>VZTB01005283.1:1143298-1261220 GCA_013397245.1 Thryothorus ludovicianus | reverse complement strand
AAAAAATTGAAATATTTCTGTTAAGTTCTAATTATTTTTCCTCCCTGCAAACAACAAATCCACAAATGCCTCACATTTTCTGAAGCCAACTTCCCCTCCTGACTGCTTGCCTGTTCTTTATCATCCCCTCATAGACACCTCCGCCCTCCCCCCGACTCCTTTGGAGCAGTATTGACGGTGCACATTGATTCTCTCTGCAGATATAATAGTTCTTTCACTGCTGCTGCTTATAATTATAGCAATGTGTGTCACTCAGTAATAAGACATTCAATTATTCTTGGCCCCGTGAAGTGTAACCCTTCAACTCACGAGACCAAAATCGAGGAGCATCAGCCCCCCCAAACATTATTCTGTTCTAGTTTTCTTTCTCTTTTTTTTTTTTTTTTTTTTAAACTTTGCCTTGCAATTCCGATCCTCAGTGGCCACTTGAAACTGCAGGAGTTTCACTGCAAGGAATTGGCTGCCAAGCTAACACAATCAGTCCCCTCAGCAAAAAGCAAAAAAAAAAATAAATCTCTTTTCCCCATTAAATACATTTACATCCCTCTGCATCATAACAATGCCAGCTAATTTTAAAGAAACAAAGTTGTCCCAGAGTTTGACATGAAATGGGGGGGACAAATTAACAATGACGTAACAGCATTGGCAAGAGAGAATTTTAAAAGCGATATGAACAATCTTTAATCTTTTATCGACAGATTTGCTCTAGGAGACTTCTTTCTGAAAGGCAAAAATCACTGCGCCGTCCCTGCTAAAATCTCTTAAAATAAAAAGAATTAACTGAAGCTTACCTGTACTGGAATGTCATATTTGTAATTTTTATCTTTATTTCCTCTCCGTGGCGAATTTCTCCAGTCATTTCAAAGAGTTTGTTAGCCATTTTCTCATAAACTTTGGCATTCCTTTTAGTTTGTTTCAGCTCATCAAAAAATTCTTCCCAAACCAGCATTAAACCTCTCATTTCTGCATCAGTCCAGTTTCTGGCCCTCCTGTGTTTCTCAGTCTGAGAAGAGACAATGTAACTGGGAATTTCTGCTGCAGCCATTGCTGACTGACCTAAAAGGGTTTTAAAAGAGGACACTTAATATAGATTGAGTTTTTAGTTTAGGTTTTTTGTAGTGCAAGACATGCATATGTGGATAAAGAATTTGAATGACAACAGAACATATGAAACCTTTTTGCAACAGCTTGAAGCTTGAGTGCACAAAATGGGGCCTACATCTGACAGGCAGGAATTTAGTTAAAAGCTTTTAAACAGAGAAACGTCATTTTGATGTCACGTTTCCATAGCAACAGAGCAACTGCATAAGCTACAACAACAAAAACCTTTTAACTGAAAGCCAAAGAATCAGGACAAAGTTGACAGGCCATCAATATTAAAGCTTTTAAACACTTTAGGTTTAACAAAAAAAAAAGATCTATGCAGCCTTTGAGAAGCTACTTTTAAGTTTCTACTTCTTTTTTAGCTTTCCCTTACCTTTTAGGCAGACAATCTGCTAGCAGGGGGTCATGGTCGCCTGAACGAGCTTTTAAGTTGTGCCTTGACAGACTCTCTAGGAGGTTGCAAGGACTGAGGCCATGTACACAAAAAAAAAGCTTTTTTTTTGCAAAGATATTCTGCAAAAAAGAAGCAGCCAGCTTTATGAAAACTATACATCTCTAAGCTAATAAATGTTTAAGCAGGCAGGCTCATTAAAAAGGAGCCTGCATCTGGGCTTTAGAACATGCAAAAAATAGTATTTAAGTGTTTATATAGAGAGAAATATATACAAAATTTCTATATAAAGCCACTTTTTTTTTCCCCGAGATGTTTTGCTGCTGATAAGCACACACTGCAGTCCTGTCAGTATGAATTTGCCTTTGTAGGTATGTATTACTGTATGTGTATTTTGTATTCCTAGTAATTTAGATGCTATTTATGCAGCCTGTGTTCTGCCTTAGGACTGCAGCAGAAGCACTTCACCTGCTTTATGGGCAACCTAAAAGGATTATTCAACGAGTTAAAAAAAGGCTGCAAGATGCTTAGAACTGTGAATAAATTGCTTTGCTGTAAAACAAGCATTTTGAGCTGTTTTTTATATAGGGCTAAATTGTGCCAGCAAATATATCAGAGAAGCAGGGCTTATTCATTGTATTAAACACTGCAATGCAAGCAGTGGGCCAAATCCTGCCCCACTTACACTCCTGCAATCTGACAATAATCTTCCACAAAAGAGTGAGATGCAGGAACTGCATTAATTCCAGCAGTACCACCAGCTAAACAGAAAGATGTTCATTTCCTACAGTCCCAACAGAATTGTGTTATGTAAAATATAAATAAATAATCCACGGATCTTTCTTATTATTATTTTCCCGTTTCAGCATATAACAGCAATAACGACCTCACTGCGGGGCATTTCCTGAAGATTAATGCCAGGCAGGGGTTAATGGCCTGAGGCTCACCCAGTCAGTCGTTAATCCCCAGGAAATGTTCTGTGCCTCAATCCTTAATGCTTAAGTATCCTATAAATTGTAAGTCTTCTCATAACCACATCCTTGATCTTAACAATAGTTTAAAAATGCACGGCTTGGTTTGCATCCTGGAGATGGCAAAGAGAGCACATAATGTTCCTAAAAGGTACACTGGTGACATTTGTGAGACCATTGCCTTCTTTCTTTTCTATTCATTCTACTGCATATTATAAAAGGCACAACAGCATACCATAGAACAAGGTGGGGGGTGTGGGGGGTAGAATTACATATACTTTACATAGGAACTTCCACTGAGCCAACCCTGAGCATGTCTCTGTCACAGATATACCTGCTGAGTCACTGCCTTCCTAAGGGAAAAAATAAAAAGGAGAGAAATAAAGAAAAAAATCCTCTAGCTTCCAAATAGCTGCTTTTAACTACTAATATGACAGTCTAGCAACTATTACCTTTAAAAATGTGTAAATAGCAGCATATGTTGTGGTGAAGATCTTGCATAGTTTGTCTCTTGGGTGGCCAGCTGGGAGACGTCACATGATCAGGGGACAGATGGTGGTCAGAAGAGGATCAGCTGATGACACATTCATTTTATTAATTTATTGTTTTGTTTTGAAATTCCTGTCACTTAACCTTGGGCTTCAGGCAGCTCTTTTAATAAAACCATACCAACCTCAGCTGCCTGTGGTCGCAGCCAGTGGCTGGGGATCACCAGGACAAGTTTAAGGAAGCAATGCAGAGTCCAAGGGGAAAATACCATGGCTTTGGGTCTGATTTGGAACTAACACATACTACTGTAAAGCTGGGCTTGCTTTTCAACCTTTAATCATTCGTTAGAGGTTTGTTTTATTCCCTTAGATTTTAAACCCCCTACGTTGTGAAAATGCCAATTAACACCACTGAAACCCATAGCATGATACAACTTGTCAGAACCCAAAGATATGTGTGGTCTCTGCTTTAAGGATATTTTTAATCCAGTTTCAACTACAACAACCCAGACAGGGTGGGTGAAAACCTTTTCAGCTGCACCAAGTTTTTTCTTTTATAGTCCACAACGATTCCTTCCCCTCTCCATCCACATGTGCCTGGCATATGTGTGGCTGCTCCTTGTGCTCCGTGCTGGCCTCCAGACCCCAGGATCCTGCAGAAGGGGGGTGGTTGTTTCCCTGAGAAATTCACATCTCAACTTTTCTATATGCTGTTTCCTATTAGTGTACTTGACAGATTGATATAGTGGCATAGTGTTATTTAACATCTGTTAAATAAAAGAAATGCTTTCTAATAATACCTCCCTTATTCCCCCCCTCTCAGCACCTGAAGGGAATCTGAGTTTTAAGGACTCAGGTTCTACCCCCTCCTCCAAAAAAGTCATTGATAATAATTATGGAGACCCCACATGCCTCCTCTGCCTCACCAAAGCACATGTGCCAAGTGGTTAATAAAGTGTTTTCCTACGTGGGTCTGAAAGCAAGAAAAGTTTTTTTATCCCCATATAATTCCTGCAGTCTTCATCACAGCCAGGGGAGCGAAAATACACCTCTCCAGGCTGTGCCTCTCTGCTGATGTTCTGCAGATCTGTGCAGTCTCTAGGCATCACTAGGCTCTTGTCCTGGTCCCAGAGCTGGGACAAGCTAAGACAGGACCAGCAAATCTTTTAGGAGAAGAGCAGCTCTGTGTCAGCAAGAGCAGTCCCTGTCCAGGACAAGGGCACTGGGAGGAGAAGCTCTATTAGCACTCAGCTGCTTCTTGCCCCTCTCAAGTTAGAGGCCAGTCAAGATTTGTCATCTACCTCAAAGACTGGCTGGTCACCAAACCCAGAATAACTGCTGGCATGACAAGCTGCAGCTCTGCCAGACTGAAGGCACTGACACCCCTCCTGACACTTGATGGCAGAGTCCTCCACCAGCTCCTTCCAGATTGAGGAGCAACCTGGCGCCAAGCACCACACAAGCAACTGAAGCTGCAACTGTTTTCATCAATAAAATAAGGATATTAAAGTCTTGGAAACCACCGATATACATAACAGAGCTACTGAGTACACCTTTGTAAGTGATTTCCCTCTGCAAGGGAAAGCTGTTCTCCACTCCCCTGCTCACCCCGGTCCCTCCTCCGATGGGCACTGCTGTGACAAGCTCAGAAGATATTCTTGTGAACATCTCACTGTGCTTGAGTATCTCACTTGTGCCTCTCCTCTCAATGCACACCACCTCAGAGGAACATGAATTTAATGATCCTCTCGCAAATCTGTTCTTCATATCATCTGTCTAAACACTCTACCTTTTTTGCAACCATTATATATCAGCTTGAATAATAGCTCTCACAGCTGTTCCACCTTTCATGGTGATCTCTAAAGATAACAAACCTCAAACAGGGTAGAAAGGTTTGCAATTTGCAGCTGTGGATCTAATGAAGTTCCCCTCTGAACGCTGCTCTCACAGAGTTCAGACAACTTCATTAATCCTTACATTTCTGTTGACTAAACCTCAGGTGATCTGTGCTAACTGACTGCGTGTACAGCCTTCAGCTTTGCAAGAGTGGGCTAATGCATGCCAAATAAAACATCCTTTAGCCAAGTTTTAGGGAATGGTGTTTTCCCCTGCGCCTGCAGGGGAATAGCAGCTCCAGTCACTCAAGCACCAGAGCCCAGCCCACAAACCAAGCCATCACATGGTGATTACAGCAGAGCATGTCCAATCCTGCTCATGGGCACTGTGGTAGAAGCCAGGCAGAAACTTCGGGGCAAATCAGAATTTGGGATTTCTCCAGCTTCTAAATGTACTTCTGTGTCTGAAATCCCCATGGGAGCTGCCTACAGGGATGCTGACACGTAGGCCACTGCCTATAGGGATTTTTAGAAATGGAAGAATATTAGGTTTGGTTCAGGAGAGTCTTGAAACCAGTTGGCAGCAAACACCCTTTTAGGCAGCAACTTGGAGCAGTGACACCAGGAGAGGAGTCTCCTACTGAAGGAACATCACTCATCAAAGACACAGGTCCAACTCTACAACTCATGGGTACCTCACTAGACTATTTTATAATGTCTTGATTAAATAAAGCTAAAAACAAAAACAAAATTCCACCAACCAAACAAAGCAGCTTTGACCCTTTGTGTTTGGGGCAAGATTGTCCAAAGCACAGTCTGGTCACCACTCCTTGCAATTCTCTGGTCAGACCCACCAGGAGCTTAACACATGTGGGTAATGACAAATCTTACACCTGGATACTGACTGCAGAGCACGTGTTCATTCTCTGGGAATTTCAGTGCAGACGCACCTTGGTAACTGCTTAAAAGGGTGCAGTGCTGTGTGAGTGTTTGTCTAAGGGCGTTTGGAGTTTGCATTGCAGGGGGATGCTATGTTTTAAGTTGAAAAAGGCTGCATATGTTGGGAGGCTGTCTCCTGCCCCACATTTTGCTGTCCACAGGGCTAGAAGGCCCACTCTCTAAAGTCTTACAGAGAAGTATGGGTTTAATATCTCTGACTGCTGCCTACTGCAATTTACAAAGATGATTAAATGCAATGCCACTACAGACGGCTGGGGAATGAGACACTGGAGAGCAGCAAGTGTGAAAAAGAACCTGGGAGTCCTGGTCAATGGCAAGTTGAATATGAATCAGCAGTGCCCTGGCAGACAGGAGGGACATCCATGTCCTGGGTGCACCCTTGTGGATTCCTTCCAACTCAGGATCCTCTGTGATACTAGGATCCCCTATGAGAGAAGAAATACTCTGTGAAATACTCAGTGGGAGAGGAAATATTCTTCCAATACTTCTGAAAAGCTTGGCCAGAGAAGATAGGCTGGGACAGATGGTCAGGAGGAGAGCTGCTTTTTTTTTCTCCTCCATTAAACCAACAATGAAACCTCTGTACTCAGGAGAGTGCTGGAAATGAGGAGCTCACCCAGAGGTAGGAAAGCACCTTGCAGTCAGTGGTGCCTGGCTTAGGAACTCCAGTAAGGTCCATGCACTGTTCAGTCCCCTTGGGTGATGGGGTTATGGGGGTTTGTAAAGGCTCAGAAATGACAGAAAACCATAGGGCTGTGAACACAGAGCCATCAGGGCAGGGTTGTGGAGCTGCACACAGACACTGCTCGTGCCATCCTACTGCCCGTGAGAAACCTTTAACAATACAGCAGCATCTGCAAAGGAAGCCAAGAGCTATCCAAACTGCAGGAGGGTCTATTACAAATACAGAACAAAAAAATTATTCAGGCTAAGGAAAAACAGTAGTGTCTCGAGATACATAAAAAAGGGCAGTCCCATTCCTCAGAGGGCCTGCAACTTAATTGGGACATGCCACAAGGGAAACAAACAGGAGAGACCAGAAGGGACAAAGGACACCAACACATCACTGAGCAAAGGCCACATGGTTGGATAGCTCTTATGTACATCTAAAATAAATAACACCTGCACAGGGTTCTGTGGAGAAATGGGTTCTGTGGAGGAGGCTGGCTGAAGGGAATGCATTCTGGCTGACGTGGGGCAGAGAAGATTTTGGTATGACAACACTTAGAACAAAACCAAGAAAAATAAAGGTTTCCACACAAAAGCCCTGCCACAGGGCTGTCAGAGTGACAGGTCTCCCTGATGGTGGAGCAGGGCACTGGACAGCCCATGAGGACTGTATTCTGGGAAGGTGCAGGTGAGCTGGAGGAAGCTGGAGAGGTTTTTTATTTCATTTTGCAAGAAACGTCCTGCTTAAATTTCCCAAAAGCATTTTGATCTTGCTGAACTGGCAGATTCTGGCCAAAAATATCTCCTTTGCCTATTTTAGTAGTAACCATGGAAGCCAGCTTTGCACCGACATTCAGTTGGAGAGAGGATGGCGAGAGACAGCGAGGTGAATGCAGACAAGCTGGGAAATGAGGCCTCAGCAGTTTTTGTGGTCAGATCAGGAAGCATTAGCAGGCAAGGGGGAGAACTGGAATTACATGGGGCTTTGGAAGAAGGAGCTCATGGACTGCAGGGAACCCAGAGAATTCACTGTTTGGAGAAACCAGGTACAGACTGGTAGGTTCATAGTAATTAGATTAAAAAATACAATACTGGGATTTTTTTTTTAATTACTTTATTTTTCTAAGTTTAGCAGAAACACAGATACTCATGCTACAGAACCTAGTTTAGCATACTGGAGAGGAGAAAAAAAAATCCCTTATGTCCAGAAGGTACAAGCAATCACTGCCCAAACGTCTGGCACTTACAATATCATGCAGGCAGAATGCCAAACTAGATGGACTTTCAGTCACACATGTTCCCAAATTTTCAAGCATACGGGAAAAGACAGGCCATATTATTAACAATTTAGGTATACAATATTGAAAGCAAAGCACATCAGTTCTACATGTGTCATACTCCCAATTTATAATAGAGAATTTCCTAGGTTTCCTTTATCTTAAGAAATAATTTGCAGGTCCTTAGCATATGGAACAACTCTGCAGTACAGAGTATCAGACATACTTCTTTCTGGCAAGAAAGCAACAAATCATATTACAATGAAAATTGCTCAGTTCCCAATGAATGGTTTCCCAAATCCCAGTTGAAAGAAATTATTTTGGCCCTGCTTACTTACTGGGGTTAGTCAATAAGTCCTCCTGCCTTGTTTAGTTTTAGCACATTTGAGTAAGTTACATGTCGAAAAGTGTCTAATTCATTAAAAACTGCTCCTACAATGCTATGCAAATATTGCTCTTCCAGAAGCAAATTCCTCTGAGAACTTGTCCTAAACACTTCGCTTTAGACATAAACCGTGAGTTAATCCAGCTTGGATTTGAGACGTATCACAGAAGAAGAACAATCCCTGCGGTGCACAAGCCTGCCCTGCTCCCGGTGCCGAGGCTCGGCAGGGCAGGAGGGAAGAGCCGAGCCGGGAGAGCCCGAGGGCGCCGGGGTCGGGCGGCTGCAGCATCCCCCGCGCCCCGCTGGAAGGGATGCAGCCGCTGTCAGCCCTTGCCGGCCGCAGCGTGAGAGGCAGGGGCATTCAGATGGGTGCTAGCAGGAGGGTCCCGATGGATGGATCCCTCAGCGAGGGCCGGGCTCGGGCAGCGCTGCGGCAGCGAGCGCTGGAGCCGAGCGGCTCCTGGCTCGCTGCTCTTCCAGGAAGGAGAGCGGTGCGGGCCCTTTTCCAGCAGCCTCAGAGCAACTGCAGTGCGAGTTGCTGGCAGTTCGCTGCCAGAAGCCCGGCCTCGCTGCTCACAGCCTGCTACCGGCTTGGCAGCCTGCGGTGCGCACCTCGCATCCCGCGGGGACTGCCCGACCCCCGCCAAGGCTGGACCAGCCCCTCGCCATCCCTGCGCCCTCAACCCACAGCCAGGGGAGCCGGCACCTCCCGGGAAACACCTCCCACCGGGTTAGCTCCTGCGGTTCTGCACTTTAATCACCCACAGGTTTTCAAAATAAAAAGCCTTAAAATCCAAAGATTTTATTGACAAAGATGTCTGCCAAATGGAGAAAGGCAGGAGCTTTTCTGACTATCTTGCATTTTTGCTTGGGGACCCAAGCCTACCCCCAGCTGCAGCCCTTTCCCCTAATAAGGGTTCACTCAGCTCTCGAGCCCCTCAGAGGAGAATTTAAAGATTTTTAAATAAATATTTCAGATAAAATATTTAGGGCACTGGAGATTTTCATATCAGTTCATAAAAGATTTAAATACTAAAATGTAAATGGTGTTTTGGGTATTACTGCAAGGCAGCCTTGGGAGTGGAAATTCAAGAAAAGTATTGCAACTTTATATATAAAGTTCAGACTGTACTCTTAAAAGTATTCTTAAAAGCCTGCCTTGTCTGAGGGCTGCCAAAAAGGTAAGTAAAACCAAATTCACCAGCACCCTCGTGCTGTGATAGAAAACGAGCATATCTCCTTCAGCAGTTGCTAATGGAAATTGAGACCATAAAAGAGGCAAATGCCATTTTTGGGATGGGCTGACAGTAATGTCACCATGCCACAGTATCCATGTCCTCACACTGGATGCACATACATCTTCCAAGTGAACTGTACTTTCTTCCCAATGCCATGCTCAAACTGTTTCAGGGGAGTTGAGTTCTCCTGAGAGCTGCTGATGCAGCCTGTGAAGTTCTGTGTGGTCTGTATTTGCAAATCCTTCCCCCAAAAGGATGAGTTCTGCCTTTATGCAGATTATCCACACGAATTCACCAGCTACCATGATTATTACTCAGCTACATCAGCTACTGCGATGCTACTGGGTAGCATCTCCAAGACAAAGATAGGATTGAGAATTTAAGCATCAACCCTCAGGTCTCATGATCAGCAGCAGGAGGATGACCCATCTCGATGTAGAATGGTTTACTGCAATAGGCATGTGTAACACTGCCCCTTTTAACACAGAGCTTTGCAGTATTTGGGGTCCTGCGATGCCTTGAGAGGCTACTCAGAAGAGAAGTGTTATAGGAATATAGCAGGTATTTATTAAAAGGCTTTCAAGGATACACCTTGGGGAGTACAAGAGCCTGGCTGTGGCTACACCCAAGATGGATGGCAAGTCACACATTTTCACATTTTTTTTGGTCCATTTACATACCAGGGTTAATTGTTCAATTACAGCTTCAGGTTATGAAGTCCCATCCTCCCACATTGCTCTCCTCAATTCACTGTTGTTTATACTTTTTGGACCTGAAGCTGTAACAGTATCCTTGGTTCTCTGGCTGGAAAAGGATTGTTTTGTCTATCTAAACTGTGAAGAGAACCTGCTAACACTTTATATGAAGTTCAGAGTCAGTAATGCAGTACAGAATTTATGAAAGCTAAAACTTAAGGCATCGATCCTTCTTGGTTAAAGGATACATTATTGTTCCCTGGCCATCCCAGGGGCAGCCAGGAGGGATCATCTATCCCTCTCATATCCAAGTGTGCCCCTCCAGCCAAGCTTTCTGCCTCAGGACCCAACATCTCCCCTTTCTGCCTTCACTGTAAGCCTGGACTGCAATTGCTGTTATGTTCCTCGTTGACTCCTGGCTTCTTCCAGCTGTTTTCCCCTCTCATTGTCTCTGCTGTTTATCACACACTACTCTGCTCCAATCATTCTCCACCCAACAGGGTTCAGTTTATATTCCAGCCTCAGCATGCAACTCAGATCCAGGTATTATCTTCCACTGTTCTGGCTAAAACCCAAGAGTGTGTTGTGCCCTTGCATCCTCTCTTGGCTGCAGTGCAATGCTGCCAGCAAACCCACCAGGCCAAAGACACACTTCCCAGCTGGCACAGGAGCATTCTGGCCAGCCTGAGGAAACCCTTCTGCCTCCTTTCCTAAGTTCTCCTAAACTAATGCACACTCACAAGGCACATTTGGATGCAAACTTCTCCAAAACCAACTGTCCAGTACCATCAGTGGCTTTAAAATCCTGCCTGGTGCTTTTCCTTCAAGTTGGCATTCAGTGTTGTAGCCCAGAGGATATGCCCCAAGTGTAGGTCTGTGCAGGGAAAACAGCATCATTTGCTTGGCTATAAATACCCACTCCAACGTGATTATTCACAGAATCCTAGACTATCTCAATCTGGAAAGGATCCATCAAGATCTCCTGCTCCCTGATACCCACAGGACTACCAAAAACTGAACCATATAAACAAGAGCATCGTCCAGACACTCCTGGAACTCAGCCAGGCTTAGTGCCATGACCACTTTCACAGGAGCCTGTTCAGGGAGTGATCACCCTCTCAGTGAAGAATCCCTTTCTAATGTCCAATCTGAACTTCCCCTGATGCAGATTTGGATGCAAGCAAAGCTCAGACAGACTACGTTTCTCAACTGAGTCAATCATGCAAGCACAATCAAAAAGATTAATTTAAATTGTGGATTAAGTGGCCTCAGTTCACCTGTGGCAGATTAGCAAGCACTCAAATGACTTCTTTTAGGCAGAAAAGCTGCCTCCAGTAAGTCAGCAAAGATTTTTCTGAAGAGTAACAAAACTGAAGAGCTACAGACCAGATTTTCAGTACTGAAGAACTGAACTGATTTCCAGCTGAGCTTCATAGGGGACCAGGCACATACAGCTTAAATAAGAAACCTAACTGGGATGTTTGAGGGGGAAGTGCAGACCTGAAGTGTATGGAACCTAAAACCACACAGATGCAGGAGACACACAGCGTGAAGATGCAAGTACAGATAAGCTGTCTGAAGGGAGTCTGTGGCAGATGTGAATGGCACCAGGGAATTCTAATTTTGTTTCATCCCTGAGCATTCAGTTGACAGATTTCTGCATAGCCAGAAGGAACTCCATGTTCTTAGCAAATCTGCAATTGCTCAGAAGGTTGGGATTCTTTTGCTGTAAAATACAGTTTTGAAGACTGGAGGAAGAGGGGACTAAACAAAGAAACAAGGAACCACCATCTGATTGCAGAGAAACAAGACTAAACAATTTACAGAAATTTACAAAAAAACAATTTACAAAAAAAGCAGTTCACAACACAGTGTCTCATTCTCTTTCAGTGGCCAGTGTCTTCCAGTCTCTGTGCAAACAGGAGGACACTGTGTGTTTTCCAGGAGAGGCACTCTTGTGCAACTGCTATTAGGGGCAACTGGCCAACTCCAAAGGACTTAAAAAGTCAGCCCTCTTCTCCCCCCACTTCACTCCCCTTATTGTAAAAACTATTTGGACTGGATTTAGCTCCTCTTTTGCTGTGGTTTTAAATGAGTTCAACAGCCTGATCCACAAACCTTGTCAAGCAAGGGCCGAAAAAGTACAACTGCCTCTTGTCAGCATCTCACCAGCCATACAGATGAGAATATTCCCTACCCTGATTTTAATGCCTGGTAGCAATATCCCGGTGGCTGAAGCCACTCAAGCAGACCAAAAATGCATCACAGGCAGCAGCCTGAAACATTCAGTGCTTGTGTCATGGTTTTCTCCATTTGCAGCTTCTTTCCTCTCTGCACAATGCACTTCATGATAACTGGACAGGCAGATTATATTAAAGCTCATGCCTACTCTGTCAAATGATTTCTCATCAAGTCTCAGCAGGAACTAATTGAAGATTAAACTAATCATTCCTCGAGGCCTCTTCTGGAGTGTTTTATCACTTTTTGTGAATCCATTAAGGAGAACTTAAGTGAAGTGCTGATCTGGCAGGACCACTGAACACACAAGCTGGTGTGACTGGACAGCCCAACACACGTGAGAAACGAGGGCTTCAGACATTCTCTATAAATGAGACAAGACCAACCTTTATCCATTTCTTCTGGCTGTAAAAGCCAGCCAAGCAAAGTGGTGATAAGTGTTTTCCAAAATAACATCCTGCCTTCCTGAAAACTGAAGGAGCAAGTCTGACAAGAGCTGCTTGATGTTACACAAAATACTCCTGTGGAATTCTCTGATCTTCTCTGCCTGAAATCTGGAGAATACCACAAGCAGCCACCAATTACCAGCCACTGCAGCTTGTGTTGATCCCTGCTTTAACCTGCTTCCACAATAGCCAAATTCTTCCATTGACCGATCCGTGGCTTCATCCCTGACCTCTGATGTGCCCAGTGCCTCTCTGGGTATTGTACACAGCTATCAGATAACAGCAATTGACATCCAGGCTTCCTCCAGCCTCGGGGAAAGAGCCATAACCACTGGGGCATGGCAGACCCCCAGATGAAAAAATTAATGTACTTTTTCTGCAGTGCCTTGCAGGGTTAAAAGAGTCATTTGTCCAGACACAAAAGCTGAAAGAAAGGTCCAAAAAGCCTTTTTTTTTGTTTGTTTTGAAGCAACAGAAAACACCCCCTGGAATGGCAGAACCAGACACTTCACTCAGTTATAAAAGTCACAGTCCCAAAAGCAGGATCAGACTTACACATACCAGTGTTTGGTTTGAAAAAAATTAACGTTTTCAAGCCTCTTCTACTGTAAAAGCAGAAGAGAACTCTGAATATTGGTCACCACAACTAAAAGGACTATTTTGAGAGTATTTTATACATCTCATTACTGTAAATGTTTTAGAAACATTTTTGTGCTATATTCTACTCTGTCTCCCTATGTTGTTTTTATCTTACAAGTGAGAATTCCTTCAGGCAGGCATCACATACAAGTTCCCATCTAAGCATTTAAAATACTACAGGCAGTGTGAGTTTCTGGAATCAAAGTTTCTGGAATCGCTCTCACTTTCAAGATAATTTAGATGCCTCTCAATGCTTTCAACGTGCTACAATATGAGAAAGCAAGATCCATTTTAGTTTAGATTATTAACATAATATGATTGCACTGCACTCAGAAATGGTAAAAAAATCAACTCTCTTTCATTCCCAATTGCTCAATTCAGTATGAAACCACAGTAAAACTGTAAGCAAATCTTGTGAATATGGTTTTCATTTGAACTTGACAGAGAGCCAACATCTGTGTTGCTATTTATTTATATACACACATATAAATACACACAGTTTTTGTACTTATATATGTGTACACATGCACATTATTTTACCTGGTTGCTTTCTAACAGTAATTCCAATGTAAGTCTTGGAAGAGGAGAAGAAAGAACAGCTGAAGCAAGACCAGGCCATGGCCTCACTATAGAGCCCAGGGAAAGGTCTCCACAGGCACATTAAACCTCACAAAGTGGAAGGGCATTGTATTTTCCCTCCAAAAACTCAGAAATGCATTGCATGTCCTTACAGACTGCACTATCTCAGAACAAAACTAAGACTACTAAAAATCAAAACCATGTTTGGATGTCATAAGTTGTTCTTCTGTGTCCTGTAGTGTTACGCAAGCAGCACCAAAAAAAGAAATTACTTTGCCTGTCTTTAAAGCAATATTCTCATCAGGGAATTGTGCAGGTAAAAGCTTAATATTAGGGAAATATTAAGTCCAATATGGAGCTGCAAGAAGGCTTGTCCTCCATGAGGCACAAAAAGTTGCTGGACTCTTAAAACCATGAAGAAAAAAGCCAACACAATTAAAATACACCCCTCCAGCCTACTGGCTAAAATCCCTGCAATGGTCTATCCACAGATCACCCCCAGAGTCAGTGCACCAGAAGGAATCAAATGGTTGCAGGACAAAGCAGTGACCAGTTAAACCCTGAGAAAACTCAGGTCAGTGATCACAGAGTGCAGGTGTCACATCAGGAGCTCCTCTGCCCAGGAGGCACCAACCTGTGAAGTGACTCCCTGGAAGGGACTGAAACAATGACCAACTTGAGCTCCTCTGGCTGAAGACAAAAACCTTCCACACACGCTGAAGCTGCAGCCCTGAAGCACTTGGCTCCATTCCCTCCCCAGCTTTTCAGAGGAGCAGAAGGGAAGCACAGGCTCAACACACAAACCCACACTTTTATAACCATAAGAATTTTATGGTGTGGAAGGAAAGCTTCAGTACCTGCTGTCCTAGGAACAAAACATCCTCCATGAGCCTTAAAGCCAACACAGGACTCTTCACAGCACATCACTGACCCAGAGCAGAACTTTGCATCTGGGGAGAGAGAGTTTGGCAGGACAAGGAACCCCGTGGGGAGGGAGGTGAGGAGACATTTCATACCAACCCAGCAGTGTCACCCACGCTCTGCCAGGGCTATCTTGGAAAGTTCTGGCAAGATGGGTTTGGTTCAGTTTCCAAACTGCACCAACAAAGGCCTTCCCCGTTCCCCAGTCCCGTCATAAGTAACTTGAATCAGCCCATAAGCTTCAACAAACTCATTCCTGTGGGCTGAAAGCTGCTCACTTGAAGCCTAAAGATTATGACAGACACTCTCATCTGCACATCTCACCACTGCCAGCCAAAGATGTCTCTTTAAAAGTCATTCCAGTGTCTCGCAGGGAACCAGCAGGTTTAATTTTTCCTGACTTTTCTCATCTGCCCAGCTTTTCCATTAGCAAGTTAACACTCAATGCTCAGCCTGCTGTCCTTCAGAGGATCACAAATCGTTCTTTAACATATGCTGGGTCCTGAAGGTACTGTAATCTCTATTTTACACAAGGAGAAGGTAGAGACAAAGGGGAAAATTTCTAAAGCTTCAAAAAGACTGTGAAACTGAAGTAATTTTCAAGAGAATTGGATGCTCCAGAGCTGAAGTTAACCTTGCACGTCCTTCAGCCACATCTCTCAATGAAACACCCTCAATTTATTTCAGGCAAGGTCCTCAAAGCCACACAGGGATCTGAAAAGTATCACAAGAAATTCCAAGTCTAAAATGCAGAGTTAAATGAGCCATGACTTCTCCCCTCTCTGACCTAACAGTCCACAGGAACCAACTTTTTCACCAAAAGAAGGTCTTTGGGTACCTCAAGTTTTCTTTCCTCCGTGCTGAGATCCAAACATTGTGGCCAAGCTGAACCTCTCAGCACTGATGCCTGTGAAGCCCCCTCGGGTCTGGGGAGTCGTGGGCACTGCCAGCTCCCCTCAGCTGGCTCTGGTGTTGGTGTGAGGGAGCAGCCACTCCCAGCTCCATTTAAAGATGTGGTTGGGGGAAGAGGTGTGGTTGGGGTGGCACCAAAACAGCCCCGCTGCCAGGGCAGGGTGGTTGCAACCTCTCCCTGTGGATAGAGGCACTGGGTTTGGACTCTGCCTCCAGGGCCGGTTTTGATTTTTATCCAGAGATGTTTTAATGCAAATTAAATAGTAAGCAGTCTTGGGAATGCTGCCAGATACCTGCTCTCCACCTCCCTTTAGGTAGGCAACAGTCAGGCCCCCACTTGCTTCTCCTCTCCAGGTCTGCAAATCCTTCTCTGCACCATGGCACAACTTCAATTGGAAGGGCTGAGAGGTTGCCTACAGCCTGGGAAGGGACAGGTGGATTTGAATATCCCTTGGGAGAAGGAGGACTCAAACCCAAGTTCGACCACTTCTGAGATCCGTATTAAAACCATTAAGTTATTATATGAAAACCACCACACCAATCATTTGTATCTTAAGCAGCAAGAGCAAGGCTGTGAGCTGAGACCTGAGCAGCAGGGGCAGGTTTGACTCACCTGGCCGGGTTTGGAGCATGCAGAGTGTGGGAGCAGCTCATGGGACGCAGCGTGAGAGCTGGCATGGGGATACAGGTGGGAAAAGGGTCTCCAGGAGTCTGAGCAGACACCAAGGAAAGGACTGTGCAGGGAACCAGATCCTGCAGACAAAATCTGTTCCCACCATTTGAAGTCCTAACCTTATTTTAGGGTTAAAATGTCAAACTAAAATCTCTTTTATCACCACCAAAGTGCTTTTACCTTGAATTTTTAAGCATTTGTTTAAGCTGAGGTTAAAAGGAGTCTGGGCTCCTTGACTGCTAAGCAGCTCATAAAACTCTCTGGAGTACAAGAGGCTATAAAAAGTTTCTAAGTTCTTCCCAATGACTGAGTGCCTAGTTAGCTTCTTGAACCTTCTTCATCCTCAGACTAAAAGAGCTTAGGTGCAAAAGTTTAACTAAAGGCATTTCTTAAAGGAATTTTTGGAGTAGCTGTTAAAAACACATTGGCTAACAGCTTAGAGTAGCTATTAGCCAATGTGCTTTTATCACAACTCAACACAATAAAGTATCAGCTAGAACTACATTTTATTGTTAGGAAAAAGGCTTTAAAATTAAAGAGCAAGTCTACACATGTGTTTTTAAATACCGTGAGCTGGATTTTCTTCAAATTCATTGTTTCTTCCAATTCTTTAGATATGCATTTAAAAGAACAGAAGAGCAGGCAGCACTATCTGGAAGTTTCAAATAAGTATTTTGAGAAAATAAATACATTTTAATATCACAGAAACAGACTAACCCTAAAAATAGGAGGAATGAGGTAGAAAAGTGGCACTTTTTGACAAAACAGAGGAGGAATCCCTCTAAATAGGGATAGATGAAAAGGCTGAATAAATGGAAATACTTGCAATTCATTTTAGATATTTAGCAAGATAGTTTTGTAGGCAGATGTGTACAAGATCTCCAGAATTTGTTTCAGGTCCATTCAGAAATAAAATCTGACACAAGACTTTGATTTAGATTTCAGACTCATCTCAGTGATGTAGTCATTAGTTTATCCAGCAGCAACAAAAGTGAACAGCAAGGGCCCTAAACTTCCTCCCACAGAATAAGAAAGTGAGAGGTAAAATTCTCTGTCATTCCACGCTGATGATTTTTAGACAGAATTTCCCACTCACCTTAGCAAGGTGATAATTAAAAAATCTCTGCCAAGGAACACAACCTCCTCACTGGACCCCCGCAGCTCTGAACGCATCTGCTGCTGGAATTTGATTTCCTGTATCCAGAACATCACAAAGTGCTAGGGAGACTTGTGTTAGGAAAAAGTACACAGTTGCACAGAGATTAAATTCCTTGGAAGCCTTTTTTTTCTTGTTTTTTTCCCCTTTTTTTTCTTTTTTTTCCTTTTTATTTTATTCTAAGGAAAAAGAAGAGTGAATCCTGCATCTTGCTAAGTCTGCACATAAGGGCACAGACACAGATTATGGTCTGTCCAGCCAAGCACCTGATGGCTACAGAAGAAATACCACACTGTTGTGTCTCCTGTGGCTTGCCACAGATATTTTTTCAGCATTTGCAGTGGTGTGGGAGCATTACAAAATTTAATATGGCTTCTGTTTTTTGGAGAGCAATGCCAGCCAATCCTCCTTGCACTGTCACATTATTTAATCAAATATCCAAAAATTAATTATACCACATGCCAATACAGAGTGCAGTCTTACTAGCCCTAAATCAGGGTCAGGTTATGCTTTTGTAACCAGTACTGTCTCTAAATATGCTCAACTTGAAGGAGCTGTGCCCTCTGCCTGTTGGGAAGGATCTCCCACATGCATTTCACAGGATGGATCCACACCCCACAGGGGAGATCTGAGCTCAGGCCTTTTTGTTCCCCACAGAACACCAAGGTGCAGAGCAGAGCTTGCCTGATATCCACAGCAGTTGCTGTATTATCTGTCAGTGTGTGCTCTGCACCACAAAGAAAGAGAATGCAGGCTGCAGGAAGCCCTGCTGCACACACCATCACCTCCCTCTGAATCCTGCTCTGAGGAAAGCCTTGGTGCCCACTGTGTCCCAGCATGGGCTGCCACCCAAGCCCAGGGCTGCCACCACCCCTTGCTCAGAGGCAAGCACACTCTCATTGCCCTCTGTCCATCCTCCTCTTTCACGTTTCAGTGGAGAATTTCCCAGCTGGGCCCTGGAGCTCAGCGTTGATTTAACTCCCCACAATTTGGCAGCGTTTGTTTTCTCAGACCAACCACCATCCTTCTCCCAAAACATGGAAGGATGCAAAGATAAACATGAGGAAAATCCAACCCTCCCACACAGCACTGTGGGGCTCTCCTACAGCTCTCACCAGCCTGTCCTTCAGGCCAGCCTACAACACCTTCAAACCCTTCAGCCCCACTCCTGGGCAGATATTCCAGAGGAATGCACATTCACTGCAGAGCTTTGTCAGCAACACAGTCCCGTCTGTGTTTGCAAAATAGAGCCAAAATCTGAGAAAGCATCCCCTCTAGTTCACTCTTCTGCCTAGGTCAGTCACCAGAGATGCTCCACATAAGCCACAGATTGGGTGTTGGGACAGCACTCAGCAGCCCTAAGAAGCAGAAACTCCCAATGAATGCCAAAAAAGACAGCTTCTACTCAGATTTAAGCTGTGTCCCCAGACAGAAAGGGTGGTTCATCAGGAGACTGGGCTGCCCTCTGAAACAAATACATCAAATTCTAAGCATTATTTGATTTGATCCAAATGGATGCCTTTTCTGGACCTGGCACTAACCAAGGTAAACCTGCACGCTTCAAACAAGAAGCAGCACCAGAATTTTGCCAGAATTGTTTCCATAGACCAGGGCAGTATTCACCTTTTCCCTTCTGACATAGTCCTAGTCTCACAGTCAGAGAGTGCCCAGAGCCTTCCCTGACTCCCAGAGAACAGTCTCTAGGATGTATTTTAGTAGTACAGATGCAGAATCATCATGTGGATTGCTGAAGGCATCTTCCACTGATTTGTGACGCGTTTCAAGAACTTTACAAGCAAGAAAATAACATGTATTGGGCAATGAAAACAAAGGAATTTTTCTTCCTATGTGGATTATATAAAAAAATTTTGGCCCACTTAAAACAGACATCCTCAATTAAAATTGTATCTGTCTACAATGAGGTAGTGCTTTTGTTATGACTGATTCATTATTGCACAGATTTGATTTTTAGTGTGGGGAAAAAAGAGGGTTCACTGGTATGGAATTGTTTCTCAGATAAAGTAAGAAAAACTGATATAACAAAAGGGAAGGATTCCTTTAACTATGGCTATATGAGAGATTTTATCAGCCTAATTACTCTGCAACAGAAACAACCATGAACTTCCAATGATTATCTCAACCATCTCTGAACACATGAGCAAAAATTCCTCTGTACCTTCCTTCCTTCCTCTAATGAGGACTATGGGAAACAGCAGAGACATCAGACACTTCACATGCTTACCTCTCCCCATATGTCCCACAGATGCCAAAACTCAAAAATTTCCCTTCCCTGATGTCAAAATAAATATGAAAAAGGATTTTTCACAAACATAAAAGAGATGGGGAAGGGAAAATTGGGCAGCTTTTCAGTGGGTATGATAGATAATTCAGATGAGACCCAAAAAAAAAAAAAATCAGTTTTCAGGATGAGTGACACTGCTGAGCAAGGGGGGAATGCACAATAGGTGCTGTAACAAGAGTGGGACAGCTGTCTACTGACATGTAGGCAGAGCTGAACAAGCTTTCTGCATTTGGGGACCAGACAGTTCTCTGGCAGCATTTGAGAAACACGTGAAAAAGCTGTGTGCCATGGTGCCAGCAGGAGTAGAGTCTGGACACGGTGATCCCAGGGTCCTTCCCAACCTGTGTTTAAATCTCTTGGCAGAGAAACCCCTCTGTGCCTATGACCATTCTTGCAGCTTTCATAAGTCCTAATTCTACTTCTCCTGTATTCAAGACAGTTATCACACTGTGCAACACTTGGGCACATTGTGGATTTACACACAAACCTTTTTTTCTTTTTATTTTAGGTCTTCTTTAAAGACTTTTACATTGTATTTATCCCCCTGATCACTCCTAAGGATTGAGTTGATACCTTCCAAGAGCTACTCACAATGACAAGATGTTTCCCTGAATGGTGACATATCTGTGGATGCCTCTGTACAATTCTTCTCCCTTTCTCCATTACTTTGTAGATGTCTAGATTAGGTGAGAGAATTCAGAATATTCACAGCCAGTTTTAATTTTAACCTACCTTGAAAATTTCTTACTGGTGAGTTTGTCAATTCTCCTTTTTTTTTTCCTAAAGCTTTAGTAGGTAATTTAACAATAGAGAAACCAACAGAGATTCTTGCCACCTGGTGATGTCCTGCAATTTGAAAAAGCATGACTCAGTCCCCACCCTCTGTTTTACCTGTAGCTAATTAGAACCATTACCAGCTCAAAACTACAGGAACACATTCCCTTTTATATCTTGACTGTTTAGGGGGTTTGATGATTATTGATAAGGGACCTTGGAGATCGAGCTGTGCCTTATCAGCTCAATCACCTCTGCACAAGGGCTTCAAAGGACACAGATATGTGACAGCTTCCATCTACAAAATGCATTTTTACATTGACACAATATGACATATTTACAAGTCTTCATTTTATTTTCCATAAATTTGACTGAGGCAGGCTTGATTTACCAGTGTACCCAGCCCTTTAAACATCAGTTGCATTTGCCACCTTCACTTGCCACATCAATTATTTAGTTCATATCAAAGGAAACCATTAATTTAAAAACTCCACATTTGGGACTCTTGGGTGGCTACCATGGCTACCACCTATTTTTATCAATAGTATTACGCATTTATCCAATTGTTCTAAACCTGTTCTGCTGACACTTCAGTTTAAAACACACTTTTAGATGCTTTCAAATACCAAAATTCTCCAGAAAAGAGAGCTTCCTGAGATGTTTTATAATGAACAGCAAAGCAAAGATTTATTTAGCCTTGCTGTAACAGTCCTGTATACTTTGAGTGTTATTACACTGCAATTGCCTCTCAAGCCTGCTGATGAACAGGCTCTCTACCCTTCATGTGTTTGAAGGGGTTTTCTCATTGTTTCTATGAGTTTTGCAAGTTACTCCTCAAAATTGATTTTACCTGCCTTGTTTAACTTGCCTTATTTAACTTGCTTGTATGCTCTTTTCTATTTTCTCTGTTCAAACACAACCTCCACTTTCTGAAAGATGTCTTTGCACTCCTAACATCATTCTGCTCTTCTGCTGAACAACATCAGCTTTTCAGAGAGTCCTTCTCAATCTTTTTGACAGGATACATGCTTATTGGAGCTCATATTATAAAGTTTTCTCACCAGCTGCCTGTTCTCTGCAAGTATCTTACCCTTTTAGCTGCTCCTATGCAAAATTCATATAATCATTCATTTATTTACTTATTCCACCTCTTTAAAATAGTATTGTTTGCACAGGGGAAAGAGAACTCAGCTTGTCATGGTCATTGCACATGGCTCTAGGTTAAAATCAGCGTTGTCTTTTGCCCATTACATTAAATCACAGAATCACAGAAGAATTTTGTGGTTTTCGCACTCCTGTGTTGTTTTTCCTGTTGTCTCTCACATCAAGGTCTTTCTCCTTTTCTGATCCTCAGTTCAGTGTCTTTGGTATTTCTCCATTTACCTCTGCAGAGAAAGGCCCTTTCTTCCCTTGGACTCACTGATCTCTCTGGATAACAAGCACCTCAAACAAACACCAGTCTCTCCTCCAAATGAAATTGCTCCACTTGCCAAGGCAAGGGCAGCCCATATTTCCAACACAGAGTCCTCATATTTTCTCAGCCAGCATTTTGATGGAGAATTTTCCAGACAGTTTCAGGACCATATTCCAGTCATCACTGTGCAATGACACCAATTACAAACACAGCCAACATCAATATCAGCACTGCCACCTCCACACCTCCTTGGGACAACAAATGTATTCCTCAAGCCTTTTTTCCCTTTGTTTCCCACAAGAGAACTGGAGTTCCCTGGAAGGGCAGTTTCTTCACACCTCCAGGATAGTTGGGATGACAAGCCTAAGAAGATTAGCTTTTGTAATGCTTTCTAAAAACCACTGTAAGGAGGATCACTGACACGGATGACTGATTTTCATCCAGCAGATTCTAGCATTGTTCCACTATCTCATGCATTTATTAGGATTTCATTTCCTTCTGGAGCCTCAAGGGAAATTTCAAAATCAGCACACCTGGTATGTGTAGTATAAATAATTAAGGGGATGCCCTCTCTAACGATCTATGCAGAAATGTTGTTCTGCTGTAAGAAACAGGCTGGATCACAGCCTTGTTAGAAGAAAGAACTATTAGGATTATAAGATTCTTTCCATTTTCAGACTCAAAAAACCTCACGAACGTTTTCTGAACCAAATGGAGTCAAGGTGGAGGGACCTACTCAATCAGTGTGTTTATGAGTTGTTTCAACATTATTCTTTCCATGCTGTCAGCATAAATGGTACTTTGTCACCATTTTTCTATCCCACAATTTAATTTATTGCTTGCCTTAAGAAAAAAGATCATGACACCAATTTAGCTTATAATCACATCAAGAAAAACACTATGTGACAAATCTGGCAATAAGCCAGTACTACATAAACTGATTTAATATCAAAAAATACTTAGGGCAGACCATGTAAAAGAGAATAGAGATCATGGGATGCCCTCCACACTTGGCCTTATCTGTTCAGCAGTTTGCAAGGGCAGTAGTTGTTACAGCTCCAGCTCTGGTGGTCTTTGGTGGTTTTTCCCTTAGAAATTAAGAGCATCAAAGTCCTCACAAAGTGGACATCATTAGAAGAAGGAATTACTTTATTATCACAAATGGATAAAATATGCAGGACATACAAATTCACGTCTGACAGCTCACACTAACGTAGTGGTGGCATCTACACAATTTTGATCTGAAAGGATTCTTTTGATAGGTTTGGGGTTTTTTTCCCCTGAAAGTAAAGCCCCTCAGTAGCTGGACATAGATTGTACATCTAGAAACTTTCACTTAAGTGCTTTATGCCTTTCTCTGCTTTACCAAAAGAACCCTTTGTTCTGAATTCTTCTTTCTGCTACCTTTGATCAATCCCTTGTCTTAATATGTATTTATCACTTACTCTACAGATCCCTCACTGGAAATATTTATTTTCTTTCCCTAAACTCAAACTCAAGCTTTACTTTAAAACTTCTAAAAAATGTTTTGTTATATCATGTGCTTCACTTTATGGTGCCATCTGTAACTAAAGTACAGCACAGTAAATGACATATTTGTGATTTGGAATCCAGTTCTGCAGATAACAGAGGTTAAGCAACTCATTTAAATATGCCTCTGTGATACATAACTGAAATAGATTCAAACACTGAGATTTGCTCATCACCATTACTCCCACTTTCCAACACATTAATTGGACATAGGAAGTCAAATCAAGAAAGTCAGCTTCTCATCAAGGACTGTGTTTTAAATTCTGGTATTTTTTACAGCTGAAAAAATTATAATGAATCATTTAACACCAGAATATTAGACCTGATATGAACAGCATCAGACATTGTGTAAACACACTCTCACCCTTTCAACTTGCCCAGTTACCTCAGGTCCATCTAAAGCTCTTACATGTTTTTCTAAAGCAGATTTGAAAGACCTGTGACTAATTAAATCTATTGCTATTAGTGTGAGTAGTCCATACTTAAATCAAATTTTTAAATAAGTTATGAACCATAAGCATATTCATTACCAGAACTTCTCTCTTTCTAGGATATAATTGGATACTATAACTGGACTGGTGGGGCACATCCTTACACCTGCCTGTTGCTTCAGGGGGGCTCTGCTTGCATGCAAGGGTCCTCTAGAGCCTCCAGCATGGTAAAGGATCACAGGATTACAGCCATTGTGCCAGGACAAAGACTCACCTTAACCTTGTCTTGGTAACATAGAAACCTTACCCCTCCATTTCGAAAAAGAGAAAGTTATCAAGGTAAAAGGATCCAGGCATCCCATGATAAAATTCAGGATTTGGTTTCAGTGCAGACCTCTTGTTATCCTACACAGAGCAGCAGGATGCACGGGATGTGTGAAACCCATTCCAGAGGGCTCAGCAAAAAGGGGGGCTCAGTTTAGGAGGTGGTACCAGGTGGGCTCTGGGCATGTGTGGACTGAACAGCCTACTAGTAAATCTTCACAAGCTGAGCAGTATTTTCCCCCTCTTTGAAAAGTAAACGTGTGACTTGAAAAGGCACAGAAGGGATTTACTTCCACGGAACAAGCTCTTGACAGCTTCAAGGGCTCTGTGAAACTCAAGGCTCCCCTTTCTCCTCTGCATGTTCCACATTGCTCCAGGGGGATCCCCTGACCCCGACCCTGTCCCCCTGGCCTGCAGGGGCACAGCTCTTGGAGCCCACTGACACCACCGTGCTGTGAGAGCTCCCAGGCCATGGGGAATAAGGGGTTAATCCAGCTCGCAGGCATACATTAAACCGTGCTAAGAGCATTCCACAGAAATACCATCCACAGCCCCGAAGGAACAGCCAACCTGACAAGCTCTGTGTCTGGGCAACAGACAAATACTCTGTTTTTTGGGATCAGCAGCAGTAGGGCATTTTGGGGGGCACCCAGGAGCCCCTGGAAACCCAGGGCACAGAAAGCAGCCTTTGCATGGACACCTGCATGGGAAAAACCTGGAAAACCATTGCTGCAGCCAGCATTAGCTGGGAAAGCTGTACTCAGCTTTAAGCAGACTCATTTCGAGTTCTACCACCTGTTTAAAAGGCAAAACACTTCCTTATTCATTTTAAAAGCTGTGGCTCTGTCCCCCCTTCTCTTTGCTCAACAAGTGGTACAGACACAGGCTTCCAGGAGAATCCAGAAGCCGTAGCTGTGAGGGGCCCAGGCACTGGCCTCTAGCAGGCTCCATCGAGCAGAGCTTTAGCAGCCTCTCAGGAGTTTGCTGTAAAAGCAATTGGAACTGCAATTAACAACAGCACATCTTGGGATAGGGAAAGACTTCTAACTAGAAGCTAATTAGGAGGGCAAACACTGAAGCTTGTTAGCTGAGATGCTAATGAGAATTATACTTGAGTGGCAGCAGACTAGCTATTCAGAGTTAATTAGAAACCTCAGCTGATAGTATATTGCTCTTAAGAGCTTTCAAAACAAACAACTGGAAAAACTGTCCTGCAGCTAAGGATCCAGCGTGCCATGTTGAGTGATTCATGGGCACAGGAACAGCCAGAGGATTACACTCAGGCATCAGGGCAATTTAGCAGCATGTGGAAATGGAAGAGAGGAGGTTTTTAGGAGGTGCACGCTCCCGTGGATTTTCAAAGGATCTGTTCATCCGTGGGTGGCAGCCCTGGTGCTGCATCACGCAGTGCTGGTGGCACAGGGTGAGCAGGGGAGCTGCCACACACCCAAAGCATCCTCAGCAGCCTTGTGCAGAGCTGGGATAAGGACGGGGCTGGCTCAGCAGCCCCTGGCAGCTTTCCTATCCCATCCCCAGCCTCTCCCACCCCAGCCCTCAGCTCTCATCCAGGAAAGCTGCTGCTGGGAGCTGTACCAGGTGAAGCTGCAGCTGGGAGCTGCTCTCACCATGCTTTACCTCCCAAGTTACTCTCCCCCTCTCTGTGTGCAGTGAGGGGGCACTTAGAGGGGAGAAACCTGTTAAATGTGACATGGCTGCAGTGGGGGTGGTGAAGTGTGGCCTTACCTGGGCTGAGCTGCATGGCTGATTCCGGCTCTGGGCAGAGCCAGGGAGGCTGAGCAAAGGGGCTGCGTGTTTAAATGTTTCCTCTGTGCCTGATTGGAAGCACAAGAGCCAGTCAGGGGCAGGGGAGAGGCTGCTAAACTCAAAGTAGGTTGCTTGTTTCAGGAAAAGGTTGGATACTGGAGAACCTCCACACTGGGCTCATGAAAACGTTCAGTCTCACAGGGGAGAGAAGTACTCCAGAATAACTGGGGGATTTTCAGTTTTGCAGAGGCTCTGTTTGCATTAAAACTTGCAGCAATTTAAACAAAATCTGGTTTTAATTCTATTTATTGAAACCAATTGCAAACCCATGTGGATACTCTTAAACAGATTCAGCTTTCCAAAAGAAAAAAACACTGCAAATCAGATCTCAATTAAAGCACAGAGGAGCATCCACAAACGGTTTTATGCCAGTGTAATTAAAGAGATTTCAAAGTTTAACTTTAGTTTAACTAAAGATTTCAAAGTTGAACTTAAAACAAATGTGACTTAATGCAGATATGACCTGGCAGTCCCTGGCTGTTGGTATATGGGAGGGTAGGGAACTTTGCATACTGAAACCTCCCTGTGAGAGTCCTGGGAGTGAATGGCTGTAAATACACCCTTCACACAAGCCTTTCCGTATCTGCAGTGGTAGGTGTGTGAAAATAAAAAAAATTTAGAGTAGACACTAACACTGCCAACTATAATCTATACATCCATTTCTTTCTTAAAGGAAAAAAAAAAAAAATCTGGTGCATAAGCAGTATCCTGAAGAGACAAATTTACTTCACTAGAGGTTTGGGAACTCTCATTTTCACTCACTGTATTTGAAGCAAGAGTCCTGGATTGTGGTTATTCAGGTTTAACAGGACTTGGAAAGGCTGACTGAAGCTGGAGGCAAAATTCCCCCCACACCAGAGTGATGGAGCTCTGGGCTTGACCATGCTGCAGCTCACTGGAGATCATCCCAGCCACAGCCACATGGCAGGAGCAGTCAGCTGGTGACCATTTCATAAACCATTTCAAGATCCAAACTCACCAGTGCCTGCCATCCCAGAGCTGGATGCATGGGCTGGGGGTTACCTTACACAGCTGCCCTGGGTTTAGTGCAAAGTGTGATAAGCTGCTTGGCAACTCAAAGCAAATAAAAGCAGCAGAAAAGATTTAAGTAACTCATTTTAGTTCTTCAGAAAAGCTTTACTAATGGGTAACCAAGGGTAGGGATAGTGATACCTGTAGGCAGTGCTAACAAACTGCCTGGACACAATCCAGCCAGCTCAGAACCACAATGAAAGGCAGCTGCTCTCCTCCCCTCTCCTCCCCTCATCACTTTGGGCTTCTGCTAGATCTTCCCTGTGTGAAAGGCTGTGAATGGAGCCTTCCCAGAGCTGCAGCCCAGCTTGGAAGCAAACCAGGGCGAGGCTCTGGGTGTTTCTAGGGTTTATATTGCTGACAGCAAGCAGGTACAGCCCTAGAACAGGTGGGCAAAGCTTGGATTTGGCCATAGGCTTGTTTGCACCTGTCTTCCCCTTGTGACCATCCCAGTGCCTGGAGTGGAAGGCTGGGACACATCATCCACATCCACAGGGTTTGTACCTCCAAGGAGTACTGGACAGTAATTCCAGTGCCTGAGCTGACACTAAAAAGTATTTACCTGTAAACTGACCATTAAAAGGTAAGTTTAGCTAAGACTGAACCTTTTATCAGAATCATAGCTAAAAACTGAGTTCTCTGGATATTTCATGTTACCTTGCTAAGCAATCTCCTTGCTCCTCAGACTCCCTGAACACAGTAATAATTTTCCCCCACAGATTCAGGAGGATGACACACAGTCATCCTAGCAAGCAAACTGTAACTTTCCCCATTTGTGTGCCTGTTGCCATCTTCCCTCTGCAGGGATAAATGTACAGCTCTAACCCTGAATTTCATCTGTTTACAGTCTCCTGACTGAATCCCTTTCAGTATTGCTAACTTCACACTGCCTTGCACGCAGCATCCAGCTCCACAAGAGCCCAATTTTCCTTTCAGGCTGATGATCTCCTGCTGCAGCAGCATCAGCTCCCCCTGCCAAGGAGCCCTCCCTGCCAGCCCTCCTCTCCTGGCCCACGCTGTACACCTGCAGCACAAGGACACAATCTGTGGCAGATTTTCCCTTTTTCTCCCCCAGAACTGGGCTGCTGCTTGGCTTGCATCACAGCTCCCTGGGGATCAACGTTTTAGCTCTGCAGGACATACTACCCCAGGTCTTTCTCTTGTAATGGTTTTAATTTTTTATCATGCTCAGAGCACTGCCTGCTGCCTCTTAAGCTTTCATATGCACTGGGGAATTTCTTTTGCTTGGCAAATATTCATGGGTTTATCAAAGATTATGGCTGGGTTTTCTAATAATGGGGTTTCTAGTAATGCCTCTGAATTGACTTTTTTTTCCCTAATTCACAGTCTGATCTCTGACAACTGACATAATGCCCCAAAATTGCAACACTGCACCTTTAATCTTAGATCACTCACCAGTCCTCTTTTTCTTCAGGGAAGAAAAGAGAGAGAAAAAAGGTAGTATCAGGAGCAGAAGTCTCTTCTTTGTTGAAGTCTTTGGCCTCAGGTCAAGAAGGCTTTTCATGGGAAAGCCCTGCCATTCCCTGGAGAACTTGCATAAAACCCCATTCTCTGCTGCTACCTTCACCTCTGTGCCCTCCAACAGACACAGGGGCTGTATCTGTTTTCCTGTGCTGCTACCTTTTCTCCACATTTAATTTTTGCTAATGAAGTACAGTTATTGCATCACATGGGAGGTGACTAAAGGAACTTTCAGCCTAAAGAAACTAGTAAATTCATGATGCTGCTTTCACTGTTCTATGAATTATTAGTACCTGTTTTGTCTGGCTATGTATTACTAAAACAATTTGGCCACAGTTTAACATAGGCAAGTTTCTACTTTCACGTGTATTAAGCAGTGCTGTACTTTTGGTATGACCTGTAACCCCACAATGCTGGAATTCCAAAATACCTGTATTCCACTTATTCTGTCATTCGATTTTCACTCAGCTTCCTGCCAGTTTCTCTTCTCTCACATAAGGCAGAGGAAGTCCCTGGACCCTGGGTGTCCATCCCTGCCCGCTGTGGTGATGGCAGCAGCGCTGCTTTCCCCAGAACAGGGCACTGCTCTGCACTTCACTGATCATTTCTGCTGCCTTGCACTATTCCTCCCTGTACAGTCTGATTCTCCAAGCCACTGCTTGTGTCTCAATGCATTTCTCTTCTCCAACTTTATTCACTGCATTTTACCTCCTCCTCTTGATGTCTTGCCTTTGCACAAACATAGGAGCACTACTCAAAGTGCTTTCCATGATGTCTCTGAGCTACCTCATAAATTTTCTTTGCTTGCATACTCCCTTCCTTCCCAAAAGTTCTACATGGGTCCTGCAGGCTGTGGGAGATGGGCAGGAGAATCCACCTGTTATATTCTGGGCAGAAAAAAAGTTTAATGTACCCACAGCCCATCAAACAACTGCATCAGTGCAATGCTGGGGCAGAACTAACATCCTACTCCTCACTGGAACTTCTCATCCTGGCCTTGATTCCATAAGGGCAGCTCAGGCAGGGATCACTGGGCTCACATCTGCCCAGTTTATACTTGTCCAAACACCATCAGCAAGGATCACAGACATTAGTGAGCTAACAACAAGTTCAGGTACTCTCCAGCATTTTTGCTCAAGATTTTATTCCCCTTAATCACTGCTGAGTTCATCCTGAAGATTTGTGAACATATTGCATAGCTTGGCCATTTAACTGCTGCTTTTCCCGATTCTTGTTAATATTTGTCAATTTTCCTATCAAAACTCATTAAAGGATTTTTCCCCTTCATTTTTCAAAAATAAGATTTTCCCTTAGCTTGGCAAGTCTATTCCTGTTCCCATCCTAATCCTGCTAGAGAATGTGCATTGCTCATTACCCTTAACAACACATCTACTCTTTTTCTTGCTTTTTCCTTTTTCTGCATGTCAAGCAGTTCTGCAGCTTTCCTCTTGTAAGCTGAATAAAGCTCAGTTTCTGCACCCATTTCTTTTCCTACAAGTCCAGCTGAGGCAGAAAGCCTAGGAGCCTTCACCGTGCCCTCCCCTCACAAAGCAACTCTGAATTTCTGGTTGTACCCACAGACAGATACAACAGCTGCCACAGCCAGCTCACATCTGCCACAGGGATCAGGCACAAAAAGGTACCTGCTCCAGAATAACAACTCAGGTTTATTCCTGAGAGTGTGGGCCATATATCCACATGGAATACAAGGTGGTGATCAGCAGCCAGCATGGATTCAATAAAGGTAAATCAAGTTTGACCACCTGACTGCCTTCTAGAAAGGAACAACCAGCTGGAGGGCTGAGGGCAGAGCAGTGGATTTTGTCTGCCTTGGCTTCAGCAGGGCTCTGCACACCGTGTCTCACAATGTCATCATAAGCAAACTCAGGAACTGTGGGCTGGGTGAGGGGGCAGTGAGGTGGATTGAGAACTGGCTGAGTGGCAGATCCCAGAGGGTTGTGATCAGTGGCACAGGGTCTGCTTGGAGCCCTGTCACCAGTGGTGCCCTCCAGGGTACTGGACTGGGCCCTGTGTTGTCTAACTAGTTTATCAATGACCTGGATGAAGGAACGGACGCCTCCTCTGCAAGTTCTCTGCCAGCACAAAGCTGGGAGGAGTGGACAGGACCCCAGGGAGCTGTGCAGCCTTCAGAAGGACCTTGACAGGCTGGAGAGAGGGGCAGAGAGGAACCTTCTGAAATTCAGCAAGGGCAGATGCAGGGTCCTGCCCCTGGGAGGAACAACCCCAGGGACCAGCACAGGCTGGGGGCTGAGCTGCTGGAAGGCAGCTCTGCAGAGGAGGACCTGGGGGTCCTGGTGGACACGAGCTGTCCCTGGGCCAGCAGTGTGTCCTTGTGGCCAAGAGGCCAATGGAGTCCTGGGGTGCCTTAGGGGGAGCAGAGGCAGCAGGTCAGGGAGTGATCCTGCCCCTCTGCTCAGCCCTGGTGAGACACATCTGGAGTGCTGCGTCCAGTTCTGGGCTCCTTGGGACAAGACAGACATGGAGATCCTGGAGCGGATCCAGCAGAGGGTGACAAAGATGATTAAGGGTCTGGAGAGTCTCTCTCAGGAGGAAAGGCTCAGGGAGCTGAGCCTGTTCAGACTCAAACTGAGAGGGGACCTCATCAATGTCTGTCAGTATCTGCAGCGAGTGTCAAGAAGATGGATCAGACTCCACTCAGTGGTGCCAAACAACAGGACAGGAGGCAATGGGCAGAAATCGATGCACAGGAAGTTCCACCTGAATATGAGGAAGAACTTCTTCACTGTTCTGAGCACTGGGACAGACTGCACAGAGAGTGTGGAGCTTCCCTCACTGGAGATATTCATCTGGACACAATCCTGTGCCATGTGCTCTGGGTTGACCCTGCTTCAGCAGAACTGGACCAGATGCCCCAGTGTAGTCCCCTCCAACCTCACTCATACCATGATTCAGTGAGTCTCCTCAACCATGGCCTGAGAGTTCTCTCTCTCCACTACAGAATCCTGTTGCAGCACTCAATACAGAGTATTGCCATAAAAACCTTCTACCTTCTGCTTGTAAGTCACCAGATACTGCAAAAATCCCCATTGAAGTTTGTACAGCAGCATCCCCCAGAGTGAAAGGCTCTGTATGCATTTAATAGTGAAATGCCCATTTCATGTTTAGAACCAGATGAAAGGACAGATAAGAGCTACTGGAAACAGCTTGGATATTGCAGCTTCAGCCTGATAAGACTATGCTTTTACCCTACTGTTCTAAATATGTCTTTTTTCAAAACAAAAATATTTCATAAGGAATTGTATAATAATGAGAGAGCTTTCATGTCCCATTTGAAAGGGCTCCTTGAAACAGGTTTAAAAAGAAAACATCAAGGTAGACATTAGGACAGTACCTCACTCTTTCATCAGTATATATAGTTCATAATGCACATCAGGTGCCACGGGAACTGCTGTTCAAGGTTACAGCAAGGTCCCTATGAAAGGGGCAATTACTCTCTAGTGACAGATAAGGAGAAGAAAGTCAAAGCTAAACTGTGCGAGCAGGAAAGGCAGGAGTGCTCAAAGTTAACTGGAAAAGCCACAAAAGCCTTTACCTCGGGAAGAGGCCACTTCAGCACCTGGCTGTGAATTCAGGTTTTAATGTGTCAGCAGCAGTCCCTGACAGGCTCTCCCTCCCCAGCCTCAGAGCAGCTGCACAGCCCCAGCAGGGAGCAGACCTGGCTGGGATGGGAGCACAGGGAGCCCCCACAGCTCGGGGGGCTGTCAGAGAACCCTGCATCCAGCATTGCCAAATACTAACAGCATCATAAAAACATGGTTTTGAAAGGGAAATGAAAACCAAAGCTCACGTCCAGCAGCACCAAATTTGGTGCAGGATTCCAGGAATCCACCCACGGAAGGTCTGGAGCCACTGAAGGCTCACCCTCAATGGAAGAGAATGAAATTGGGGAACATTTAGACAAGATGGGCATGCACAGGCCCACGGGATGATGTGGGACACATCCATGGAGCTGAGGAATCTGGCTGATGTCAGACAGGCCGTGGCCATCAGGGGAGGCTCCTGAGGACTGGAAACAAGCATCTCTACTGTCCTCCAGGAGGAGGATCTGGGAAAAAAGCGTCTGATAAGCCTTAACATTGCAATGAATGCTGGTACATCAAAACTGTGCAACTTAAAAGTAACATCTTTTCAAAGAACAAACTTTCTGGAATCTCATCAAGAAACCAAATAAGGCAAGAATATTACCTGTGAAAATTCAAAACATCAGACTCTCACTAGAGAAAAATGCAGCAATATGAGGAGATGCAACTGTAACTAGAAAAATGAGAAAACCTTTTAGTATTTTTGATTTTCAGGAGAGGAAAAAAAGCATCCTCAAGTGGATGAAAGGCACCTGTATAAAAAGAAGAAAGACTGTTCTGGCTGACTCTGGAATAGTAATTTGCAGGGAAAATTGTAGTTCAAAGAAAAAATAAAGTATGTATTCTTTTCATAACCAAATATAAAGGAACACTCTAAGTCTAAGGATAAAGAACACTGCTAAGAAGCAGTTTCAAGTTCTGCAACCTTCCTTCAACTTACTATCACAGCTTACTGAAAATGAGTTTCTTTTCCTTGCTGCTCTATAAACACCCATAGTGCAAGACAAAACTAAACACAGAAGCTGGGAGCAACCTAGAAAAATGCTCTCACACCTTTATTAACAGGAACCTTCAGCATTTTCAAGCATGGTGAAGTGGACAAAGCCATTGAAGGTGAAGAATGAGAAGATGCTGTTTCCTACCATTCCTTGGTCCCTGGGCTGTACCTTGCAACATTACAAAGAGCCTCCCTTTCCCAGGAGGAATCACCCTGGCTCTGTCCTGCAATGTCCTTCAAAGTGTCAGGAATGCTTCTCTGTCCTTGGGTGCATCACAGCTGTTTGGTCTCTGGGAGACCTCTTCAAGGTCCACAGACTGCCTGGATCATGATACATTATATATGACATATCCAGCTGATGATATATCATATATTTGCAAGCAGATGTATTTGCACAGAGGAAAAAGCAATGACCTGCAACAGGCAGCAATGAACCATCCAACTGCTCATGGTTTGGAATACTTTTTTTTTTTAAACAAACATGGATACCTTTCTTTAAGGCCCATAACTGGCCCTCAGCAGACAAAAGGTCCTTTACTCACACACAGCACACACCAGGCTGCTGCACAAATCCTGTCCTTCCTTCCTGCATCACATCCTGGAGCTTTAGAGCAGAAAAGCACAAGGGAAAAAAAAATATGTCAGACTACTCTCATCACTACCCCTCTTTGGGCCCTGCTGAAATGTCAACTTTTAATTATTTTCTTTTGAATGAATGCCCATCTCATGAGAGGTTTCGAAAATCTCTTCAGAGTATGTAATTTAGGGCTAAATTCTTGTTTATGCTACTCAGCTTCTAAAGTTATCCTGTTTACATGAGATATTATAGCAAATAAAACATGACTGAAAACATATGAAATAATAAATTTGATCTTCTGCCCCGATTCTTTTTTCATGTAATTAAGCTACACAGAATAATACAATTTAATCATTGTTAGTTTGGAACTGGCATTTATATTTCATCTAGCCTTAATGCAGTCAAACTGAGAACAAAAGCAGCACAGACAAAGGAGAGTCAGACCTCACTAAGTTAATAATTAATAACCACTTGGACGATATTTAACCCATCAGCAAAAAACACAAAAGAACTTTGGGCACTCTAAGTCTCACTGCAACAAACTGAGCAGCTCAGTACACATGGTGCAGCAATCCTTCCAAGTGTAACATGATAACATCACTTCTTACAACACTCCATCATCACCCCTGGATTCATCATTAGTTTCAAAGCTATAATATGCAGTTTGGATTTTTATGGATCTAAGAAACATAGATTTGCTGAATCCTGTCATCTGAGACAACTCTACTCGAAGCAGACCAGGTCTGCTGCATCTTTCCCACGCAGGGATACTCTCAAACCCTGCAGTAGGCCAGTGGGAGAGTTGGAAAATTAACCTGTCAGCACAATTCAAGCCTCTGTTTACCATTGATAACGTGATTTTGTCCCAGACAATGTTTTGTGAAGCAGGATCTTTCACTATTACTGATAGTGCTGCCTGCAAGTTTCCCAGCTGCCAGATCACATCTCTCACTTTTTTTTTTTAATATTATCAGATCACACTGCAATGGGAATAGGAACTATTCACAAGCTCACATTTAAGTAACTGCAGTATATAAATATACTGCTTCAGTGAGCACAGAGAGAACCATCCCCAAGACAACCACAAAAGCAGTAAAGCAGCAAAAGTACAGATTGAAACATCATTTGTGAAAGCATTCCATTTTGGTACTGATGAAGATAAACATCTGAACAATATTCTTAGATTGCTACATCAGGTAGCAAAAAAGTTGCAGGTTTATTTGGTCCCCTTCTAAAGATTCACTTCTTCAGGACTCACAATTAATTCATAAACTCCAGGTACTTCGGATCACTCAGATTATCCTCTGTGACTTAGTCATGTACCAATCTACTGATGACATACAACTTTTATTTTAAAGCATTCAACAGGTGAAATATTTACTCTGGCAGCCAAGGCAGAGGAAAGAAGACAGGAGGAGAAGGAATAAGCTTAAAAGCCACATTACCAAGACATGGAGGGATCAGAGCCTCAAAAGCACTTAAAAATACCTCCCAGATCTGCAGCATCCAGTGTTCATTTAAAATAGTGGTAGTTTGAAGCAGTTAAGAAGGCAAAGAAAAATAACTATGAACAAAGTCTAATTAAAAGAGTATCTGCCCAAACTTGCCTGAAATAAAAGTTAAACAATGAATTGTGTTGTTTTCATGGACGTTAAATCAAATGCCAAGGATGGTATTTGAAATGTCAACATTAACAAGACACACCAAGAAAAGTTAAGTTAGCAAGCTTTACACTTGCCTTTCCATTGGACAAGACAGATGCTTCAATCCTAGAGCCATTTAACAGCAAGACAGGGATGAAAACACACAGTGCCTCTTCCTCAAGGGATAAAAGGGGTAGAACAGACTAAGATTCTAATTTGGAGATGTTATTTGAACATTGACTTGAAGTTTTATAGCGCATGTAATTCAAGATGAGCTAGATTAGCAAAAATCTTGTATTTAAATGGTCTGACTTAAACTGGCTCACAGCTCCACTCAGGGCATCTGGTGCATGGTCAAACCCAGCCCTCAGGGGTGCATTCTGCTTGGAGCCCAAACACTGCAGCCTGGCTGAGAGAACTCCAAAATGTAAATAGTGAGGTAAAACAATCAGGTTGCACTAGATCAAAATCTACCCATGACATTTGCAGCTTGAAGGATCTGAAAACAGCACCTGGGGTAAGGGACTGCTCTGCCATACTTGGATGTGTACACCATGGGAAACATCAGAAACACAATTAAGGCAGAATTACAGCTGCAATAGAAGGGCAGAAGGTTTGGCTCATTCTGAAGATAACATTCTATATAAACTGTATGAACTTTTTCATGTTCCTACTTCCAACTTTTTAACAAACCTACAAGTTACAAATCTTTTCATCTCTTCAAACAGTTATGCAAAACTTGTGGTATAATTATGTTTAATTCTACAGGCAATCAAAGCCTTTTGTCTTGTAACTGGGGTGGAGCCCTGCCAATTCCCAAATGATGGCTGCAATACTCTTTACAGCTGCACTGCCTAGAAAGTAGGAAAAAAAAGCACAATACCTATACAGGACAGGAAAGGCAGTGGGGAAAGCAAAAAAATTCTAGTAAATTAAGTTCTAGTCTACTAAGTGCAATGCTTCATCTCCCTGTGCCTGGCAATTCATCTTTAGGGTAATATTTCCAGAAATTAAATGTTTTTTCTTCTCTGAGTGACAAAAAGATGAAGATTTTATTACTCAAACAAGCCTGCAGCTCTGCAGACAAAGGCACTTACCACAGCACAGCTCTGTCCCTCAGCTCCACGGCTACACTAAAAGGTGACAGCGGCGGATCAGTCGCCACCAACGCCGACAAGGAGAAACAAGATGTACAAGAAGTTACTCTGACTAAGGACAAAACCAGCACGTGCTTTCTACATTAAGCTACTACTTCAAACTTTATGCCAGAGTTTCCAGGGAACAGCCAAGTGCTGCAAAGTTAATCAAAACAAGATGTCTCTGAGCCGTTGAGTACTGCAAGAGATCCTCCAGTGTACGGCAGCAGGACCACCCAGAAATTTCTTTTAAGACGCAAGTCCAACAGCTGGGAAACCAAGCTTCAGCAAGTTAAACCATTTCTTCTCCTGTGTAACATTATCCCTCCCCAGGACTGCTGTGGATAAATACACTCTCATTCACAAATACAGCTGTACACTTAAATTTTGCCTTTTCTGATCTCATCTAGAATCCCAGAGAAGTTTTGGCAAGCATGACTATTAGATACAATTAAAAGCTCAACTGTGATAGCTCTTGGTTAATTGCAAACAGCACAGTGAATGTGCAGTGTAGCTACATTTACACAGAATTCAAGTATTCTTGCACATCTTAATAACACTCAGTATTTGATAGTTGCTGCAAAGAAGAGATACTGGGGGAAAACTCTAGTAAGAATGCATCAAGCCCTTTTTTCTTTTAAATAACCAGAGAAAAATCACTTACAGTAATAGTTGCATTTTATTTTCTCTTTTCGTTTCAATGTGCAGTATTTTCAGCATTTTTCTTATTTAAACGTAAACATACATCTAAAATTATATGCTTTTCTTTTCCCTTGAGTACAATTGCTTTTCAGGTTGGGGCTCCAAGCTTTTGCTCATCATTGCCCTCAAACTATAGCCCACCACAGGGTGAGTTACTTTATCTTTGTCAAGTTCATCCAACTTGGTGGTGTGTACACACGGACTGATGGGAATGATAAGCTCACACAAAATGCACATGACAAAAGCAGCACATGCTTCACAAATGCTCTGCAGCATTTATACCCAGTTACCTGAATGCAGCTAAAAATTGATATACAGTAGAAGCTCTCCTGGGTATGACTGTGGGATTCTCAAGATTTTTAAATGGATACTTAGGTAGCATGCACAAAGTGTTCACTCGAAATCTCTGCATTAATTTCCCCCAAATTTTGCTACATTGCTTACTCTAGTTTTTACAGCAGCTTGTTTTCACTTTAAAATACTTAAACTACTTAAAAACTAGCAGATTTTGTCCTCTTGTACATTTCATCAATTGTGTCCTTATAACCAAAACTGTTTTAAAAGAGCAAAGCACCTACCATTGTCACTCAGTTGATTTCTACCTTTAGCAGGAAGTTTAGTTGGGTTTGTACACGGAAAAATCTGATTTATGCAATGAACACACTCAATTAGTTCCTCGTCTTCTCCCATCCCTTTCAACCATCAGGTAACATCCTGAATGACTGAATTTAATTAAACTGCTTATTGCTATTATTTATTGCTCATTTTACCCTAAAATTTATTTTATTATATATGCTCAGCCCTGACAGCTCCACAAAATCTTAAGACAAACCAGGTCTGCTGCTCTGGGAGAACTGTCTCTGCAGTGTTCTTGACACAACCTCCTGCTTTATAGTTAACAGCCATTGAAAAAGGAGAATGGCAAGACAGAATGCTCTTAAGGCAAATGTACTAAATATCAACATATTACTTTTAACCCAAAAGGTTCCACTTGTTCCCCCCTTCATTTGAGCTAAATCTGTACACTCATTACTCAGTGCTTTCGGAATGCTGCTGGTGTTTAAAACAAGCAATGTCTTGGTGCTAAGAAGGCATTCCTACCAAGCAAAAGTAACACACAATCATTTACTAGATGCTTTAGGCAAGAAGTGACATCTGAGTATACACTTTGGAGAAGATTTAAATAAACTCACATTCAATTGCAACTGGAAAACAACATAAATAGTAAAGAAAATACTTTGAATCCTGCAAATAAGAACTGGTTTACACTAAGTTGTCGTTTGCAGCCCCTTGCTCTTGCACTCAGTGCAAGGGAGGGGGCATGCTGAAATGAAACACAAAGCAAACTTTATTTAATGGCCCAGTGGGTAGCTGGTCCAAAAGCTGTTTGTAACAAGTTGGCTGGCATACAGTGTTCTTAGGGGAGGGCCACGTTATAGATTTAGTAATGTAGTTTCTTTGACAACTGAATTGTAACTGAAGTTTTAAACATTAATCTGTCTCAAGTATGCTCCCAGTCATGCCATACCTCTCATCTTGTAAGGCTGCAAAGAAGCCACTTTCACTGCAAAGCACACTAAAGATGTTGTCTGCTTTGTTTAGCCAGGACACCAAATGTATTAAGGTCAAACACATTTCTACCCTGATCTCAATGGAAAAATGAACAGCCTGATTTTCAGAATTAGCTTTCTGTTTACGGCAAGTTAAAAACACTCTGTGAAATAAAATCTTGCATAGAGTCAATCTCAAAGGACAAGCAGTATTTTCATTTCCTTTAAATTCAACATCAGAATCCCTTAATGGCCACTGTTCTGCTGTTACTGCCCCTGTGGCACACCTCATGGCTCGTGTCACTAAAAGCAGACAGGAGTAATTTTGAGTATAACTTCATTCCAAAAGAAATGAGGGTGTGGAAAGAATGTCTAGAAAGAAGACAGGAAGGTGTGCTGCAGTGAAATGTCTGAACTGAAGCACTGCTGCAGTGTGCTCCCACACTAGGAAGACCCTTAAGCTACAACTCCTTCAGGTCACAGAGAATTTCCTAAGAGGAGGTGCCCTACTTCAGACACTTAGGACACATTACAGGAGGTAAACGACAACAAATCTCCAAGAGAGGCTAAAACAGATGAAGTTATTACTGCCAGTGAATCTGTGATGTTAGAACTGAGTGCATCAGCTCCAGAGTTTGTCTTGAAAAAGGTAATGCAAATATTTGCTCTAAGGCTGGCAAGAGGCGTTTGAGGAATGGGAGTCTGTCACATCTAATGTTTTTCACCCAGCTATGCTGACTGCTTAATTCAATGTATTTCTTCACTGGCTTGAAAGATTCTATAGCAAGTCACAAGCTGGTTTGGAAAGTTTCATAAAGGGTCTAGCTCCTGAGATCCCAAGGTAAAGTAATCAACTGGTCTGTGTTAATCATGAGGAGCTTAAAATTATGAAGAATTTAACAGTTTCATAACACAACGTATACTGTTACATGGTGAGAATTTGACTAACCTGATGCTTAAAAAATATATTAAAATCTATTTTAAATTCTGGAAAATAGCTTACAAAAATATCTTCACTTAAACTATATATCATACAAAAACTGACTGGTGTGTGGGTTTACAGTACAAAACGATTGTTGGTGATTACAAAAGGGAAGAGTGATCTATACTACCCCTTAATGCAAGCACAGGGCATTATATCTCACTGCCTGGAATTAAGATTTTTGTCAGAATTAGGATAATTTCCAATATAACTCAAAAACTTTCAAACAGTATCTATTTTATTAAACCTTTTCTGAAATCCTGTTCAGTTTCTTTTAAAAATCACCACAGTGCTGTGGCCCAAGGAAGAACAGCAACCCAACTAAGGACAGAAATAATTGCTCTAGATAATAAGACCTGTAGAGAGCTAAATACAGCAACATCTACAGTTGTTTCTACTGCCCAAATTATCAATTTCCTCTAGCAGTTTCTGAAAGGAAGCAACACCAGTGGGCAATTCCTTTGTAATCAATTTACGGGCAGAAGCAACAATTTTTGGTCTAGATTGGAATTAGTTTAAATACATGGGTTTAATAAATACAAATATACACATCTGTATACATTAAATGTTGTCACATGTGTATAATTTCAACATATACATTATATACAGAAATACATACAGTACATGCTCCTCCTGACAACACTATCTCATTTTTCCAAGTGTCACCAAAAGGTGTGATAAGAAAATGAAGAGAGGTTAAATGTAGGATCTGACTGAGAACCAAGGTATCATTTCTCTATGATGAAAGACTTAAATACAACTAAAAACAAATACTGTGCTAGATTTCCTCATGTAAAGCTTAGGAATCAATGGCATTCCCTGGGTGGTGAGTAAAAGCTAAATCTGGCCCTGTGCAGCATCCTGAAATTCATGGATATTTGTGTTTTTGTCCAAAGCATTATGGATACAACAGGTAATAAAAGAGGTTGTGTAATCTAACACTTTAGCCAGTCCCAAAGTAGACCACAGCAGCCTTCTGATTCTTTACTGCTACCATATATTTGTTTACATGAGAGTGGTCCAGATGACTCCATGGTCTCAGTTAGGAAAGGTCAAATGGTTGTTGACTACTGGGGAGCTTGCACCATTTTGTCTCTTAAAATGCTTTGCAGCAAGTTAAGAGCAGTTTCTTAAGTATCTGAAGTTTGATCCAGAGTGACTAGTCCTCTTTTTTACCATTATGGCTCAAAACAAAGGAATTCAAAAGAAGCTACAGTAAAGTGGATCACAAGAATGCCTCCTTAGTACAGTTTCTCAAGACAAATTAATCAACATATTCCAGTTTTAAAGCACTTTAAGAAAAAGTGAGATGCAAAACAAGATGTAATCTGTACATTAAGATGGATTTCCAAAAGGAACATGAATTCAAGCACAAGGAAAAAAATGAGGACAGTACAGATGTCAAGACATTCAGTAGCATGGCTTTTGTTCATCTCCAATTACAGCACAGCTCATGCACCACACATCTTACAATTTTACATACTGTACATAATATAGAAATATTTAATTTAAAATTTCTTTCACTGATATACTGTACTCAAATTTGAAATCCTGAGAAGAAAAAAGAAAAACGTGTGGTTACGTATGTGCACTATTATCTCTGGTATCACCAACACATACACCACTGGATATCAGAAAGTCCAGAGAGAGAAGTTACATGCTGGAAGTGTAAATCATAAAAGCCTTTTTCTCTTTTCCTTGTTTGGGAGAGACATTAGGAAACAAATTCTATTCTGTACTACACAACAGTATATACAGGTACATAAAACTATGAAGTTGGCTAATGACTGCAGGTTGCAATAACAGTCTGTCAGTGTCTTACTGGCTGCACCACAGTGGCTTCAGCTGCATACTGGGAAGAAGAGGAATACCTTGCATGTGGTACTAGCTCATATTTTACAGCTAGGATGTGTGGCTCACGTTAGTCCCCAACATCACTTGAAAAACACTGACATACTTCATTCCACTTAGAGGTGCTTGGTGTCAACAACAACTACACTTGACTTCTCAGGTGATTTCCAGTGCTGCAGAGCACTTGTCCATGCGTGCTGGAAGGAAAACTGACAGGTCCGTATTTATCACAAATGCAACCCCAGGTATTTTTCTTGATCTTGCATTCCTCATAATTCATATTCCAACACTAGTCATGCAGTTCCACTACACATCAGGATGTTCAACATGCTGTGACCTTGTGGACATTTTGCAAACAAGTCAGCAGGCGATGGTACGGGGTTCCTGGAGATGCCACCACCTCAAACACTGACTGGAAGGCTCTCCGGTCCAGCTCCTCGTCGATCTGGTGTCGGTAGAAGTCTATGGCCACCAAACAGAAGATGTTAACATCCACTTGCTCTGATTTTCCCATTCTGCTGATAATATGTGGAAGACTGAAACAGAAGTTAAGGTCAAAAAATGACAGACGTAGGTCCTCTTTTGATTTAGCAGTTTAAACAATGTTCTCCATTAAAACAGTTCTTTATTCTTAAGCTCACCAATGACATTCAAGTGCAAAATACTGTCATCTGGCAATTAACTGCTACTACATAAATCCTATTTCTTCATTAGCATCACACAATTTCTTATCCTCAGTTAATTTCAAGCTAGCAGTAGTTTTCTTTATCCATTGGAGCAAACAATCAGCAACTGCTGAGAGCCAAAGAGTGCTGCTGCAATTGAGAGACATCAGGACATTTCAAACATGACAAATGGCCTCTTTTTTGTCTGGCCACAAAATGCACCAGCTACTTTTCTGTTTGTTTCAGGGTTTTGTTTATTTGTTTTTAAATAAACCCAGCACTAATACCATATTTTATATATATATATATGGTATTAGTATTATCTTTTGTCTGTTCCAATTTATTTGGTTGATGTCATTGGATTGCCAAAGCTCACTATAATCACAGTGCACAGCTAGGGGGACAATTGCAAAATAAAGTTTGTATGTAGAGGATAATTCTCTTGATTTTGAGGTTGTGGGCTTCTTTCATTTTTTTCAATATATTTTATCTTGCAGAAGGAATAGAGAGCAAAGCTTTTAAAGGTCACAGCAATGCCATCTTGGTGAAGCTTTTAAAAAGCCCTTCAAAGTAAGGACTTTTCCAATCATCTTACATAGTCAAAGGGAACTGATCTTAAAGCAGTAGTTTTAGATAACTTTGTTCCCATAATCTGTTTCAATGTTCTCTTTTTTTCTCCACAAACTCAAGGTACCAACAGCACAAAGCAATATACATCATTACTATCTGCAGTAAAACTGCCTTTTTTGTGTCTTACTCTTGTACTCTCACCCTTCAAGGCTTTACACTATAATTACCCAGAAATGGCACACATTCAATCTTTTGAGGATACATTGCTGAGATCCACTGACTGGTGGAAGCACTGACAAAAAAACAGGAAAGACTCCACATTGCCATTGCCACGGGTGTTCTTTGTGTGAAATTAGAGAGAGAGAGCATCACCCAGTCACGGACCATCGAGGATTGTCCAGTGCTGTGCAGTGTCTGGAACACCTGCAAAATATTAATAAAGACAGGGTGGATAGATATAGGAAAAAGTTCAGTTTCTCCTGTAAAGGTTCTCTCTGGCTACAAAGCTCTGAGGGTCACAAACTGGATTCCTAGAGTCTAATGAATGAGTGAACTGGACTCGTGACAAATGTGCCAAACTGAAGTAATCATAGAGAAATACACAACTTGTGTGGTGTCTCTGTTTTATAGATCACATGTGCTGTGCACATGCACTCTCCAGTGATGCACAAGTCTAGTAGGTGCTCAAGAGCCAAATGCCCAGAAGCTTGTTGAGTTCACAAGGTGATGGCTCACTTAGGTCTAGAATCTGAGCACCAGGATCACAACCACTAATTTTCTCTTTATCTTCTCATTATCAGTGACTGAACTGTCCTGCTGTGAGCTCTGGCCTCTAGGTGACATGGCAATTCCAGCCCTCGATGCTGCCTGGAAGCCAAAGCTCACAGCAGGACAGCTCAATCACTGTGGATGTGTTACATAAAATTAACAAAAGTGGTACATGGCCCTTCAGCTGAGCTGTCAATTATTTACCAATCTTCTGAAACATTTAAGGAAAATAAACATATCAATATTACCTTATAAACTACTGTTGCCATGAATTGTGGGTATGGCTGCTGATTGGACAGAAATTCCCCAATGACTTTGTTCATTACATCTTGTGGGGGGAAGAAATCATCAAGGAACTGTGGAAGAATGCGAGCCACTACTCGAGCTTCAAAAGGAAATCCCTTCCTGATCCTGAAAATAATAAAAATTAAGTATTTTATTACTGGATTCCAACACATACCTTGTTCTTTTCCAACTGGCAATGGAAAGAACATTTTACTTTCATCTCTGAGTAGGCAAGTTCTCAGCATTGATGAATCCAAATCTTCAGGCAATCTTAATAACAGACTACCCAAAGAGGTCTAGCAGAGCTGTCAGAAGCTGTTACAGGTGTGCCCTTATCCCACACTCTCCCCTTTGCTTTTTTAAATAGTCACATTTTTTGAAGCTCTGGAATTGCATCAGAGATGAGAGTTACCAACAGGAATGCTGAACAAAAAAAGGAGAGGGAGATCACTCCTCCTGGTTATCAGAGAAAAGACCATTTATAAGCAGAACACTAGTTTTCATTCATAACATCTTGGCATTTTTTATTCAACATCAGAATGACCAACATATCAAACAAGAAAAGCAAGCTGCATTGCTGTGAGAAGTGGGGAAGATACTCCAACCTACGGACAATTTTCTTTAAATAACACTAACTGAAAAGTCTTTCTAATAAAGGCTGCATCTGTTGATGTGTCAAGATCAAGTTACTATCATGTGATTATTCCCTGCAGAAGTTATTTTCTGGTTGTAGTAGTCACATTTATTTTGCTAGCTCTTCAGAGTGATATATTCAAAAACACTCAAGCACTGCTCCAGTTCTGTTCTCACCAAGTGCAGAAGTGAAACCCTCCTCCAGTTTTATGGAAAAACCACTGAACACTTTAAAAAATGTAAACCATAACCCACAAACTACTACACAAAATCTAACATGCTATACTCACTTAAGACAGCTTGAGATTGTCAGATCAAAACAGGGGTTTTGAAATGTTCCCATTAATGAGTTCCATGTGAATACAGAAGTTTTACTGTATCCTTCCACTGCAATTACTTAACAGCCTCAGAAAGAGCAACTCTTGTGAGGGGGGAAGGGGGAGAAAAGTTTTAAACTCTTCGGGTGGTTTGAAAGATTATTTCCTGCAAACTGGATTTATATCTTTGATTATGTAGAAGACATCCTGAAAAGCACTTAAGAGTTTAACCTGAAGGGAGCTGGAAATACATTTATGAAGTATTATGGTTTGTACAACTCACAGTATCAGTTAGGACATGTCTGGTTTTCATTTACATTCCTGCACATTTGTGCTGCCTTCAGCAACTCCATCAGTGTTACTGTGTATACCAGGAGTGTAACTTTTAAGCAACAGTAAGTAGAGAAACACCATTAATTAACTGTAAGAACTGTCAAAAGAAGTGATCACACAGTGACTAACACAATCATTTCCCTCCTAGAGGAGAGAAATTTTGTCCACTTACCTATCAAAAAGGACAGATACTCGTTCCATAGCTACAATCACAGATTCACTGTCAGGAGCACCAGGATTTGCATCTGGGATACGGCTGGGGCTGATTTTTTCCTTTCCTAAATCAAAATAATTTGTTACAGGTTCATTGTGGATGTTAAAATACACTTCATTTACTCTTGGTAACAAAAATAAATTAAGAAAATTTGCACTGTTAGTAAGCCAGTCTCCCAGCAAATCAGAAGTATAAAAAAGTGAATACCTGTGTACATGCAAGTCAGCATTAATCCCAGGGCTGCCATTGCTCTGTGGGGGCTCTGCACATTCACCCTGTCAACACTCAGCTTAACCAGTGACTCACTGTCCAGCCTGGAAAGCTGCTCTGAAAGGAGCAGTTGTTCCAATCCTCTCAGGACACAGTGATAAATAATGGATGGTGTTGATTCATCACTTCCAGACACCATGACTCCACACATCTGAAATAAAGCAAAAAAGCCAACTACTTGGTTTTGAGATAATCTTCTAGCACCATACCACAAGAGTATGGAACAGCACCAGGTATTAACAAAAACTGATGAAACTAAACCCAAAAGCATACACTACACCTCAGTATCCAAGTGTTAAAGACAGCTGTGTGGTGATCTCAGGTTACACAACCACCCCTGAATGGAGGCATCACAACATACCTGTATAATTCCTGCAGAGAATTCAGGCCCTACATCAAGAGGGTAGTTCTCAATCAGATAGAAAGCAGCAGCACACATTACCAAAATGTGCTCTTGGTTATGGATATTCACACAACTGCAAAGGAGCAAAAACACTAATGGTCACACTGAAGTTGTTTAGGTCTCAAACAGAGATACTATAAACAATTCCTAGAAATACAAAGTATTCTTGCACATGAAATGTAAGGCCTTTCTAAAATTACAGAAAGTATTGCTGAGAAGCCATAAGAGAACATTGATTATCATGAAAATGACAGAAAAATGAGGTTTAAGTAACACAGTTTACCAAAGGCAGAAAAGCCTGTGCTATCAAACAGTTTTCTCCCTCTGAAATATCATTTAACTCTGTAAATTAAACCTAAAATTGGATGATATTTTCAATGAAAATGCCAAAACCTGCTTGATACAACAGCCTGCTCTAAAATGTACTGGCAACCGCCAACAACAGAGCCCTTTTGTTCACACATAAACATGCAACAGTTTGGAGCTGGGGGAAAGGGAGAAGAGTCTTACTGAGCTACTCCTCTCAAATTGGAGAGCAGATACTCGCTGATAATTGGAATGAGCTGCTTTGCTGTCTCGTCGAGCAAGTCACACTCAAGGACATAAAGAATTCCATGCAGGGCCCCAATCCGACTGGGCATGTGGGTGCTTCTCAAGGTTGATTCCAGCAGTCGACTCACTGGCTCAGCCACAGCTTTATCCTAATGCATCCAACAAGAGCATTCATTAGAAGTCAACACTGGTTTAAATACTGGCAAGTCCTGTCACTCGGAAATACTTAGAACAAATAAAGAGTAGAAAATAGGGAACGAACCAGAGCCTGGCTTAAAATACTTTGAATAAATGTCACAAGACTAATACAGTGAGACAAGAGATGAGTTGCAGATTAACTAAGAAATTGATGTTATTTTGTTTTATTCGTACAAAGTTATGTCACAATTTAAAATTAAAAAAACCCAAACAAGATAAAGGTTAGTTCAGTAAATAGTACATGCTATTAAGAATATAGGACTTGAATGATGGAAATTTTCTGGCCTTCCAGCTAAGCACAAAGGATGCTTCCATCTGAAACAGACTGGCACCAGATAATTATACTCTGCCAGCTACTATCTGTCTACTCAACTCATAGCACATCATCCCATTTATTTATTCTCTGAGACCACTGGTACTCAGACCTGCCTGCACATCTTTCCCTCCACCAATCCTGTGATCTGGATAAGGGAACCAAGTGTACTCTCAGCTGGGCAGGAGTGTTGATCTGCTGGAGGGTAGGAAGACTCTGCAGAGGGATCTGGACAGGCTGGATCAGTGGGCCTGAGGGTCTGAGGTTCAACAAGGCCAAGTGCCAGGTCCTGTCCCTGGGTCACAGCAGCCCTGCAGTGCCACAGGCTGGGGCACAGGGGCTGGAAAGGGCCCAGTGGAAAAGGACCTGGGGGTGCTGAGTGAGAGTGGCTGAACACGAGCCAGGTGTGCCCAGGTGGCCAAGGAGGCCAATGGCACCTGGCCTGGATCAGCAGCAGTGTGGCAGCAGGAGCAGGGCAGTGACTGTCACCCTGTACTTCACAGAATCCTTAAGGTTGGAAAAGACCTCCAAGATCACAGAGTGCAGCCTTTGACCGAGCACCACAGCACTGAGTGCAATGTCCAGCTGTGTCCTGAACACCTCCAGGGATAGTGACTCTACCACTAACCTGGGCAGCCTGTTCTAATGCTTAACCTCCCTTTCAGTGAAGAAAGTCTTCCTAATAGCCAACCCAAACCTCCTCTGGCACAACCTGAAGCCATTTCCTCTGGTCCTGTCACCTGAGAGAAGAGACTGACCCTTTCTTTGCTATAATCTTTCAAGAAGTTGTAGAGAGTCATAAGGTAGCCCCTGAGCCTCCTTAGGCTCCATCCTTAGGGAAATGTTTAGTTAGGTGAACAGTTGGACTCAATGACCTTAAGGGTCTTTTCCAACCTAAATGATTCCACAATTTTATATTCAGTATTCACAGGTCAAGCTGGTATCAGATACTTCACTCCCTGTTATCAAATATCACAACTTACTGGAATATGCAAAATCTATTCTGAATTTTAGTTTTGGAGAGTCTTTTCCTTACTATCTAAGTAATTACTAGAAATTGCTTGCTATACCTTGTCCCTTTACTCATAAAGTATCTAAGACACAGGCCAGCTTGAGACAGTATCTGCTCTCTAGCTGCTATTTTTAAGCAGATTTTCTATATAACTGAGCACAGAACAACAAGCAACTCTTGATGGAATCAACTCCTTATTTTTTAAGTCCCACCAAGCTGTTATATTCAGCTGTCTGCTTGTGAGAAGGTGTTATTAGCTCACTGAGTGGGAAATGACAGCCTAGACAGAATAAGCTGATCTCTAAAACTGTTTCTGTACATTTTCCATCACCTTCCCAGCCTTCCCTTGCACAGCTGTTGCTGCAATAGCTACTGAAAGCCCCACCCTAAAAGCCTTTCAGAATTTCTTCCACCACTATTACCTATACAGCTTTATATTAGTCTCAGAAGTGCTAACTCCTTCCAAAATTATTTAAAATCTTTTTTTCCCCCTAAATAATTCCACTCTGAAATGCTCACTGGAAAGTTCTTCTGATCTACACACTTCAAGACCAAATGATGCAGTGGAAGGAAGAGTGAGGGAAAGAAAAGGGATACCTGACTATCTGGGGCTATATATTCATCACATGTCCCAGCCTCCCATGAGATTACAGCCATTCACCAGTAATACAAATCTAGCAAAAGCTGTTCCACAATCCTCATTTCTGGCCTGAAATGTAACAAATGAGGAGTCCAAGGCAAAGGCAACACTGAACTGAATAAAACAAACCAAAAAGCACCTTAAGTTATGCTCAAACCTAAAAAAAAATCAAACCAAACATCCTTTCTGTTTAAATACAGGGCAATTGGAGATAATGTCTGCAAACTGTGAAAGCCCAGAACACACATGCTGTTACTTTCTACAGCCATGCAGACCAGCTAAAGGATATTCTTAGAGACAAACCACTCTTACCAAGTACACCAGGTTTTGCAGCAGAAGCTGAGTTAACCTAAATACTCATGAATTTGCAATAAACTTTCTGAGACTTTCTTACCATTCCAAGAACAGCAGCAGCTTTACAAGTAGCTGGTATCAAATATTGCACAAGAATCTCATCTTCTGATGGATGCACCTTTCGCAGCTCTGTCAATGTTGTGTACATCATCTCAAACTGATTCCTTTCTGTAAATAAGTCTGACACTGCCAGAAGCTGTACAGAAATTAAAATTAAATAGAAAAAAATTCCCATTAGTAGACAGCCAAAAAATTGACACTCCTTTCTGTTATAACTGTGAGCAAAAGATTCCTCAATTGATCTATTAAATGTATACATATTTATCCAAGGGTCTGAAATAACTATTAACTATTGTTGTCCAGAATTAATTCCACATTCATCTCAGATAATGACCTCTAGGAGGTCCTTTCTACCAAAAGGTTTACAAAATCAAAGCCACTATAGTATGTAACTTTGGGACATGAACAAACATTGCTATTTAAAATGTATTAAACCATCCTGAATCACACAAAACATACTTCTCTTGCAAAGACAGTTTCACTTTAAGTCGTAAGAATGATACTGAATAATGGCTGTCAAGACACATTCCACATTTGTGTTCTTTAGTTTTGCTTCTACACTTAATAATCAACTTAATTCTCAAATATATTGCTGTTCTATCTTCATTTTCTTACAAAGGGATTGGATAAGTAAATCTTGCTTTAGCAAGCAGTCAAGCAGAATATCCATTGACATTAAGTAACAATAAAGTATTCCTAATGTAGCAGCAGAATACTCAATCCAGATGCTTATATAGCTGAAAATCAGTATAATGCTGTAGTAGCTCAAGTTATGTTTCTGTACTGCCCACAGAATAGCACTGCCAAGAAAATTCTGTGTGTTCCATATATTAAAAGATGTTTTATAAATGCTGCTTAGCTCTGAACACTTGATAACATATACTCAATTATGAATGTGAATAATAATTCAGACTTACTGATCTCACCACTTCACTGATCAGAATGACCGGTGTCCTCTTGCTGGGGTTGGATGGCAAAATCCACTGACTGTACAGTTCAAGCAAGAACTGAGAACAAGAGTGGATATCTACACCAGCCCGGTGCTTCCTGCAAGGAGCAACCAGCAAGTGTTAAAAGAGCTATCCTTAAGCCCTGCTAAAATGCTTGATTTGAAATAATAGAGAAATTTACCAGCATCCAATTTATAAACCCAGCTTATTGAACTCAAAATGAAGAAATAAAACCTTATCTATGACTCAAAAGAGAGAGAGAGAGAAAAAAAAAAAAAAAAAAAGATACCTGGTGTTGATAGGAGAGGTTGGTGGTGAGGAAGGAGCAGGTACATCATTCTCATCTTCCTCATCCTCACCCCACTCTTCTTCTCTCAAGGGAGTGATATTATTTCCTAACCATATAGAGTGTATAGAGACCTTGCAACACACACAAAAGAGAAAAATAACAAAAAGTGCATTTAACACCCCAATAGTCAGCCTAGAAAAATCTTAGTAGCCAAATACATTTTCCATTTAAATGACAGGCAACACACAGTCTTCTGGCTGAAGAGACACCCAGTTATGACCTACCCTGCGTCACTCAGAGCTTCTGATTTCTATTTCACGTCAAGAAATGTTTCTTAACTAATTTTTCAGAACTGGAAGAAATTTAAAAAAAATAAAGTTGAGCTTTTAACAAACCTGTCCCAGTTTATAATCCATATCTCCTATTTCCCGTTCAGTATTGATCTGCAGTAAGAGTTTTTCATGGCTGATAAGAGCACCTGTAACAAAGCACAAGATGAATTTTTTAAAAGTGCATAATGAAGAACACATGAAAATGGCTTCGTTTCCTGCAAACTGGATTTCAAATTTTTCAGAGTACCTTTTCTACCTTTTAAATGCAAAAGAAATTCACTCTCCCCTTCTCCCCCACAAACAAGCACTTACCTGTAGTAGCAGGAGAAAGTGATGGAACAGGGTCCCAAGCTTGGTATAAGTGATGAGTAGCAATATTATCTCTCTTAGACACCATTGCCTGAATTTCCTGTTCAACAATTCCCCTGATAACACTTAGCTTCCTCCCAAACCTAAAAGCCCAAGAGAAATCAATTTTAGCAAATTTTTCTTTTAACAGTTTTGTGTAAGTCTGGCTTACTCTGTAATGTTATGTGTCTATGCTTATTTTCAGTATCAGGGAAATTAAAATGTTGAAAAATATATTCTGCACACTGTTTACTAGATTTTATTAAGATGTTGTCTTCTCCAGATAATCTTTTAAGTCAGCAGGTTCTAAATGCCAAGTCCATGCAACTTCTATGTAAATAGATCCATCCATATACACTCTACCTTAGAAAATACAATCTACACATATTTTTGCAACAACTAGACCAAGCAACTGTCACTATGTATTAACCACAAGCTTTATGCATTTGAAAACAAATGAAAACAAATACCTTGTGTCCAGAGCTTTTAAAGCTTTGTTGCGGGGCTGCTGCTCCAAGCAGCTGACTGCTGGATTGCCTGCAACAGGGATGGTCATTGCACTCAGCACCAGGGAGGTGATGGCTTGTACTGCAAGAACATTGATTTGGGTCCTCTCTGTATCTTCCTGTAAAATGAACTTGCTGTAATTTGAATTGTTTAAAAAAAAAAAAACAATCCCCAAACCTCTGAATATTATTTTGTCAGGTTTCACTAAATTATCATTAATAAGCCTGACACCTACTCTTCTTCCCATCCAGAAATCTATGTGACATAAACAATGCACACAAAGCACTGACTGCAGCAGCAACACATCCTTCTCATCAGTCACTCTGCATGCATCCTCCCTTGTCCCAACAGCATTAAAACCTCAAGATGTCCTTTTTGGAACTTTTATAAAGTGTTTAGCTTCTTTTTTTTTTGCAGCCACCCATTAGTTACTTGCTGAAACAAAGCATGAGACCACAAAAGCATCTGATCCTTTTCAGAAGATGTAAGATGGTAAGCAATATTCAACTTCCAAAAAACTTAATTTTTATGTCCGCAAATATTAACTGAAATATATATATATATATACTGAAATTTATGATTTGTGATTTTTAACATAGTTGGTCTGCTTGGAAAGCAAGGGAGTAACATTACTCTTGTTCCACAAATACTCTCTACATGACATATAATGAACAACCAATAGCTAGACTGCCCTAGGTCTGACCCAACATGGCCATGCAGAAAACAGTTGAGTCAAGGTGTCCAAGCCTGTGTAACTAACAGAAAATGCTAACCCAGGGAAGAGGGATGGTGATTCCTTATTCCTTTTTGCAGTCTGACACCTAGGAAGCAAGGGGAACAAACCCCTTTGTCTGCTAGTCAGGATCCACAGTTTCTCCTCTGAATTCTACAAACTGCTTTAGGCTCTGCACCTACCATCAGCACCACGAACAAATAGGAAAATAACCTTCCAGGTCAAAGAACTAGAACCTAGTAAAATCTGTTTGCTAGCAGGTTAAGACAGCTGAAGAGGGAAAATCTCTTTCATAATCCTAAATTCACTCTCATCTTGAGTTTTCACATAATCATCAAGGTTGGAAGAGACCTTCAGAGATCACCCAGTACAACCATTAATGCAGCACCTCCATAATCACCCCTAGACCATGTCCCTAAGTGCCACATCCTTCCCCTACTGAACACTTTCAAAGATCAAAGACAGTGACTCCACCACCTCCCTGGGAAACTTATTCCAATGCCCAACCCCTCTTTCAGTGAAAATTCTGTTCCTAATATCCAATCTGAACCTCCCCTGGTGCAACTTAAGGAGTTCACTTGAGAGATGGCAGAAGAGACTGACCTCCACCTGGCTACACCTTCCTTTCAGGTAGTTGTGGAGAGTGATGAGGACCCCCCTGAGCCTCCTCTTCCTGAGCCTTCAGCCCCAGCCCCAGCTTTGTTGCTGTTCTTTGGACAGAAATATTCGGTATAGGAATTGGGATATAAATATATATATATATATATAGGTATATAAATTGGACACCAATTCTGCTATAAATTTCTTCAGCTCTGATCCCTACATGCTCTCCATTGAATTTTGAACATTTACCTAAGCTAGAAGCCCAGATATCCAATATACAGTCCACAAGTGGGAGCAAGACACATGATCATGCATCTTTAGATCAATTAATTTCTAATCGAGGATCTTACNCTAAGTGCCACATCCTTCCCCTACTGAACACTTTCAAAGATCAAAGACAGTGACTCCACCACCTCCCTGGGAAACTTATTCCAATGCCCAACCCCTCTTTCAGTGAAAATTCTGTTCCTAATATCCAATCTGAACCTCCCCTGGTGCAACTTAAGGAGTTCACTTGAGAGATGGCAGAAGAGACTGACCTCCACCTGGCTACACCTTCCTTTCAGGTAGTTGTGGAGAGTGATGAGGACCCCCCTGAGCCTCCTCTTCCTGAGCCTTCAGCCCCAGCCCCAGCTTTGTTGCTGTTCTTTGGACAGAAATATTCGGTATAGGAATTGGGATATAAATATATATATATATATATAGGTATATAAATTGGACACCAATTCTGCTATAAATTTCTTCAGCTCTGATCCCTACATGCTCTCCATTGAATTTTGAACATTTACCTAAGCTAGAAGCCCAGATATCCAATATACAGTCCACAAGTGGGAGCAAGACACATGATCATGCATCTTTAGATCAATTAATTTCTAATCGAGGATCTTACAAAAAAAAAAAAAAATCTGTGTTGAGTGATGGACTAATAAAGAGTTGAAATAGCTTAATTCATTTTTTTCCTCACTATCTGCATGCTTCCAGAGGCTCTAAGCCAGAAGATGGATGTGTCTGAACTCACCAGGGTATGAGAAAAAGGAAATACGAAGTAGAAAAAATTCCTTAGTGTTAGTCACTTCTTTTCTGCTTTACAGTTTTATTAATAGAAACACTTTTCTTGGTTTAAGTAAAATTTCATTTTAAATATACAATGAATGACGTTACCTCTTGCTGGCTCTCCTCTTGGTCCATTACAATGGGCTGAGTTACCAGCACACCAAGCAAAGTAGCCCAAGTCTCCTCAAACTGAGTACGGCTGATCCATCCTATGGAAACACTCAGAGATAGACATTTATGTCTCCATACACAGTTCAACAAGAACACCACTAAAAAAAGGTACATTGCTTCCACAGATTCAGATTCATACCACTTCCTATTCATTTTGGCATTTTTTGTCATGGAACAGGCTCCCCAGGGAAGTGGTCACAGCACCAAGCCTGACAGATTTTAGTAAGTGTTTGGACAATATTCTCAGGCCATGGTGGGACTCCTGGGGGTGGTGCTGTGCAGGGCCAGGAGCTGGGACTCAATGATCCCTGTGGGTTCCTTGTAATTCAGCTTTTTCTGTGATTCTGTGATCTACTAGGTGTGGATGGGAATGAGAACAACACCACAGCTTCTCTCCTTCAGCTCCAAGGATGTGGAGAGAACTGGAAACACTGCACTAAATACACTAACAGAATTGTTTGGGTTGGAAGGATTCTAGACCAACCCAAACATCTGATGTCTGAGCTGAAGGTTACAGAGGTATCTTATCACAGGACTTTATACTATGAATTAATAGAAAAAAAAGGGTGTGGGGAAGCAAAATATTCTCAAACACGCTGTCAGAAAACAAGTGGTGATTCTGCAAGAGGACATTGAAATGTCCCTGAGTTGGAATAACTTTGGCTTTATTTCTATAATTTATTCTATTCATTAAACAAAATGTAAGAATTACTCTATCACAATTTCTAACTTGCTCTGAAATATTATCTGTCTTCCACATAAGCAACAAAAGTAAGCAAGCAGTTTCAGATACAGTGATTCAGTAATTTCAAAACACAGGTAAATGCCCAATAAGAGCCAAGTGTATTCATTTAATTTTGTACATACCAAGTGTATTAATGCGATAGATGAACTCCTTAAAGATTTCCTTTTCTTGAAGAAATTCCACTGGGATTTCAGGAAAAACTGTGCCAAAGTCACCTAAAGGCTTTGGTGACCAGCCTAATTTCCAGACCTAAAGATGTATAATGAAAGTTTAATTATCCAAATCAGATATAGTGTTTATATTACAACTCTAAATATAGAAGCACCATTTAAAGGCAATAAGACATCAGTAAATAAAAGTAGTTCCCCAAACAGAAAAATACTCAAAGAAAGATGGAACATCTAACAAAACTTATACACAATGTACACCGTATTTCTTATTTTAGGGCTTTTTCCATCATACTTCCCACTGCAAATTAATTATCCAGTTTTATGGTCCAAGTTTAGATATAGAAGCAAGTAAGTTCCTGTCACATATTTCAGTTTAGAATTTGTGTTGAAATGATGCTGAAACGGAATTCAAGGAAGACAGTTCACATACTATTGATGCCTGAAAAAGCACACAGATACATCAGAGAGGGGGCAAAAAAGTTTCAATCAAAAAAATTATTATGTTTCAACATCCCCTCTAAAACAGAGCGCTGAGAAACACAGAAATGGCCTTGCACATGATGTTAATCAGTGTTCAAAAAGAAAAACTGATTGATCAAAACAGCCTAAGGTTGAAGTCCTACTATTGTAGAACTTAAGATGCAGCACCATGTTTGGTTTTCAAAGTTTTTCAATAACTTTTAAAGTCCTGAAAGCAAAGCATAATAAACATACCAAGGGAGGTACTCTGGTGTAGCTGTTCACTAGAGGCAGCCTTGCTAAACTGATGATGATGTTCTTGAGGACAGGAGTGAGAAATGCAGGGATGCTGCTGTTTCTTTTGTGCCCCAGGGACAAGACAGTCTGTAAGCATTCCACCATTTCAGCTATCATTTCACATGCTGAAATAATGTGCTTTGTTTCTTTTTGGGGAGAGAAAGAAATCCAGTTTTATCCACTCAAAAGACAAATAATTTAAAAAGATGGAAAAACAAAAAATTCTTAAGAAAAGAATATGTTAATTAAAAAGCATAAAACCACAATAAGGACACATACAAAAACATTTTAAAAATTTAAAATCCCACACTTTAAAAAGCTCAGCCTGTAGCATGCTGCACAGCTAACAGAATCCCCAAAAGAAAAATCTGCATTAATGTGTAACTTTCAAAAAAACCAACCATACCTGTCAAAAATACGGCAACCTATATTTAACAGACATTTACCAAATACAAATAAGGTCTCAGATGAACTTTAATTGTTAAAAATAAATGTAATGGAAAGGGTGCTTAAAAATACTTATTGAGTGAAAGTTTAAGGCAGAAGCAAAATTCACTGTTTACTTACTCTGTACATTGGAATCAATTTCCCCCTCACTTAAAGGTTTTGAAGTATTCTTCTTTCTTTCAGGACTCAGAAGTTGATTACCAGGTTCTACAGCAACTGAATTGGAGAAAAATATTTTAAATGATACAGCTATTACCTATTTCATATTCCATTTTTTAATCAACACCCCAGAGTGGTCAAATGTTTGACATATCCAAGGCATTTGCCAAGTTCAAAAATAAACACTAAATTTTAAACAGAAAATTAAAGTAGTAAAAACTAAATTTGTCAAACAAATAATTAATAATGACTCCAAGGAAATATTCCAGACACACAGCATTTGATCAATAATGACTGACAATTTATAAACAAAATTTTTCTCCTAGCTGGTCAAACTGCACTCACCTGCTTCTATGATAAATCTAATGCAGTTAATTAAGGAGCAAGCATATGTCACATGAGATGCAGAAGACAGCAAATTCCAGAGATTAGGCTGCTGTAATGTGAGACAGCAACAATCCAGACCAGCTTGAAGATCTACACTTAATGGAATCTGGTCATGCACTAGATGCCATGACAGTGCCTGTACAGAAGAAGAAGAGAAGTTCCCCATTAAGAGCAAATTCTCACAACAGAACAACTTCTAACCAAGGGTGACTTTTTTTTAATTCAGCAAAATGTGAAGTTTTAGTAGCAAATAGTACTGGTTTCTTTCCTGAGAGAACACTATTTATGTAAAGTACAAGAAAATTATTACACTTATATATTAAGTGCCCCAAAAATCAGTGCAGGACCCATTCTCCCAAATGCCAGCAGCATTCCATCAATTAATCAACCTCTCCTTGTATAAAGCTGTCCTTGTCCCACAGCCCAAATCTGATTTACTAGCACAGGTCAAACACAAAAAAACATTGAAAAATTTTCTAGAGTTAAGACAAAAGAATTTTTGCCTCAGTCAAAAATTACTCAGTGTTGATCACTTTAAGATATTGTTCCCTCTCCCAACATTGCATCATATCTTCAACTCTGGTGTAGTTCCTTACCTCTACTGACATCACTACGAATTTCAGGATATCATCCTCTTTGTCAGGAGGAACACGGAGACCAGCTGGTAGTTTTGAGAGTAACAACAAATACTGAGCCAGTGCACGACAAAGTGTCATCATAGATTGATACATCACCTCATCTCCTATAAAATAAGACTGGATGAAATCTAGCAGTTTGAATTTTTTTCCATTCAATAAATGCTTTTCAGAACTATTTCATAAGCACTTTTACGCCAGGTATCTTGACTTTTTTTTAAATAGTAAGTTCATGTATTCACAAGACATCTGTAAAGTATCTTTGCAGAGGAGAGAATAAACTTTAAAAGACCATTATTTCTATTACCAAAGATATCGCTCAGTTTTTTCCAGTAGGCTGATGGCTCAGTTGGCAATAGTGGTTGAAAAACCTGGTGGTTGGCTGGGAGGTTTTGTACAGCAGAAGACACATGATCCAGAGTTACCCTCCGAGCTGTTTCAAACAGGCTGCTCTTCTGGTTCCTTGAGATCTCATTCATGCCAAGGCTTAAACAAGGTGCTAACAAGCTTAGGTTGAATTCCTGAAATCAAATAGGAAATAAGAAGAAATTGCTTTTAAAGTGAAACTAAGTATCTGGTGGTATAATTCTAATATACTAATGTGACGGTAAATTTACAGTTTATTGATTAACTAACTTATTATTAGCACCTCTGCCCTACTGTGGAGTAACAATATTGTTTAGCCTACACTGGCTCCAAATTTAAATTCCAACCAGTACCACATTGGAAAGAAAAATCAATATGCTTATTCCAAATTTTCAGGGTAACGTGTGAATAAAGCTTAAGGATGATGTATATACAAGGAATCTTCAAGTAAAAAGTTTTCAAAAAACAAGTAAACTATCTTTTTAGAAACAGCTTCCCCACTATTATTTCTGCATACCAGCAGCAAATACCATGGTGAGAATTTGAGCAAAAGCCATTCTTAGATATAAGCTGTCCTTCAGGCCAGATTTACTGTCTGTGGCCTGTTACTGGCTTACTGCAAATCATCCAGCATGGATATTGAAGAGGTTACAGAAACAGGTGGCCTTGGAAGAGACTGTATGGCAAAACAAGATTTTGTAAAGTGGTAAAATTGGATTATTCTGATTGCAATACATAAATAAACCTTTGCTTCCATTCTATCTACTCAACATGTACTACTAGTAAGTTACTATTAGCAATACTGCTAGATGCAGATATCCACTGTTTCACAAAAATATCTACTATTTTAGTTTCTAAAATTAAGTGAATTAGTATTATCAGTATATATTATCAGTATCAGTACTATACAAATTTGAAGTGTTTCCATTTAAGAATATAAACACTTCAGAATGTAATCTATTAATACTACCAAATAGGAATGAACACTTGAACTAATTCCATCCTCTTCCTCTGACAAAGAAGTTACCTTGCTGGTCATGAAGGAGTTCAGGTCAGGCTGAGGAATCCTATTTACCAGCTCTGCTCCTTCCAGCAGGGCTGAGTCAGACTTGATGTAACACTGTGACCTCACTAGAGACACGTACCAGTCCTTCAATGATCAAAAAAGGAAATTTGTTACATACTTGTTTTCAGAAAACAACACAGTATATGGGGGGCAGAGGGAGAACTGCTTATTAGCATTGAATGTCTAAGACATCCATAGGCTACATTAATGTAAAAAAAATCCTCAAATTAAAAATCAAAGTAAAACAAACAACTAGTGAATGGAAATGGAACATCAATATATAGTGCAGGTACTAGTATTAGGATCCTAAAGCTGAACAGATTATCTAGGAAAAAAGTATGGAATACTCAGTAGTCACACAAATATAACAGTAATAAACCAGTAGTATACCATGGAAGAAAACAGTTCAAANTAAAGTATATTGTATATATTAAATATATATAAGTATTCAACTATTCAAATAAATTTGCTGACATTAATCAATTAGAACACAACTAAACCTGTCAGAATTCAAGGAGCATCTGGACAATGCTACTAGTCATAGGATTTGTTTTTAGGCAGCCCTGTGAGAAGCAGGGAGTTGGACTCATTCATCCTTATGAGTCCCTTCCAATGTAAGATATTCTATGATTCTGTGAACCAAGCAGAAGCTGGGGGGAAGAATAGAAAAACTACTTTTGTTTAGAATTTACAGTGACAAAGGAGATTTTCTGGGCAATTTGAATTCAAAGCTATGGGTAAATGGTTTCTGGGCACAGCATTTTCTCCTGCTGTCCAAGTCTCAACCACTCCCCTAAGCCAATGACTGCTCAGACTCATCCAAACTGCCAGTTAATCAAATAATTTGTGCCATCTCAGTGACATAGGTTTCCTATTACTGTGTATCACTGTAGAACACAGAGGGATGAAAAGGAGAAATTATTTGTGCCATGGGACAAACTAGGAAAAAGGAAAACACAGAAGGCCCCAAGAATTGCTCTTAGCCTTCCACTTCACTTGGAAATAAACATGTCTAAGTTTATGAAACACAGAAACAATCCAGTATTCTTGATTGTTTTCTGAAAGCAATTTAAAGCTGAGAAGGAAAAATTGAACAAGCAATGTTTAATCTCCAAGAGACAGCCAACAACTTTCAGCAAATGAATAAAACTAATAACTGTAGTAAAACACATCAAGAAAACAAGATTATTTATCTGTCTTTAGTGAACTGTATATAAATCTTTCCATTAAAGCTGAGCAAAGAAACCAAACTTGGTAAGTTTTTCACAGCACTGTCAATATAGCAAACATCTCTGTTTGTGCAAATTATCCATCCTAAATTCAAGCCAGCCAACACACATGAAATTAATCACTGATCTATATTTGAGATACAATATGACAATCCTGAGAGCATTAACTGCATAGTAAAAATAAGCTGCATTTAAATATTTTGTAAAGAATAAAGCTTTGTTTATAGCCAAGGCACTTTTAGTGACTATTTCTAAACATAATCTTACTTTGTCTAGAACTACATTCTCTAAAGCTGGTTGGTCTTCTCCATCCAGAGGGTGTGAGGTAACCAGAGGTGAGGGACTGGCTGTGTCTGGTGCCACCATAAGGCGAAACCTATCCAAGAGTGAGTAGAGTCTTTGGTGTCTGAAAACAGAGGAACACATCAGCAGAGGGTTATCTTAGTTCTGTAAATAATTTAAAAATAGCAAGACATCCAGTGACTCAATTCCAATCCCAGGACAGAAAAGCAGTATGGTCTTAATTTTTTTGTTAGATACATGCAGTCACGTGATGCAAACTTTCCTCAGGTATCAGAGGCCAAAATTAATTAACTCAGCACCACCAACAAATAAAGATTTAAATTTAATTTAGTGTTAAAAATTGTGATATACTTAAGGTTAAAATAGTCTTCTTTATCCAGATCTTTTAATGAGTAAAAAGAATCAAAGTTAGTGTATACAGATTATTTGTCTGCAAAAAAATACATTTTAACAGATGCTAACCAAAACTCCACTAAAACTATACCTCTATTTTTAAAAAAATGATCCCTCACTGCACTAAAAATTCGTTTCTGGATTTATGTCAAGGTCAGAGGGGTTTTTTGTTTTGTTTTTTTTTTTAATTGCACTACTGCTATCAAGAACTTGTACAAAGTAATTTTTTTGTAATTTTTAAAAAAAATTAAATAGAACATTACCTATGTAGGCACATTACGACTGATCTCCTGCAGTCTCACATTTTAGGTTCTTTCCCTTACTTACTTCAGTCAACAGATATTAACCTCAAACAGCAATGACAAGAGGAGTAAATAAGGACCTTTCCAACATCTAGAATTTTTTCATTAAATGAGTAATTTGCTCCTTTTTATACCAGCATTTTAAAAATCCAGGAGACTAAACAGTTAAAACTTTTAACACAGTTGTCTGGGAGAAAAAACAAACTAAAAAAAAATAAAAACTCAAGACCACTTAGCTTGAACTGACAATATTTTGCAAGTTTGAGGAAAATAAAGTTGGCTTTAGTAAAATAGATTTTGTCAAGAAATTAATTTGCAGCTGCCATCTCTCAAAAGTTAAATACTGAGTGGGATGCAGAAAAGAGAATTTGACACTCTTTTGCATAAAGAGCTTGCTTTAGTTCTTAAGTAGTTCTTACTGCAAATTCAACAAAGCCAACACAACTGCCCCTTGGGCCAGAATATGTCAGCATCTTATGAGAGGCTTTACTCCTTGTTCACTCCCAAAAACAACCCACTATCTGACCTCGAGGAAAAAAAGCCAAAATGTGGGAAAACAGGGTTACCACGATTTCTATTGGAACATTATTTAGTTTAACATTTTAATGGTATTATTGGTATTATTTACCTTGCTGCTAATCCACTGTTTTGAAGGTACTCCTGAATTCTATCCAGTTCTTCAACTGGTAACTGTGCAATGCTGTTCTATATGAAAGAACCACAAGAATTTTACAGGACAGATAACGTAAAAACCCCCAACAATACTTTTACCGGACGAACAAATAAACATTCACATAACTATATACTAGATTAAAAAATTCAAACGGAATCACTCAGCCATATTTTGATGTGCTTTAAATCACTGCTCTGGCTAGCAGGTTTTGTGTTACCTGCAGGGTTGCTGCCAGCAGCATCTCCACGCGGCGGCAGGCCAGCGTGTCCACCATGCGCGCCAGCACTCGGAACGGAGTGCACAGCAGCTTGTCCACGTACAGGGTCAGCACAGCCCCAGACTGGCTCAGGTGGATTCCCTCCAAGCACTGCAAGGTCTTCTTCAGGGTGGTGGGCTACATGGCAGCACGAAATAGAAAAAAAGACACTCAGAAAAAGCTACAGCAGAGCTGATCAATATAATCATCTCTGCGTGAACTCTGAGTTACTGGGTTATTTAATGAATATGAACATTAAGTTGTTTGATGTGTAACTGTAAAAGCTTACTCTTACAAGAGTAAGCAAAACATAGGGAGCAAAACTTCCAGGGAAAAAAGCTACAGAAATTGCAAAAAGCTTTGAACACAGTGAGAAGTTTTCAACTCTTTCTGGAAGAAGACAGGAACATGTGCATAGTCAAGACACGTCACAGTACAGAAATCCAGACAATCCTTGGGGATTTTCTGAGCATATGTTAAGAAACAGCAGTAGCAACTCAGGATCAAAAGGCTGTGCAAATAATTTTTTTTAGTTTCTCTTTTTTTTTTTAATATGAGCACTAATATTCTAAAGGGAGAAACATAGAGACAAACTAGTTTGACTCATGAAACCAATCTTGTTTTAGAGCAGTCTGCTAATATCAGCTATTTTAATTTTACTGTCTTTCCTGATAATCACCAAGCATTTCACACAGTGACTACATCTTCCACTAAAACATAGTCAGTTTAGTTCATTCTGCTGTTTCTCAGCTATTGAAGCTCAGACTAATATCATGTAACTTTAAAGCTGCCCTAGATTTGCACAGAGACAATGGAAAGAGACAGGAAACAGCACTGAAGCTACTGAGGGTGCAGGTGGCACAATTATCTCAAGATTATTATCACATTAATCACAATTATCTCACACAATTATCTCTAGAGAAAGTCCAGAAAATGACAGTTTCCATGATTAAGAGAGATACATACAACCTTACATCCCTATAAAACATCATCCACACCTTTTAATTTGAAAACTAAAATAATCAACAGAAATAACACCCTGAATTTTTCGGTGATTTTTCCCTCACCAAGTGGCTACAACTTTCAGAACAGATCAATGGGGAAGGCATGAGCTCACAAATCATTTTCATATTGCTGAGGCCTAAGAAGATGGACTATGAAGAAGTTCCTACTCCTGCCTCTGTAGTTAGTTTGCTATTTATACTACTAAGGCACTGATACCAAAGGTAAAAGTTACAGCTTTAATTTACCCTTCAGATATTGATTATGTGGGATAATATCCATGAAGGAAAAAATGCAGCTTAACCATCTCCACTTGAATTCATAGATTTGATGGACTGGAACACCTCTAATACTGAAGTTACTAATATAAGTCTCGCTGCTTGCATTTTTAAGTAAGTGACTTTAAAAATAAATTTAGAAGTTGATAAATGACCCAGAAATGTCAAACTTTGCATACTTATCAGTTAAACTTATGCTGACATTAAGTGACTTTATTCTTTACAAGAAGTCAAAAAGTTAAACTTACAGCTGCAAGGTTTTCACACCGTGACTGAATGGCCTGGATGAAGAGACCACTGGCTGCTGAATTCCTGTGAACAGCACTGATAAAATCTTGTACTGGAGGCTCATGGGACAGATTAATCAAGTCTTGAACATGATTCACAATAAGCCAGGTCAGGTGTTCTGAATCATGTAGGTTTTGACACTAAAGGAGAAAAAATTAAAATATGATTGCAGTAACACCAATGTTAAGATTTTAATTACTAACCATGACACAACATGAAGCTTCTCATATATAATTCTGGCAGCTATTTTGAAATAATGGCATAGAGTGTCTATATCTTAATACCATCATCATTAGTTTTACATGATTGATTTTCCAAATGTTTTGCTCTAGTTGCAAATTAAGGTATTTAACATGAACAGGAAATTTATTTTTGTAAAAACAATAAAAAACAGGTTAGAAACAAGTAAATTGAGAAGGTGGATTCAAAGATGTTGCTTTTAATGAAATGGGTTTGAAATAAACATGCACACAGTTCTCTTCAAAATGTGATTTTCATTTACACTTCTTAAAGATTTCTTATTACTACTGACCTTTAACACAAAAGGAAGAATTTCTGGAAAGCAAATCTAAAGAGATCTGTAAATAATTAATGTTAAATCTCTAAAGGCTTGTGTATATCAACAAGCAGTGGAATGCAACACAAAAATATCTGTAGAGTTAACCAGATAATGCTGAGAGCTTGTACAGTACCTCAGTAAAGAGGTTTTGGAGGATTTTATCTTGGATCTCTGACTCTAGTGACTGTCCATTAGTACTTGAAGTGCTTCCTAAACACAGCTTTCTGTTTAGCTGAACCTGAAAGGAATGCAGTTTCCTTACCTCAAAACTGATGGGAGGTGCAAAGCCAATGCAAGACCTCCTACTACTGAAGATTCACTTCAGAAGCTACCAAAGAACTAAAACACTGATACTGAGGCAGCAAAAGGCCAAAGCCACAGAAATTGTTCTCACTGGAGAACCAAAATGGAAGTTAAAATGTTAATGTAAAACCTTTTTTCTTACGGTGTAGAGATGGAAATTTGCTGTCTCCTGGACTCTGCACTGCTTTTGATATTGGGAAGTCTGGAATTACTTAATGTGCTCCAAGCACCTACCAAGTAAAGTGATACTCAGAGGGTAATTCTATTGCCCACCAGGTAAACTTTACAAGCCAAGAGAACTCTCAGTTCAGAATAGAATACAATGCCAAACGAGGTCATATCTAAGCTTACAGAAGCACCATCTGAAAATAAAATTACTAGTTTTGCAGATCTTCATTCTTCACTTAACACACTTCATTTTTCAGTTAACAAATATCAGTAATAAATGACTGTCAGCATAAAAAACATCTCAAAACTGTAGTTATAAAAGTCATAATTCAAAACTTACAACATAGTCACAAAAGAGAATGAGTGCTCCTCTTCTCACTATCTCACGATTGCACATGCCACGCTTAGATTCCAAGTCAGATTCATCACTGTCTCCAGATATATGAGGGCTAAGCAATTTAGTAGTAGAAAGGCTGTGTCTCCTGCAAAAAGTACATTTTATGTCGTTACTATTTCCTAAGTATGGCTACTGAAACATGAACAACCAAAGTGCTTGGTGTGTCCTACCAATGTCCTTACATGACATGTCTTTCCCTGTAAACTTCATTCAAACATTACACTTCCTTGAAGTAGACACTTTGCTTTCCATCAGATCTTTATTTTTTAACAATTGCAGTATTGCTTATTACTTCTTCAGACAGTGTAAAGAACTAAATGAGTTATTTAAAAGAAAAACATGGGCTGTTGCATCTCTGGTAAGATAACAGAATCTGCTAGTGTATTTTCTTCTCAAACCAAACCAGTGTTTTTGAGCACATAGTCTAGTGTCAGATTAAAAGTGATGCCCAACCCAGAAATGATCTGATACTGGTAAATAAAAAAAAAATTACTGCTATTGTAGTTCACAGAATAATCCAAGTTGTCTGCAATATCATCAAATCCAACCTTTAACCTAGCACCACATCATGGTTCACCATGAAGCCATACACTGAAGTACCACACCCACAACACCTTTTCAACACTTCCAGGGATGGTGACTCCACCCTTCCCAAGACAGCCTTTTACAATGCCTACTTTCATAATCCTGGTAATTCCCTACTTCCACAAATTAGAATAATATATTTTCAATATGTAGAGTTGAACTGGAGCAAGACTCACATCTGTGAAAGTACTGATGCACTTCAGTTGTAGAGCAAGATGAGGCTGCCCAACACTCACTGCACAAGCACCAGAAACATCTCTCAAGTCATTTGTTCATCTCCTTCTACAGCTGACACAGAGGAATACCCACCCTCACAAGAGGTCCCTTCCTTATCCACTGAGGACAAATCATTCCAATGCCTGACAGGTGGGATAAATTAACTTCAGACCAAGAAAATACTAGTTTTAGAACCAATCTCCAAATTTCAGACAACTAGTGTTAAGTGAGGTTATTACAGTGCTCAGTGCTAATGAACCAGCATGGTGCTACCATGTTTTGACAGCATTTAGCAACAGACCCACTGAGAACAGATAATCCTGTAACTACAGTTACAATTATATGATCAGATTGTATTGTCACAAACACAACAGTGTCCCATCATCTCCACTGGCTTCTATTTCCTAGAAGGTGAAACATAAGTTCTGCATATAAACATGAAACACTGAGTATTTTGCTAGTTATTTCCACTGTTTTAATAAAAAGTAGTACACAGATGATTCTTGCCTTAGAAGTGGAGAGATTACCTGGCAGTTCTTCTGAGGAACAACTGAGGGCAGAACACATTTCCTTAGTCTGGAAGTCACACCAATATCAGAACAGACAATATGTACACCATAAAGTAAATACAGAACTACATTTCATAATCCAAGCAGCACCATTCAATGGGCTGACAAGCTTGGCAGAAAGCAGCTGGATTACTTTAATATGATTTTAGAAAATATGACACACACTACTAGAGAACAAAACCAAAACTTACTTTGGGGTTTGATGCACTTCTGACCACCAGTTGTAGTTGGTGTAATTGACCAGAAGCAAGATGTGACACCAGAGGAGAACTAAAGAAGGATGAGTGGGAATCATGGACTGAACAAGGTCACTCAGACTTTCAAGTGTATAGAAACTTCCATCAGATCCATCTCCTGTAAAAAGTCTGGTGGCTGCAGCTGTGATTCTTCTGAACATCCCTGAAAACAATAAAAACATCTTAGACTAACAAAGGTCTAGTTTGAATTCTGAAGTTTTAAAATTATTCAGGGTAGAATTCCTACAAAAAAGGTAAATTCTAAGCATTTCTACCAATTTAAGGCAAGTGATGAAGTCTGCCCAAGGGCAGTGTATAAATCAGAAATCACCAGCTCTAAGACTCAACAAATCATGTTTAGATAAGTTTCATGACAATTCTCAATAATCTGATACATGAAAACCTTCATTAAACTTGAAACTGTCACCTGTGGACCAGGGTTTGTTTGCTTAAAACACAGATGTTCTAAGTAAGAGGCAACGTGAGGTAACTACTACTCTGCATGTTAAGGAAGAACATCTACAAGTATCCTGCTTCAGAGGATGGTTTTCCAAACACATTTAGTTGAAACTAAATTTATTCTCTTTCATCCAATTTCTAAACTGCAAAAATTAGGTATTTCTGCCATTACCCTGAAAACAGAACATTCAGCAAAAACAGAATAATTTTGTTTTCTGATTGCTGATTCTGTGTTTGTATGTCAAAACAAATTTTGGGAAAAAAACAAATTAGAAAATGGTGGGAAAACAAGGAAAGCTGTCTAACGATATAGGACTACTTGAGTTTCTAAAAGATCAGGGGAAAAAAGAAGTTTCTTCAGAGTCAGTTAGAAACCAAGAGTTCATCAGAATAGGGAAGGAAATCTGCAGTGTTACTTGCTTTCCTTGCCAGACATATAGAGAATGGAGCTGTAAATTCCACAGTCATGTGCACCAATTTAAGCTGCCTCCAGGACTGACAAATACACAATGTAAATAGCAAAGAATGGGAAAAATAGCTGAGTCTCAAATCTCTGGTTCCACTTATTAGCAAAGCAGTGCTAATGCCAGCTCCCTGAATTTGCAGAAACTGCACCATCTAGTGACTTCCTACAGCCATAAAAGCCATTGCATGCTCATCTTTTTACTTTGTCCATGCCTTTTATTTCTAACTTCAAAGGAACACACTGAGAATGCTCATTTATAATCCTACAGTTGGAAACACAGGAGTCAGCAATGCTCACACTTTGAAAAAACTGCCGTGGGTGAGAAGACAAAAAAAAAACATCCAAGTAGAACAGTGGTTAGAAATGACACAGTACAGCCTATGTTTCCAGGCACAAATTGCTGTAAGCTACACCCATAGTTAGGAGAATAGAACTTAAAGAGAAAATAATTATGGAGGTTCTAACTGAACAGAAGAAAAGTATTACAAATTCAGGCAGTTATTTAATCCTTAACCTAAATAAATATGTTATGACATGAAAACACAGCCCAGGTGTTGGAACAACTTTTCTTTTACTCTGTTACAGGTACTAGTGGTAATAATACACCTAAAGTTATTTGTAGTTTTACATCATATTAATTTCTAGAGATCATCCAATCTGCATATCCCAATGCTCTGCATGAGTATTTTAATATTTAATTTTAATTTTGCATGGAAATTTCTACATCATTCCTGGCAAGACTCCCAGTGCAGCCTGGAAGCCAGTCACAGCAGCAGAACTAGCTGAGCCTTCCTTTCAATTATTCCCAGCTCTCCCTGAGGAAAACCCCACTGCCCCAGTTTCAGTCACCAGCTTCATTTTCTGATTTCATTGCTCCTAGCCTGACACCATTTAATCATTTTATGCCAAAACACCCTGGTGTAAGTTATTTGTTGTAATATTTGATTCAAATATTTCTTCTAAACATAAATTAATTTATAATTAAAATATGTACTATCGTAATTACATGATTTTATATAATAAAATACTATAAAAACATACTGAAATTATTACTGTAACAGAAATGTGGGAAGAGAACTGTCACTCTGTATGTCCAGAGTTCTGGGCCCTAAAGCACACCTAAAACAAAAATTAATTCTATGCTCCTTGACACACATTCCAGGAGTCTTTACATCAAGAACCTCAGTTTGGAGGACTCTCATTTCACAGACCAAGCCAACAGAATGCAGAGTTCCTTGTCCCATGTCTGCAAGGAAGCTTATAAAGAACCAGGGACTTGTGCCAAGACCTTTTAAATTGCAGACAACTATGAGTAAACCAAGGCTGCATTTCAGCTGCAAGCTGAAAATCAGAAGGCAAAAACAGCAGTCACAGCAAAGAAAGAATAAAGAAAGGCAAGATAGATAAGACTAAGGAATCAAGTTATGGGTTAAGGAATTACCAAAGGGGTAGATATTGGGTATCCAGAGAAGAAACATAAGGGAAAATTTCCAAACCTGAAGAAAAGAACTCAAGACCAGCTAGGTGGAAAAGTGCTACCTTTCCTGGTTTTCTGGGTTGGTTTTTTGGTTTTGGTTGGTTAGTTTTTTGTTTGGTTTGTTTGGGATGATTTTGTTTGTTTTATATATTTTTATTAATTATGGCAAAATCCAGGAACTTTCCTTGTTCTTAGTCTGAGCTAGTGGTCTGTGACTCAGTATTTTAAGCTAGACATACCAACTAACCTCCAAACTGAGACAAAACATGAGAAATATAGCCACAAATTTGGAACGCTTTTTGGACTGAAATGTTTATTTTAGACAGTTAAAAGGAGAGATGAAGAGTCACTGCTTACATTTTGTTCCACAAAGACAGAAGAAATGTGCAAAATGTGCCCTGCATGCATAAGCACCATGTTTGGTAAGTTCTCTACGTGGAGTAAGATATAACATCTTCAGCACTTACATATTCCTTCTCAGTAGTTCAATGCATTGATGAGTTGTCTTGGAACTTAGAAACCACCCTACCACTGCATGCTATGACATGGGCAACATTTCAAGCATTACCTGATTTGAAGATATGTATTAAGCACATAAGCAGTGTGCCCAGCTCCTGGCAGTAGAAAGTATGTTGCTGCTCATTCATGTCCACTTTTAACTGCTTGGTAACAATATCTTCCAGTAGAATGCCAACCAGTTGTAGTAAGAATCTTAAAAGAAACATAATAAACAATCAATCAGAAAACGATCAATCTTTGAGAAAATAATGAAGTTAGCCTATGAAATTTTGATTTGAAAAAAGAAAAGTGAAGCTCTTGTTCATTCTTTCTAAATAATATACTAAGTGAAATGCTACAGAACAGGTTAACTAAAACAAATAGGATGCTATATGACCACAAGCACTTCAATAATTACATATTAAATCCAGATTATCTCTCATCAGTTACGGTCACAGTACCATTCATACGCAGGCCCAACTCACTCACAGAGCAAATATTCAGAATGCTGGGGTGTTTTTATGGTGATTTGCTAAAAGTAATTGAGCTAAATAAAACTAAAAACAGTATGTAACAGTTACCACAGCTCAGCTGAGCAAGGGTAATTCAGCAAATCACAGTAATTCACCTGTTTACCTCACCTTATCAATCCACACTCTACTACACAGGTCCTTATCAAACCTCCAACTGGGACAATATGTGGTGTCAAAAGAAGCACCAAAGAGGGCATTTGAGGAAAGCCATCCTTGCTCCTGGCCATAACCATTACTCCATTACTTATCGAGTAAGTACTGCTGCTGGACATAAGATCAATGTGGGTGTCCAGAGGACCCTTTTTCCTCTACCCACCACCCTCAGAGTGAGCTAAATGACATGAACAGCATTCTATTCCTATCTGAAGTTCTCTACTTGAGTAAAATGTTATTATTTTTTAAACAAACAGCTATTTCAAATGCTTCCCACCACATTAAACCATAATGCCTTAATGACAAACATCATGTCAACATAATACTGCTGCCATCTCTCCACACTTCCTCTGCCTGAAGTTTGTCACTGTCCAAGGACATCAACATGAAAAACAACTAGACAAAGCTGGGTCTTAAAAAAAGAAAAAAACAGCAGGACTAAGTCAATAGACTGGAATCCCACTGCTGCCAAGTTTCTAATACAGAACCTGGGCTTCCATTTAAAGGGATGTTTCAGCAATCAGTCCCCACACAGAAAGGAAGGAAAGCAGTGAAGTTTCTGGACCTGATTTTAAGAAGTCCAGGCTTCACTCACTTTGACAACTCCATTAGGTCCTTCACTTGGCTTGAGAAGAGGTACCAGAACAATTCAAAGTCCTGCTAAAATCTGCTCAACCTCTCCATCTCTGTCTATCTCAATATTCCTTCCTCCACACACTTGTCCCATATCAACTTATTAACAGACCTGATTCCATTCAGATAAAGGTTTTATAGGTGTTAAATACTGCCCAATGATTTTGTGATTTCTCAGAACTCTACCTTTCCCCAAGTTATTCAAAAGACAGTGTACCTGGAAAATGTCTCTTCAGGTGGGTATTTCACCTGTTTGACCTCAGGGCGATCCTCTGGTGTGGACACATTATTTTCTCCACATCTCAGTCTGTTGATGGCTTGACATGAAATCAAATATGGTGAGAAGGAAAGCTCTTGTATACGGGATAGAACGATGTCTTCTGTTGACTGTGAAATCAAAACTCTAAGGATAGCTAAAATCCCAGAAATCCACAGCTGGACAGTGTTCACTGATGCCTAACAAAAACAGAAATGCAGATGACTGAATACTTTTAAAGTTAAATGACACAACATAGAAAGACATTAAAAAATCAACATTGTATTAACTTGTAAAAAATCAGACCCTTTTGAGAATGGAGCAAACCAGAAATAAATTTTAACGTAGGATCTTCCAAAATGCTATTACTGTGTTAAGCTCATACTCACTGGTAAACAATCTCTCAGCTATAAAAGCAGTACTAATACAAGAAAATTTAATTTACCTATTAAATTGCATTCTATTTTATTGTAACAGTACCTTCCTTTACATTCTTCAACATACAAAATGAAGGAAAGTAATTCATAGGCAGAACACTCCTGTATCAATTACTCTCAGTTGGTTAATCACATTAGTTCTAGCCAATTTGTTCCCAAATTCTGCTGCTGGTACTTTAACATCACTTAGCAAATTATTAAAGAGAAACACGTTCTCTTTTGTTTTACATGGAAGATACCAGGTTCTCTCTTCTTTGAAAACAGTAGCTTACCATTGTTTTAGGAGTTACAAACATACTCCTTAAAAGCATGTCCACAGGGCGAAGGGATGAAGGGGCCAAAATTTCAAACAAAGTGTTCAATACTCCCAAAGCATCATGAGAGTCTATATGCATCTGTAAAAGAAAAACACAGAATTAATTTCTAACTGTCCACTGAAGGTAACTTCAACACAAAATTAACACTCCATGCTTTAAACATTTTTCTAACACCTGTGTGTAATAAAGCTGTCCTTTACCACACAAAATCCAGAGCAACCAAAAGCTATGAAAGATAAATTTAAGTTTCTTTGCAAGCCTTCCTAGATATGAGTTTTGAGAACAAGGACAAAAATCTGTTATATGAAATCCAATGTACATACCACATATATTTTATTTGGAGAAATAGGCCTTATTCAGAGAATGAGACCAAAAGACTGACTTGTCACAAAATTTAGAGAATTTAGAAAATTTTTCTCCTCCCTGCACATCCTACCAGGTTTATTTATAGACTGCAATGCTGGTCACGATTAAACTTAAGCAAGTAACTAGAAAAAAAGAAATCTAATCATCAGAAAAGTGAACAGCTACAGTGGAATTAATGCAACAGAGGTAGGACAGCTTACTTGAACAGTTTTTTAGATAAATGGCGAAAAGCAATCAATGGCAAAAAGCAAAGGACTCGACTAAAAATCTAGATGACTCTATCCTGCTTAAATAATCTGGAAGATGATCATGTGCAGTCACACAAAACAACAGCAATTTCACTTTGTCAGTAATTTATCTCTGCTCTAAAACTGTTGTCTGATCTTGCCCACTCTCCACAGCCACGAGATCTCCTCAGAGGATTGGGGAACTGCCATCATGGAGCAAAGAATACCTGGGGCTAGAGTACCTATGGAGACAAGCTGGGAGAGCTGGGGTTGTTCACCCTGGAGAAGGCTCTTAACAGCAGCTTCCAGAACCTAAAGGGGCTACAAGAGAACTGGAGAGGGACTTTTTGCAGGCAGGTAGTGACAGGACAAGGAGAAATGGCTTTACACTGAAAGAGGGTGGATTTATATTAGGAAGAAATTCTTTACTGTGAGGGTGCTGGGGCACTGGAACAGGCTGCCCACAGAAGGTGTGGCTGTCCCACCCCTGGAAGTGTTCAGGTTGGATGGGGCTTGGAGTAATCTGATCTGCAATCCACTGTAGCCAGGAAAAAAGGAATTCTGACATTCAATGAACATGGGATAATCTTCACATCATTAAGTAATTGTTCTGATATAATCATGTATCTAAGAGAAACAGAATGACCTTCCCCTAGAGACAGTCTTGATCATATTGCATATACTTCATGCATTAAAATATGAACTTCATCACTTCAGAGACATAAGTTTATCTTGCAGCAATTGTTTTTTCCAAATATGGCAAGCACAGTTGCAAGAAAATTGGTCTTCATATTGAAGAAAGGAAAAATCAAATACTCAAAGCCACTACTGATACATACACTACAGCAATTATTTAAGGTGTTTATAGAATTAAAACAATTGTATAATCACCTGTTGTTTTGCAAGCATTGGGAGAATGATGTCAGCTATTTGCCTGGACAATCTCTTCCATTTGTCTTCATTTTCTTTATGACACTGTTGCAATACCAGGATAAACATTTCTAGCCCCTGAGGGAAAAAAAAAAAAAAAAAAAGTAAACACCCATACTAACAGAAAACATTTGAGTAATATCATAGTAGGAAGGAACATTAATTTCAATTATCTACCAAAAAGACAAAAGGGATTAAAAAACCCACATGAGAAATCACACATTTTTAAAACCTCATTTTCAAGTTAAAAGCCTGTTCTTAGTTTCAAGTTTTTTTGGTGGTGGTTTTCAAAGAATTTTCCAGTTACTTTTATAAACTAGGAAAAAAAATAGTTGCTTTGTACTTTTAAAATGGTATTTGTCAAAAGACTACTCAAACAACTGGAAAAAGAATCATAAATCTAAATACCACACCACTTATTCACAAAAAAGGGGAGGAAGAAAGAGAACAATTCTCCATATGTATACTATGTCTTGCCTCTAGCACCAATAAAGCTTAAATGTGGTCAAGGCAACAAAACAGACATTTTTATGGGGCTCATTCACTTGAGATATTTTACTTTCACATAAAAGTTTTAAGTGACAACATAAAGGAGCACACCAAGCAAGGAGCACTTCTGGTAACTGGATCAGGTACAGGTTTGAGGGTTACAGAGACCACACTCTGAAGGACAGGCAGACAAGAAACACAGCCAGCAAGAATGCTAATACATGGACTGGGAAGGGGGACAGAAGAATTTGTTTCAGGAAACAAGTTAGAGCACTTGTAAAGGAAATTCAGATAGCTCAGATTAGGGAGAGGGAGATTCCCAAGGGACTTTCTTCCCAAAAGATTTTCTGAGGAGGTAAGAGCAATTCCAGGCTGCAAGATTAAACTCTGGGTGCTCCATGGGTGGCAGCTCCAGTTGTAACAGAAAAAAGTTGAAGGCTGCAGCTCTTGGAACCTCTCAAATGTCCAGGGAAACCACTGGAGACCATCCCAGCCACAGCCAGGGAACAACAGAACAGCCCAGGGTTGGTTTATAGGTACTGCACCAGCAGAACAGGGCAGAATAAGAACTACAAATGGGATGGTGTGGGAAGAAGTGCATGGGTGGTCTTTAATAGGTTAAGTGTGTCAGAGGGGGATCTGCCAGCAATTGCAGTACCTTATGTAACACGAAGTTATTCACTATTTCACATCATGTGTCTACAGAGTGTCATTTCATATAGTTATATTAGTCATTTTATGATTATAAAACTACAAATTCAAAAGAAAATGTGGATACACAAAATTACCCCAATCTGAACACGCAGTTCTAACAAATTATTTTGACAAGATGTACTGACTTTTTTCAGAAAATACAGAGCTTACATTAGCATACACTAGAACTGCATTTTCACATTATGAAAGAAAGGCACATTAGGTTTGTTAAGCACCTGAATAAGCAGTAAGATCCCATGTTGATCATGACACTTCTCTTAAAATTACTTTTATGTTTTTCTTTAAAACAAAGTGTATTGACGAAAGTCATTGTTACACTCCTACAAAGCAGAAACATGTTTTCCAAACCTGTAAAGTCTGGGTCAAAGTAGTAACTCATAATAAATACCTAATTACACATGTCATTATCTTGTTCAAGTAAGTGTTATTCAAGATATTGTTACTGTACAGCAATATCTAAATCATCTCCATGCAGCATCTTTCCTAATTTTAAACTTGTCTCCTTTTCCATTTTACTCCCATTCTTTTTAGTTTCTTCTCTTCCATCAGCCTTCTTTCTATTCTGTCTGCAACACAGCCAAGATCATAATCCTAGCTGGAGCTTTTTAGTGCTTCATTTTCTAGGCTTGATGCTGAAACTCTACACATGGTACTTGACCTGAAATACTGATTTGTAGTGTAGAACCTTTCCCATATCCTTAAAAATCTTTGCATATTCTTTCTCTAAGAAAAGACACCACAGAGACTCCAGCTCCTCCAGTTTTGTACAGAAAATCATTAATACTGCCTGAAGCACTTTGAGCAGTCACAGCAATGTTACCCCTTCACAGACCACAAAGAGGGACCCCTCACACCCTCCTCTCCTACCTGATGGTACTGGATAAGTCTCAGCAGCATTGACACTACAACCTCCTTCTGAGTTTCCAGCTCCTTTCCAGCATCAGCTTTGTTTGTTCCTCTTAATACAAAGAGATCATGAACAATGGGTTGCAGAGCTGGTATTGCTGAAATGAGATGAATTTGTTTTAGTATGAGACAAATCACTCCTGAACAGTGATTTCATGAACAGTTCAGTTACTGAAAGTAAACAGGGTTCTATTTCATTAAAGGTTATATCCATACCTAAAAACCCACAAACCCCATATTTATCATGCATAATGATGGCTATTTTTTACTTCTTGTAGAAAATTTGAATTATGGACAAATTTGTCCATTCTCACAGAGCTAAAAAAAAGATATTTTTATAAAGTGTTTTTTTAGCAAAATCACTGGGAAGCATGAGAGAGATGCTTCTACTTAAAGGCTGAAAGTAGAAGGAAAGGGAAGAGGACCAAAAACTAAAATCAAAGCCTTGCACATACTGCTAAGTTGTGAACTTGTTACTGAATAAAGTTTCAAATAGAAGCTTTGTTGCAATTATGAACAATGCAAAATGTGAGGCAGCAGTGTTAATATGATAGAATAAATTTCCTAAAGAAATTAAGTGACAAGTATTTAACGTCTTGAAAGTTAGTGCCTTCTGGAACACTCAGTATGATAACAGTTTTCTACAGCTTAGTAGTCAACACTGGATTTATTGCTGAACTATTGCTAATAAGTGTCAATGTCTTTTTTCTTTCTTTCCTTTTTTTAATATATTTTTTTTATTTTTAGAATTACCATGCGTAACAGCTTTCCTCCCACTGGCCATGATACCATCACACAGCTGAATGATCTTGGGAATTCCAATTATTTGTTTGGAATGATATCGCTCATAAGACAGCAACACCAGGAAGAAGAAGATATTAGGAATAATTGCTTCAGACTCCCTGAAAACAAAACAAAAAATTAGTTTTTAGACACAAAAAAGTGTCAAGTTTAAATTACACAGCTTTGTTCAGTAAAACTCATATTTTTACAGTCAAGGTTTTTTGAAGAATTTGTTGTTCTGGTTTCACACAATACTTCTGTAATTTTTATGCTCTGCTCTGTAAAATGGGTTTATTTCCCAGGAATTTCTTTAAAGCTTTGACTATTACAGTTACTAATATTATAAGATACTGTCTAATGCACATTGGATTATTTCTGTAGAAGATCCACAGAGCAAAACAACAACTTCTTTCTTCATCAAAACTCAAGTGTGAGAAAAAACAGAAATAAGTGACATAAAAAAAATATTCACTGCCTTGCTTATGATCTCTTAGGTCCTATACAATGTTTACCAGGTGACCAGAGTACATATGGATTCACTCTGAATCCATAATAGGAAGAAGTAGCTCTCCCTTAAGCAATTGCATCTAGCAATGAAATGTTAATTTCTGAAAACAGAACTTTGGCAGGGGGGCCCAAAGGAATGGGTGTGCAATACCAAAATGGAGAAATAAAACAATCCAGTTGCAAATTATTATTATTTTCCATGTTACTTCCTGACTTCTTCAGTCACAAAGAATCTAAAATACCTGAGTTACCATTGGAGCCAGAGAATAAATGAGCACATTGCCCAGAAGAGAACTCTCCCTTTCTCATAAGGCAGAAATAACCAGCAAATCCAATCATTACTCATGACACATCACTAATCTGTCTTTCAGAACAAGACAGTTGCAAGCTCTCATTGTTCAAAGGATCTTTGCCAATTTCATACCTGAACTGTCCTACTTCAATGTATTCAAACTGCTTTAGCACAAATCCAATAAACACCTAAAGAGAGAATAAAGTGTGCATCAGAACAGAGACATTAATTCCCAGTTGAAACCATTTTGACAATTATAGACAGGCACTGAAAATCATTTGCACTATACTATGAAATGTTCTCTCTGCAGTTACAGAAGATGGAGAAACCTGTTAAAGCTGTTACAGCTTGTATGAACTTATGTCACATTTAACCTGTAGTCTGTATATTTTTAAGTATAACTTCATCTTTCACTCATGGAATGCAGTATTTGAGGTATTTCAGTCAAGAAGTTGAGATTCGGCCAAAAATCTAAACCAAGATAAAATCCAAAGTATTTATGCATTGGAAAGAATTATCTCTTTATGAACTTAGAGGAAACGTAAGTATTGCAAGTCACATTTGTTTATAAACCTGAAAATAACTGTAGTAAACAAACCACTTCTCAGTAAACCACTTAAATTTTATATTACATTTTCACTGCTTCTATAGACAACTACACAGACTACTGTATTTGCCACTAGCTCCCCTCACTGCTATTAACATCAAACAATAGTTGTCAACCAATGATGCTCATTATCAGTTATAAGGAAGTCCATACTCTCAGCATGGAAGAAGGTATTTCCATTTGTAAATGAAGTTCTATTTAATAAAACTCACTGTATTGTCCACATAATTTTATTTCTAAAGCCAATCTCATGAGCAGCTCTTAAATAGTTGTTGCAGAACTCAAAGAGTCATTTACATGCAAAAACCCCAGAAGTCTGAAGCTATTTGTGGCTCAGGAGCAGAAAATTGAGTCTCACCCTCCTTTAAGGCTTTGTTTTCACTAACAGTACAATGAGTGGACTGGAAATATTTTTGCTGCAGATGTTAATTGAGCCTGCTGGTGAGATCCCTGTGTGACAATTTGCCAGTGTGGGGAGGTACCAACCTGATCTGAGTCCAGAAGACAGTAGTTAACTCGCAGCTGAACCAGTTGAGCAAGCAAGTCTAGAACTTGTCTCTGCAGCTGTACCGACGTTGTTGTTGTGTATTGTTTCAATGCTTTTATGACAAGGGGTTCAAATAAACGAATGTGATTGTGAATAGCATTCTGTAATAGAGAGATTTCAAAGTAATCTAACATCTCAACATGTCTCTGATTCAAAGCCAAATTAGTTTTAAAAGCAGGAAAAATGTTTTAAATCTCAAGTACAGCTCTTTCAGGAGAACATAGATACAAGTACCTTATCAGCACGATGTTTTGCTGCACTGGAAATGCTGGTTTTCAGCTGTGTAGAAACTTTCTGCAGCACATCAAACCATCTGTTACAAAAATAAAAATACAAAAACATACATTAAAAAAAAATGCAACAAATATACTGTCCTTAGATGCATTTTATTGTGCCAACATCAACATCTCAGTCTACTTGACTGCTTAAGAATCTTAGTAAAATCAAAGAGCAGAGACAACCTACAATACACTTTGATCAGAGAAAGATTTTCTAGTCTTTGCTTAGTTATCCTTCTGCCTTTAACATATTGACTATTTACAGTATTTATAAATTAATAATATTTTTTTGAATATAAACATTTAAAACTATTATGCTTTTAAAAGACTTCAACGATATTCATTTTAATGACTTAACTTTGCTATGGAAAACATGTTAGTGATAACTGCATTCAGGATTTCCTCACCAAGACAAGTTGCTCTGCTTAAGTCTGTATTTCCATGTTACACAGACCCTCAGTGATACTCACAATTATGAAAAGCACTAAGAACAGACTCTAGCTCAAGCTAACATTCTGATGTAAGGGAAGGAAGTTACCCTGAAGCATCATGCTCCTGCTCAGCCTGAACCATGTTCCTCAGACTGGCATCAGCAAGGGCCTGTGTGAAGTGTGTGTAGGGTGCCATGAAGCAATAGTGGTAGAGACCAGGCCTCAGGTTGGAGGAACCCAAGCGCTGAGCTTTGCCTTGAGCTTTGCTGGGGTTTGAAGACAAGCCATCATACTGAGAAGCCAGATTTGTCCCAAACAATGTTTTCAATAACTAGAGAAGAAAATTGGAAGGAAAAGAACAAAAGTTAGCATTTCAGGAAAAACACCCTTGACTTGTCTCTCATCGTAATTAACCTTTAAAGACTTAAACCTAAATATTTAACTCGAAGCCTGCAAGAAATCCATCACTAGGGCAGTCAGTTCTTTGCTTTCTAGGGTTTTTTGATGCAGTTAACTGGCTAAAGAACCCTTTTGGTAAGGTAGGAAACAAATATGTTTTCTGAACATTAGCTAAAATAGTTCTGTGAATTGGAAACAGTTCAAGAGGAAACTACATTATGCAGATAGTATTAAGGTACAGAACAATTAGTGAAAATGAAAGAAAAAATGCTCTGTTTGCTCCACCTGGGCCAATACCACTTCCCTTAAAAGCATGGCCATCGTTGGTATCCAACTGACAGCCAAAGGACATCAGGATTAATAGTCACATTTAAACACATGAAAAAATAACTCCTTACCTGCTGTACACACACTGTTGCCATTGTTGGCTCTCTGTTGAAACATGATTTTAGATACCCCAAAATTTCTTCTACACACTGGAAAACCAGAAAAACAAGTGCATTAAATTGTGTTTTTCTGCGTTATATAAAACATGACAGTTAAAAACAGGCAGTAGTACAGGTTTTTGTACTAAGTGAAACTACACTAACTTAAGGAAAATCATGGAATTACATAAAGAAATAAAAATTCAACATTTTCCTCCTAATCTTAAAATACTACAAGGTATAACACCACAGTTAAGGAGAAAAAATATCAAGACACAAGAGAGGGAGGAGGGCAATAGATCTTCTGACATTTTGTATATTTAAACGTATGAATATAGGGAATGACTGAAGGCAAACCATCTGGCTGGGGAGAAAAATCTCCACATGACATTTTAAAAGTAAAAAACTATTCCAGTTTTCAACAGTAGCAATTTGATCTGGCTTAGCACTTTATTGTATTTTTTGGAAGCACAACACTTCTATGACTACTGCCCCTTGGAAGAGCAGCAATTTTGAAATCAGTGATATGTACTTTCTCCAAGTTAAGGACCACAGATACTGGACAAGTTAATTACAAAATAAAAAACAAACAAGTCTCTTACCTTTCCGATGTCCTGAAGAGTAGCAAGTTCCAAGATTTGAGACAGAACATCTAAGGCAGATCGTAAGAAACATCCAAACTTCTCATTAGTGTTCTGGAGATCCAAAGTAACCTGTTCCCAGAAAATAAAACCAAATTTTTTCTTAATAATTACTTGACAAGGAGATACAGATTACTGGAAGAAGTGAGTATTGACACCAAATGACCTTTTGCATAAAATTTCAGTTTATTTCAATCAACGCCACTGACAGCTCAGATTGCCTTATGCATTGCTGGAAAGGCAGGACTCCATTTTGACTAGGGAAAAAAAAAAAAAGAGATCTTGCTTGAGGGAGGCCTAGGACATTGATAAGCAGCAGAGTTGGATGATGCATTTCTGATAAACACTGTCTGTCCTTGAAGTATACATATCAGATGACCAACTCTCTAGGGAATGCATCTTCTGTCATCTGAACTAATAAGGAAAAAGCTTCCCCATCCTGGAATAAAGTGCAGAGAGAACAGACATGGGCATTTATTTGGCAATGCCAAGCCAGCAGAGTCATTTGGTACCAGCAATAATGACAGCAGAGAAAGAACAGGGTGACAGTGCCTATCACAGGTTCTTGTTCGGCCAGGTTTTGCTTTTATTGGTGGTAGTAGTGATCTTTCTTTAAATTCTTTTTTTGTGTGTACAAACTGTTTACACAAGTAAACAAGTGAGCTGACAAAGGCACAGCCTGTTTGAAAGAACCAAAGTGATTATCCAGCCCCACTGAGCCCAATCAAACAATAGCATGCAGTACCTTATAATTAGCATGGGTTGCTTTCAAGACATCATATAACTTCAGGTATGATGGAAGATGATAAAAGCTTCCTACTGAAGATGATTTACTTGTTGGAACAGATCCTGTAGCATCAGTTTGCCTAGAAGCTTAAAAGAATATCACAGATTAGCACAATAAGCCTTTTCTAGGTTGCTCATGACATATACACAATATAATTTACCACATTTGCTCTATTAAACAGCATGTTTTTTTCAATCCACATGTATATTCCAAACTGCAGAAACACACTGTGCACAACTGGAAAATGAAGATCATTACAATGATCCAGCTGTGGTGAAAGACATTAACACAGAGGGCTTAGTAATGAAGTATGTATACAATTTGCAAAAACAGAATTAACACGTTTCCTTCATTCATTACTAAGGAAAGAAAAGGTTTCAAGATTCAGAATCTCATTTTCAAAAGCAAGCCCTGCCAAAAGCTGGAAAGCAATTTTCAGATTTCTTTTAAGTAACATATGTGCAAAAATTACTTTAGTCAATAGCTGAGTAGATTCAGAAAAAGTGAGGAAAAGGATTCAGCAGTGCTTGTGTTCTGAAAAGTACAGTTAATTTTCAGCTAACAGTTAATAAAAACCAAAACAGTGAAGAAGCCCCCACCCACAGCTGCCTTTCCACCAATGCAGTGCCCTGTCACCTCTTGAAGTGACACTCCAGACAGGTTACTCAGCTTTATTACTTCTCTCTCTGCTGTAACCACACGGTGTAGGGCAGGTGGGTGGAAGGGACACCAGGAGTGAAGCACCTACCTGGACTTGCTTCACCACTCTTTTTAGGGCTCATTGGCACAGATGCCTGTTCCACAGACTCCCTCTCCTTCCCCTTTCTCCGAATTGGACTAAGAGAAGGTGGGTTTGTGAGAGAAGGTAATGCTGCCTAGAATTAAAAGAACCTTCATTAGTTCTTCAAGCACAAGTAGTTTTTCTTTTTCTACACAAATACAAACATATTCTTCTTTTGTTTAAACTATTCTTCATTTGACTGTCAGTTAAACTGAAATGTTTCAGGTTCAGGACATGAATTTCCTGTGTGAAAAAGAAATAGTTTAATACATTCCCTACTTTATTTTCCCTACTTCAGCATAGGCCAATGAGATGAAATTTTCACCTTCAGCATAAGCCAATGAAATGAAATTAGAGCCAAGTGACTACAGTTCCTTTTGATTCCAGATAAAGGAGTGTCAAAACTATATTCAAACATTTCTAAAATATGAAGAAATTACTGATCTTAACAATACTGTCTTACAGTTTCCAAATCAGTCTCTAAATGTATATGCCTCAAAAAAAAAAAAAATCTCAAAAACCCCCAAACCTGGAAGTACCTCATATAAGCTGTTTCAGAAGTCAAAATATTTTACAGGATATTCAGAAGATAAAAGAGTTATTTTTAGCCCCAAAAGGAGCTCAGTGCATTACAACCAGCCAACCAATCCAGAAGTCAACACATTTCCCACAGTATGCAATCCAATACTTCATGTACTCTATATACTCCTCACTGAATTAATGTTCCAAGTGAAGTCAGCAAGAATAAAAGACCCCAAATTTAGGGTAATATTCTAAACACTTCAGAACTAAAGAAAAATCTGCTATGTAAGAAAAAAATGCATTTCTTTTCATGGTACTTGCTTTACTACACCGAGTGGAGTCACTATCAAAGAATTAGATACCTGTAGCAAATCTAAAACGTGAAGAGGTCTACACCACAACAGTACTTAAGTCAAATAGTTTTATTTTTTCATTTTTAATATATACCTTTATTGCTGGACCAGGAGCAACATCATCCATCACATGTGCACAAATATTAATGACCTTCAGCAGATGAGAAAAGAGCTGCTCTACTAAAGTGACAAGAGCTCGATCTGCCAGAGCTGGCCAGGGCTCCTCCTGCTTTGCTGCACCTTGGTTTGCATCTTCTTCAGCACTCCAGGGATTCTTTAAACACTTGGGAGCACTCGCTGCAATTTCAGGAAATAGGAGACAAAACTTGGAATTAAGCACCAGAATATACTGAAGGCAGATATGGTTATATTTTACATTTTGTTACATGTATATGTTATCATGTATATGTTACATTGTGTCTACACGAACAGAAATTCAATCAGAATTTCAAACTCAGGAGTAGCTGCACAGTTTAAAACAAAACCAACAGAATTTGAGTTCCCTGTACCCAGCTTGTACTAAACATGGCCTTTGGCAACTGGAGGATATTTTCAACAAAGAGGCAGTTTCTTTTCAAACCTCCTGGGTGCAAGTTCCTTCTCTATTTCTTCAGCTTAACCTTGCAAGTTTTTCATGGCATACAGTCAGAATAGAGTGAGATATGGCCCTTCTATTCCTAATGGTAAAAATATTAGGACAATCCTACTTTTCTTGTCCTGCCTTACCTGCAAGCAAGTTTCCAGTCAAAATCAAAGCATCCTGATGTGCTGAGAGGTCCAGTGGGAACCACGCTGAAGAAAGGAGAGACAGGACCAAGCCAGCCATACCAATGGTGCAGCCCTTCTGAGCTTCATCTGAAGAACTTGGCTGGGAAACACTGGAAGTTTAATTTTGGAATGTCATAACTTTTTTTTCCCCCTTCTGGCAAATTAAAAGTCCTGAGAAAACCAACAGTCAAGTAGACTGCTAATCTAATGAAATGACTAATGTGCAACAGAAGTACACATTTAACACTCAAATACAACTTCAAAAAGCAATTTGCAGCAGAGACCTGACAATACCCTGGTTTCTTTAAGAGCTGTTACCTTCTTTTTATAGCAAATATCAAGGCTATAGTGACATCTACTGATAAACTGAAGAATTCTGTATTTATTTGCTAACCACTACAATCCTGAACTAACTTCAGTTAAATCTTGTGTATATGCCAGGTAGGGATGGGAGACTTTAGCTGCAGTACTGCCAGGGAAAAAGATAGTGCTTTAAAGAGACAAGAAATTAATTAAACAATTGCATTCCACCGAATCCTCTATATTATTGAACACTATCCAAAGATGGTAGTTTTCTGCTGCATTCTGTATTTTCCTTGACAATAATTGTAAGACCAGATTTTCCCACAGAAGTCAAGTTTAAGAAAAAGCTGGCAGAGATCACCAGATGTTTGGCAGAATACTCTGTGAATTACACACATCACTTTAAGACTTAAATACTTCACTTTCTTTCAGAAAAAGACCCTACATAACCTCTAAATAAAGGGAATCTGGAGATTGTTCAAAATATTTTTTAATTTGAAATAATTAAAATCTAATACAGTCACTTGGTCTGACACAACTACAGGAATTTCAGAAAATTAAATTGACACTAAGTATAGCTATTACTTTGATACAGCTCCAGAAGAAATTACAGTGCCTTCCTTTGGTTTTTGTAAAGTATTTTCACAGGCAACTGTTATTTACTTCACATACAGTCAGAAATCCATGACTTAATCCATATTGAGCTGTACAGAGTTGGAATGCAGCAGTTCCAGTAACTTCTTAATCATAAGAACAACAATACTTAAGATAGGAAGGAATTTTGGCAAAATTCTCATGTTACTACCCATGTTACTATATTTTTATTATCCAGAACAATAAATATCCATATCATTCCACAAAAATAAAATTAAAATCCAAATTAGTATAAACACTGGCCAAAAACTTGTAAAGAAGGAATCAGAGGAAAGGGCAAAGGCTATGTCATTGGATAACTTATAAATATTATTTACACCTTTAAAACAGCATTTTTAAGGTAGGTAGAAGGGAAGATACATTGATTTTATTTTCCAGCTAAGTTCTGCACACATCCTGAAGTACTTCATTTGTTACCACTGGACCACACCTTTTATACTACAAATACAGAGCACACTACACTTGGGACCAGCAAGGGAAGAAAGTGCCTGCTGACAAGGAAAGCATCTGAGGGAGGCTTGCTTTATTGGGTTTGGGTTTTGGTTTTAAAATAAGACAAAATTTCTCAACTGAATAGAGTAAAAGAAACAATGACAACAACAAAGAAAATCAACACAAGTTATGTTAAATCTATTTAAAACAAAACCAGTTCCACAGGTGCACATCTCCAGTAGCTCATTTTACTGCTCACATGACACAGCACTAATAAGAGGCAAAATTCAAAGCTTTTAGGCTGCCATCTGTACATTTTGATCCTGAAGACACTCTTCAGAATGTAAGTAATTTGGGACTATCATCTATTACCTACATTAACACCTAAGTATTACAGATACTCAATTTGCTGTTCCAACTCAGTGTGCCAAATAAGAACAATTTAAATGCATCTGACACTATTACAGAAGCCAAGACAAACCAGCTTCCTTGACTCACCATTTTTCAACACAGACATGAAACCAAGATGAAAAATTTTAATGTTCAAATCTTAAAGAGATACTACAAAATACAATATCCCAAAGATAAACATCCTTTCAAAAGCATGGAATATTTTCTCCTATATCATATTTCATAGATGCTGACTATATCTCTCTTTCTGTAAGAGCAGCTGCAGCCAATCCTTGTGACAGACACCATGGCTGCAGAGATGACAAATGCTGGCATTTAATACCCTGACAACCTAAAGTTATAATCTTCTGTATTCTGTATGAAATTCTTAAAGAACTGCTAAGATAAGATCAACTGCACACACCTAATCCAGGACTTCTAATGCCTAAGTAAGTCTGCTTCTGTTTCACAAACATGATTTTCAGAAGCTCAATTAACAAGAGGGAACATACCCACAGTGCCATCCCACACTCCAGGTGCAGACTGGAAATGTTGTGGAGAGAAGACACAAAGCTTCACAGCAGCCAAACTAAAAAGTAAACACCAGGAACTGAATTAGTTTCACCATGGGAAGAGTTAGCAACACGGTATCTTAAGAGTGAGAACTAAATCTATTACCACTGCCACTGTCACAGTACAAAAGCTGCAGACACAAATATAGTCAGGAAATCATGAAAAATAAAGCAAGCACACAAAACAGCAAAAAGTCAGCCAACACAGTAAGAAAACTCAAAGAAACTCATAGGCACAATAACTCGCATACAAGCACTCACCGTAAGTGCTCTTGTAGTGGATATTGTCAAAGCATGGGAAATTGCTGCAATAACCCTTGAAAGGTTGTTTTCCATAGTGACATCTGTTGGACTTTGCAGCATATTGTAACCTCTGTATGTTCTGAAACAAAAACATTTATGCCCAACACAAGTTATGCTTAAAAATCTCCATCCCCATTAATTTTATTACTTAAATAAATATTTAAACTTAAATTACTATTATGCATTTCACAGACTGCTTGTAACATACAAAACCAGAGAATAATCTAAATAACCATCTTATATTGCAATATTTCAGGGGTTGTATTAGTAAATGCTATTTAAGTTATAAATAAAACCTCTTTGTTAGCAAACAGAAATAGTAGATCAACTGTCAGTATCTAACTAGATACTTGAGAAATGACCACCAATTTAACATTAGTCTTTGCTGTTGCTCAAATCCATTCAACATTTTTGCATGCTCACAAACTTTGGATTATTGCTGTAGAAAAAGTCTATTTTCTATCCAGAAGAACACTGAATCCACAAAGTTCTACTGGTTCCATACTACAGTATATATCTTAAGTGACATGATCAAGATCATATACCAAAAGGTATGCAATTAAAAACTTGTATGACAAACTGATAGAAGCCAACAGCTCCTATAAACATATACAAATCATACATCATAAGACAGAAGAAGTACAGCTGGCAGCAAAAATACAAGACCACACTATCAAAACTAGAATTTTTTTAAATTATGAAGGATAAACGGCCTTCTGCAACTATAACCATTAAGTAGGATATGGAGAGTTATAAATCTGGATCAACATACCTGAAGAATAGTAACATACATAAAATAGCTTGAAAAGATGCACCTGGTTTTATTATTTAATGGACAAATAGGATAACTCAAGGATGGAGAGAAGAAACTACCTCAAAACAAGGACTCTCAGTGTGTGAGTACATCACCAGTAACTCACAGTGTATTCTTTGAACATGAGCCAGCTTCTGTGGAGCTTAAACCTACTACAGGTGCTCCTACAGACTAGAAAAGGAATTTATTTATAAGCTTGTGGATTTGCAGGATTTAACTACAATCCTAGACATTGCAAAGTGAAATTTGGGTGTGCATTCCTTTTGAAGCAAGGCCAGACAGTAACACACCTGGTGATAGTGCTCACTGCAAAGTGAGATGGGGGCTGTGTTTCATGCATGAGGAGTTTCAGGTAGACACTGCTTTGGTCTCGTGCTACTGCCACAACTGGGTCAGCCTGCCCTTGATCACAGTTATAAAACAGCTTTGGAACAAGTCTGAAAGAAAATTAAGTGTCAAAAAGAAAAATTATTCTTCAGATATTATTTAACACACAGTTTAAAGTACATTTAATATAAATTTCAGCAAGATATATATGCTAATTACACATCAAACTGTAAATAAAAGCTGTCACCAAAATTCATTAAGCTGAATTCATCTTTATACAACTGCTCTTCATTACTATCAAGGAGCTCAAGTCAGGACAAAGCAACAGCTCCAGACATACAGTAATTAAAAAAAAAAAAGTCTTTTCTGGAGATACCTTCCCATACATACTACACAGATTACTTCTCTCTGGTTCCCTGATCTCTCCAGGTTTTTTTCCCCATGAGTATCTGTGTCAACTGAGAACTTTTACCTGAAAAGAGTAACTTTTTACCATCTGATTTCTATGCAGCAAAATCTAAACATAAAATCAAATCCAGTCTTCTTGAACAACAAGATTTTCAACTTATGTAAAAGTCAAAAGCTATTGTACTCATGTTTTTGTAACCTCAGTGAGAGTACTTCCAATGAATGCCCATACTGGATGTTTAAAGGGGTTTCTGCAAGCTTGTAGTAGCTTTCTTGGGCAGCATTTTCCAATCTTAACACACCTCCTGTCACTAAGCCAGTATGAAGATAGAAAAAAACTTCAACTTGTTACAACTCAGTCAATAAAATAACTCCATTTCAGAACCAAATTCCTTCATAAAAGCAACAAGCTCTATGATGCAACAGTTCCCGATTCCTCTGCTGAGCTGCTTTGGCAATATAAACACTTGTAAATGTCAGAACTTTACAGGGTTTGTTGTCCTTTATTTATTAATAGGAATGGACAGTAATTAATAGTATAAAAAATCTAGGAAAGAAACTCCACAAATTCAGGATTACATGCTGAATTTTCTTTAAGAATAAAATTTAAGTCTGTGAATTCCAGAAAAAAAATTACCAACTAATCCTTACACTTTGGTGCATTTATCTGTATAGCAACTATAATTGTAGTAGGTTACAGCAAACATCTGCTTTGCAAACAAAATTAGCTGCTGCACTATGATCAGTGAGCACAGAAGTTTTAAGATACACTGTGTATGACCAATGGTTGGGAGTTGGGATAAAGCTGTAGAACTGCAACATTTTAAGTCAAAACAACCACTGTCAGGAATAAAAATATTCTGAAGTAGCTGAAAGCGACCCTCAGAATGCAGTATAATTTAATGACCTCAGAATGTAATTTAATGCAATTGGATTGCTAATTGAAAGGAAAGTACAACTGCCTGATGAGTCAGAATGATGCATATTCCAGGTACCACAAAGATGCATTTGTTTCCTATCTCTCTTTTGAACAAATAAGTATATAGATCTAATAAGCATATAGATCTATACATTTGTATATCAAAAACATCCGAGTGATTATTTCAGTTACAGGTTACACATCAATACGCAAATATCTTTCTAAACTACTTTTTCTTTTCCTATAAATAAAAATGTCACATTTACCTCAATAATGAGGCTGCAGCCACATGTCTCACTCTTGGATCTTCATCTCCAAGTAGACTTATCACAACATTTTCAAGTACTCTCTCTTGAAGTTTTAATAGCTAGAAAATAAATCAGCACAGTAAATAAATTCACTGACCATTTTCATCATTTGACCATAATGTTAAAGAGAGTTAACAAGTGAGGTTTTATCTGTCATACAAGTCTGGAGGACCATCTTTACTTTAACACTGCCAGCCACATTCTCTAACTACACAAATGTCATTATTTTTAAACTGAAAAAGCCACAATACGCACAAACGCACCAGAGAAAACCAAGATATCTGAATCTCTGTAGTGAGTATATTCCAAATTGTAGTAAGTCTTAGAATGTGAGTCTATTTACACAGAAAAACACAACAGTCATCAGTGTTGAGAGAATTTGAAAACAAAGCGATGACATTGTACTGGTACCTTAAATCCAGAAACACAACTGTCCTGGTTTAGGGCAAATTTGGGAGAGGGGAAGAAAGGAAAACAAACAAACCTCTAAATGAACCACCCCTCCCCTTAGCTGAATCGGGATAGGAAAAAAATTTCCTTGGTAGAAAGTGGAAAAAGTTGTTTATTTAACAGATAAAACACTCCCCAGCTCAACAAACGAAGGAACAACCCTGAACAACAAAAACCTCTCNAACAAAAAGCAAAGGAGAGCTCTCTTGTGCTGTCCACACCCTGCTAAAAGCACAGGCTGTGTGAGTCCGAAAAAAAACTGCAGACCCTTATCTTTATGTTTTGAAAACAACTGCCTCAGGAATTCCAGTGTGTCTTCTTCACTCTCAGATCCAATTTTTAAAGGTACAACACTTATTTCTGAGCGAAACAGATGAATGGGGATACAATTTAGCATCAACCCAGGACAACAACATACTGATTAAATAATTTACTTACACCAGTATAATGATGAACACCTCTGTGCAAGCTCTCAGTTCTTCCTTCCAAGAAGTTGACTAGCCTATGACAAAATAGAATTTAGAGTACATGAGTTAACATTGTGCTCTGAGGCGCTCTGACACTGCTCTGAGGTTTCTTTTTGTTTATTTTTTAAAAACACAATTATAGGGAAAATATAAGTAGTAAACACTTTTTGCAACCTTTAGAAAAGTTAAGCTATTTGCTAATCTACTATCTGGCTAGTGTAACTGAAGAAAAATAGTCCTGTTAAAAAAACCCATTATTTAAAGACCATGATTATAATTGCACTTTTACCCATGCACAGAATCATCAGACTATTTTGAAAAGATAGTGACACATTCCAAACATCACTATTCACAAACAGTATGTGTATAGCATGACTTTTGTATGAGAAAGGATTACTTGAAGATTTTTCAAATAAACAGCTTTTGTATTTCAGCTTGGAAGAACCAATTGAGAATGAGAGAATGCAAGAAAAAGAACAAGTCACATATATTTCAGGACTTACAGAAACTGAGTGACTACAGAGAGCTGACAACAGAGGACAAGTAAGGGATTTTCTCTTTAAAAACACACAAAACCAGTCAGAAAAACGAAGTTAAATCCCAAATTATGTGGTCCCTCTCCGACTGCACACTTACAGAAGACTTGGTACAACAGACCAATGAACTGAAAACTTCAATACTAGGATTGGGCTGGGTTGTGCATCAGTGGTAACCTGACAACAGAATTCATACAGGATTGACTGATCTGAATTAGTTTTATGAAACTCACTAATGCTTCAGAAGAAATTGCACCATTACAGTTACAGTTTTCTATACTTCTCTGCACTTCAGGTACTACACCCACGGAAAAATACAAACACTCACCGAAAATCTACCTCTGCAAGTGTTTCCAGAAGTTCTGTCCTCACGAGCCAATATGAGCTGTTCTTCAGAGTAAGGAGGTCAACAATCAATTGCAAACCTAGTTCACTGTAACTGCTACTGCATAAGCTCATGATGCAATGCTGAGAAGAAAAAACAACTTCCAGTTATATTACAGAAGAGATTTCCTGAAAAGCACAATGAAAGTCATCAAAAAAATCACTTGTTTTCTTTAGAATACTAAAAAAATTACTGCCTAAGAGCTAGGATAAGCACCAGAGCTAGGTACTGTGCAAGGCCAGAACACCATCTCCATGTGAACTGCTAAAACCTGCTGCTGAAATTGACCTCTGGAGAGGAATGCAGGCCTCACAGATAAGACACCAATCCTCCAAAGGAGGGCTCACAGGGCTTAAACAGCACAAGCACCACAGTCTCATCTGCTCAAAAACAGGCTCTTAATTTCCACAGGATACTTCCAGACACCTGGTTCTGATTTCCCAAGTTTCTGAAAAAGCCATACCTCCATATCTGAATGTTCAACTTATAGGCACAATGTGTGACCTCTGGAGAAAGTTAGAGAACTCCACACTTCCATGTCTTATTTAACTACACAAAATGTACTTTCTTGTTTGAGGATTAACAGCCCAGAAGGCTTAGAACATTTCTGCCAAAATATATAAGGTCAGGCCACATTACACACTGAGAAAATGCAACAGCCAAAGTAGACTATTATTAAGTTGCCTGAACTGAACAATTCTGGTGAAGTCTTCTAAAAAGCCATTATCTCAAGTAATCACAAATTAAATCACTACACACAAACATGAAGATTGCTGAACAGAAGTTTAAAAAGACAGCCTCATTTACCTATGTGGATTTGCTTCCCTCAGCTGTATCACAAACCCCTCCTCTTTGCATGTAAAACTGTAATTTCCATATCAAATTATCCACATTTCACTAAAATTTATGCTTTGCCTCACTGGCCTTTAAGTTGCAGTAGTTACTCACCCTGTGCCTCTCCTTGATTAAAAGAATTTCCCTCATCCTCCAATTTGTCCGTGTTCTACTTCACTGGAAAAACCCTCAGAGAAAGCTCACTCCTTCACCCCTCTGCTTTTTCACCAAACACCTTCCACAGATTTTATTACAGAAATAAAACTCACATACTCTAAGTTCCACTGACCAATTCAGCTGCCATTTCTATTTTAACAACTGCCTGAGGGATCTTTCAACCAAGTTGAACCACTTGCTTTCCTGACACTTTCCCACTTTAAAAAATATTATTTCAGAAAAATAATCACTATTTTACTTGTCATTTCTCACATTTAATTTTTCTTCTCCAAATATAGGCTACAACCAGGTGTCATATGTTTACACTGCCCTGTTTATCCTAGATATCCTTTCTATCTAACACACTCATCCTACTGTTGGTTAATGTAACATTAAAGCTCATACCTGTACACTTCTCAGGAGAAACATCATGATTAGATTATAATGCTACACAATCTAATCACATAATTACTTTCTGTGCCAATAAAGCTTTTTAAGAAGAAATAATTTTATGCTCCATGTTTAGACATTTGGGCACAGCAGCATCCCAGTAACAAATCACAACCCTGTGATCTGTGGTGGTGCAAATAAATTCCTACTGCTTACCCTCACAGCTGTACAAGCCAGTTTGCATGTAACAGAGGATTCATCTTTCAATGTCTTCTGTAACAGAGGTATACAGTCTATCAAGGAAAAGAGATTTCCTAAAAAAAAAATAAAAATTTGAGCAATGAAACATTGCAATGTTATATTAAAAGACAAAAAGCCACCCGTAAAATAAATTGTTACCTGTTGAGCTTCTGACATTTATTAGCCATTTTTCCACATCAAAGCGGGATTTAATTAGAATGGAGTTGACAATTGTCCCACAGAGAATGGCAGTAGCTCCTCTAATCTGGGGATCTCCATGGTCAATATAGTTCAGAATGTCCGACACATATTGCTCCTCTAAGAAAATAAGTTACAACTACTTTATTTTAAAAATACTAGTATTAGACTTTACTGATTGATAAAAATGTTACAATGGAGGTTTTAGCTATTGGACAATCAACACCAGCACATCCAAAATATGCCCACCATAGTTCTCCCCTTCTGAGATCCCTTTCTGTGCATGCAATCTACAGATCAATCACATCACTCAGACCAATGATTTCATATATAAAAACACTAGTGATTTATTTCAACTGCACACAACATGCTCTAGGAAAACAGAACAAGCATTTTGGTCAAGGTTATCAAATCAGCTGCACACTCCAGGTCCCTGTGATTCACTTGTAAAAATGAACCTAATGGCTCAGAAACCATCTGTAAGATTAAAGACTAAATTGAATCTGAAGAAAACATCTGTCAAATAAACAACCCTCTTCTACATACTTGCTGTTTTAAAACAGCTTCAACTTGTCAGAAGCTCTACAAGCTCATCCACTGGAATTTATATCTTACTACAAAAAACATACCTCACGACATGCACAGCACGTTCATTCCCATTTGGGCAATACTTGTTCACAAATACTAAACTGGATTGGGAGTTTTCAGCAGAGATGCTGCCCTCACTTATTTGAAAACCCAAACACACTATTAAAATGGGATATGTGAACTGCAACGTACCATACTCTTCTCCCATTGCCTCCAGAGGTGTTTTATAGAGTTTGCTGAAGAAAGACTCAGGGTGAAGGGCAACAGCTGCTCCAACACAACTCACTGCCAAGGCTTTTACACTGACTCTCACATCTCTATCAGGAACTAAAGCTATGGGGAAGAAACAAAAATTATTAAAAGGAAGCTATTTAAAAGCTTCCTGAATTGTTTTAAATTTAATTAATAACACTAAATAAAATAAAATAGCTTAGCATGAACAAAAATACAAAGGCAAAGTAAGCAGTTCCAGTTTATCAGAGACAGCAGTGTACAGGCTTCTTTTTTGCTTTCCTCAAATGAACTGCATTTGAAATATACTTGAAATACTCAAATACATATATAGTATAATACCAGCTCATCTCCTTCCAAAAATAATATGTTAAATGGGCACATGAGCAAGTAAGAGTTTAGAAAAGGGAAAAAGAAAAAACATCTTAAATCAGTCATATACCATGACAGGAATGTGGTTAAGTCCCCATCCCTGGATGCATTTTAAAAAAATGTAGATGTGGTGCTTAGGGACTGCCACAGACAAAGTCCAGCATTTCCAATAAAGTGAGATCAAAACCAAGACAGAGCAAAGTGATCACATTTGCACACTGAGACACAGAGAACCAGTGAAGCCTGAGACAAACATACCTCCTTTGTCCCCAGTGAGCAGGAAGGAAGCTGACAGCAGCCTGACACAGTGCACCAAAGGAGCACAGTCCCTGTCAGTGTAGTGCCCGATGTCCCCCTTCACCCTGGAGGGCTGTTGAAGGCAAATCACAATGTTTATACAGAGAAAAATTAATCGTAAACTGAAATAAAATAATAGCACAAGATTTAGAAATACCACACATCATCAAAGGTATAAAAGTGTAATACAAAATGAATATATAATATTCATGTGTAGTTTAATATATATTCCAAAAAAAGGCCTCAAAATGTAATGCTCTGGGAAAAGTTTATATCCAATGTCAGAACTGGTTTAATTTTATCACAGAAACATTATATTGTAGATTCTTCTAAACTATCTAGACTTGCTGTTTCCATCTGAAGACCACGCTAAACCACTTGTTGCCATCAAACTTTGAAAACTTTGTATGAAAAGCATATTATTTCTAAATTGTTTCCAAAGAAGACTGACAGTTTTCTGGAGTTTTACATTTAGAATCCCCCAACAGTCCAAGCAATCTAATTCTGCCTGCCACAAACAAAACTTTTGGTCCAGCTCAGAACAAGGTCCAAAAATAAAGTCAAAAAATGTAAGAGCAAATCAATAACTTGCAGCTGGAATGGCACAAGGCTCAAAGACTAACCTCTGAGGAGATGATGAAGTTTCTACGCAGGGAGCAACCAGCACAAAGATATTTCAAGAAAGTATCAGTATTTGTGTTCTCAGCAGGGTGTTCTGGTATGGCTTTGCTGATGATTGCATTTAAACTATCAACACTTATGTATTAACCTTATGTTAAATGAAATTCAGCCTGTAACTCAGATTCCCTGTGCAACCTGAGTTACTTTGACCTATAATGAAGTATATCACATTTACAGGCTTCCCACATTTACCAGTGATTTACTTCACCATAACTGTAATTTTTTTTTTTAACTTCATTGCTTTGAACTTTAAAACTGACAACTGTGACTACTTCTCACCTTGTTCTCATGATCACCAGCATCCACTGCATCTTCTTTTGATGTAAATCGATCCACGCTGCTATCAGAGGGCTGCCTGCTATGGCTCATGGTTTGCAGCAGGTGAGACTGCTGAAGAGCTGTACAAAAAGGCAGTTCATGAAATACCATTTCAGATGCAAACTAAAAAGCACTTCAATTACACTTAATTATACAAATATGAAAAATAAATTAGTAGTGATCAAGTGATCAAATATATTCCTTTTTTTCCATATTCATCTAGTTATTTGGTTTTCATACCCATTACATGGGACTTCACTCCCTTGGAAGTACAGATGCACCTGAACACCTGTCTTAAGAGTCACCACTCTGGCCCACCCCTGTATTTATCAACATACCAAGAGAAGAATTCCTGAAGGACTCTGATGAATCATCTTGGAGAATATTTGCAGCTTCATCTTCCTCATCCTGTAGCTGCCCAATTTGCATTCCAGAATACTGTCCTTCAGCACCCTCCAAAACCTACACAGTGCAAGGACAGGACTTAAAATAACATATCTTTACACAGGGTATTAAATTTGAAACATGCAGTGTTAGTAATGTAGAAATAGTGTGAAAGCAAATATGGGCCTGATAAATATTAGCATCCAGCTGCACGTGAGGCCCAAAGCACTCGCCCTCCTCCTGCAGCTCTGGGGCTACTGGAGGCCACAGCTCCACCTGAGAGTCTCCCAGCTGAGCCATGAACCTGGCCACCAACAGGAACAAAGTAAAACACTCAGACCATTGCTCCCCTGCAGCTCCCCTTGCCCCCTCATCACAAATGTCTCTCTCTCAGCAGTTACAAATCACAACCAACACCTTCACTGCCACAAACTCGGCCCTCGCAGTTAAACTCCCCCATAACCTCACTTGTCCTGGATACATGAAGTCAAACTGAGAACACATTGTGTAGGGCAAGAAAGGACAAATAAGTTTCAAGTATTTTAATTTCTTCATTCAAAACCAGAGACTACTGAAACGGTCTCATCTGGAAGAGAGTTTGACCCTTGGAACCAAGGCAATATGTAGGCAGTACATATATGGATAAATAACCATAAAAATTCATCATAAAGTTCAGTGACATTGAAGTAAAAAAAACTTCACTAATTTTATCAGAAAACAGGACACTTCTTCAGTTATTTCTTGTCCTTATAAGCACCTGGAAATTGCTCACTAAAAAGCTTGTGTATCAGTAACTTGGAGAGCCACTTAGTCTGTCAATTATGAAAGGATAATTTTACAGTAATTACTGCTTGTAAACAGTATGCCAACTGACATATGGAACAGTCTGACAAGAATTTGCATAAACACACTGTGCCAATAAACACACCTTGTCAATAAATGCCTGCCCACTTTGGCCTCTGCACTGCCTTCATTTAAATCAGAGAGCAATTATCATTCCTTTGGTTCTTGATTCCTCACACTTGCAGAAGTACTTGCTTAGCATGATTATAAATCTACTATTTTTTTGTAGTGCTAAGAGACTATTAATCTTCCAAATCACTATCAAAAAATTAGAGTCAAAAGTTTGATAATGTTTGAAAAAGTCTTAAGAAGTTCTCAATTTTCCCCCTTTTGAATTTTCTGCTCTGGCCCCCAGTAATTGTATTTTTGCAGTTTTTATTACAACCTCACAATACATTTCCTAAGAGAATCAAGTGTCTTAAACTAGATATATTTTATGCACATTTCAGGTGTTTATTAGATATGTAACTGCTACATTTGTAAATCATGCAGTATTTGCTCATTATAGGAGAAATTTAAGATGGAATAAAAAGGAAAAAAAAAAAATGAGCTGTGCTGCCAAGTGTAAAAGCAAAGGCAGAAGGCAGTGTGAAGCACTGTGTTTCGAAACTATTCCTTTATCATTCCAAAAAAAACTGTTCACCCTTTAACACTTCCATTAACCCTCCAGCACCAAAACAATTATTAACAGATCTATACAAAATTAAAGATATACTACTAAGAAAATATATGTATGTCAAGACTCTGATATTGCCATTCTTTCAAGTGAGTGAAATCTGTAATGCCTTCACAGGACCTACCCCAAGAACACATTGATTACAGCTTTGTAGTTTTTCATTATTGCTGAAGTGAAAGTGTTAAAAGGAGGCCAAGCTCTCCTTTTGGAGGTGCGAGCTGCTGACCTTTCCACTGTCACTAGCTGAGGACTGAAAGGTAGAAGATGAGTACGGAGACGAGTCCAAGTCTGGGCCCTCCAAGGAAGAGCTCTGAGAAATGTCGGGCCCCTCCGTGGGAGGAGATCCCCCCTCTGCCCGCTGCACACTTACAATTTCAGAACTGTCCGAAGGGGTCACAGCCGAGTCGGGACCCTCTGTAGTAGTCTGAGAGCTGTCACTAATTGGTGAGGAAGCCTGTGTGCCATCATTCAAATCCATAGTGGCATCTGACTGGACAGCACTGATCTGGCTGGAGCTTCGACTGAGCACTTCATCATCCTCCCCTTCAGCAGCTGCACTTGTCAGCTCACAGCTCGCCAGGTCCACGGAGTCTGACTGCAGCGTGTGCTGCGAGCGCGGCTGCTCCGTGATGATGTCATGTCCCGTGGGATCAGCAGCTGAGCTCCCCACAGACCCGCCTGTCGACACTCCTGATGAAGAAGCCAGTTCACTGGTCATCTCACCCTTCACAGAAGCTGCAAAACAGGCATTTATGGGTCAACCCAGTGTTTGAATTGGTGCTTCACTCTCGACATGAACACACAGGCTAAATCACATACTAAACTAGGCTAAGAAATGTGTGTAATGAATCAGTTAAACTACAGGAAAGAAAACAGGCATTTTATAAAGATGTCAGCCCATCTCTACCAGCAAGACCCATTAAAAAAAGAATGCAGTCAGCTTCATTAAGTTTTACAATCAGCAGTGTTTATGGTTTCAGTTTGGTCTACCATGCCTTTTAAATGCCCATACACTTCCTCACCCCCATAGCACATCACTTACACATCTTGCACAGAGCAATAACAGAATGTATTTGCTGACAGCACTGCTAAAGAGAAAGGCAGGTACCTGCAAACGATGCACTGCTGACATCAGAACGGGTTTCAGAATCATCATCCAAGCCTTCTTCTTCACCAAGAAGTACTTTACCTGAGAAGTGATATAAGAAAAATCTCTACTTTTCAAAAATTATAGTCAGCTTGAAATGTTGAACAGTTGAGTCAGATATGAAATCTATTTTTTTAAAAGTTAATCCAAATAATTTTTCCTAGTTCTGACAGGTAACAGATGAAAGGAAGAAGAGAATGAATAAAGCACACATCCAGTCCCTCACTAACTCATCAGGAAATAAATAGGCAGCAGTGACAAGGAAACACAGTCAAATAATTTTATTTACCAGTGCAACTATTCAGGAAACCACCTACAACCTTATTACTTCTAGTTTATTTTTGTGGACTACATTTAGGATCCCACTAATTTCATCAAGTATGTGCTGTTCCTAAGGACTGGATACCTCGCATCTGGGTGTCTGCCCTCAGCTCTGAAGGGCATTAATGCATCAGAAGTAATAGAACAAACAACCTCCTTTCTGTAGCCTCCTTAAGGCTACAAAAGTAGTCAAAGGCTGCTTGGAACTCCAAAGACAACAGAATGGAAAAAACCCAGGGGGAAGAGCAGTGCAGACTAGAAGCACAAGGTAACACAGGTGGGACAGGGTGATGAACCATGGACAACCATTGAGGATAACCAAGGCAAAAAATCTTCAGAGATGTTTTTGCCAAAGAAACCCGAGAACCACTTCTAACATAACCCAACCACCACAGAGCTCTCTTACTCACAGAGTATTATCTACTGAAATTACAGGCAGTGGAAAGAGAAAGATACCTGCAGATGCACACTGCCTGGAAGGCAACCAAGGACACAACTGCACTGCAAAGCCTGTCCATGGGACAGCACAGGGAGTGCAGAGGGAGCTGCTAAGACCACCCCTGTAGATGTTGCAAGTCCCTTGCTGAGACAGAGGGATTCACAGGAACTGCTGTGAGAAGGACCATTTTGCTTAGACTACCAAGCTGCACTGGTAGTTTAAGATCCATAATGCAAGAAACTAATGTTTGGATAACTCTGGGTGAATACCTTTGTACCTTATTCAAGTTAACTAGGGGTAGAAAAAGCATTAATGCACTTTAGTATTAATTTATTTTTCTCCACTTCTTTCATATATAGCAGTATCACTGTAGAACCACTTTTCTTCCTCTGAAAAGCATGATTTATGATACTCAAACCAGCAAGCAAGGCAGAAAAGTAAACATGGCATTTCCATATACCTTCTATGTAAAATGACAGTAATTGAGAACTACACACTCCTATGAATGAATGGATAAAATCCTGCTAGGAGTTCCTAACAAAAAGGACAAAATGTAATATATTCTTCTCTATTATTTTTCACATTTACATCCATTGAACTAAAACAGACCAGGATGTTCTTTATCTTTCCATGGCTGACCACCTCTAAAACTAAGTGAAAGAATAAGAACACTGAAAAACACTCATTAGGCACATTAGGTTTTGTATGCTTAAATGTATTAAATGAGTATACAACACATGCAGTAGGATACTTTTCCTCTATTTGATAAGAAAAAAATCCAGTTAAGTTGCTTTCAAAACACAGGCCTTAATTTCAAAAGGAATTTTCAGCCTTTTCTGCAAATAATCTTCTGAAGTTGAAACATAAACAAACCAATGCAGGCCAGCTGCTCAGAACTGAAGTTGGTCTGATGCAGCAAGATTGCAAAGATGTGAAACAGATTTCTGTAGATCAGCCTCACTTTACATCCCTACACACAAAGGAGCAGTAAAGCTTGAGGAGTCCCATCCACTACTCACTACACTGTATGACTGCAAAATGACTTCAAGGAGGAAGTAGGAACAGGCTTGGATTTTCCCTCCTTTCTACAATGGAGAGCAGCAGGAAATAAACAATGCACAATTTGAAAATAAACCTGTACAAAGCACAAAACTGTGAAGGGATTTCTTCAAATTGTTTATGTCATTGTTTAGACCACAAGATCTTCGTACCGTAATCTTGAAAAAGGATGAAAACTGATGGCTCATCCATGTTTTCTCACCAAATGAAAAATCAGTGTTTTAACAAGTACTTTAACTGAATTTACACTATTATTAATACTTCCAAGTAACACTGAAGACTACAAACAAGACAAAGAACCTAATTATAATTATCATTTTTTATTTACATGTGATATGCATTGTTATTCCAATTTGTTGCGTTCTGTCTCACCTTTGGATGCTGCAGCAGTATCTACTTTCACACACCCATTCTTTCAATCTGTCCTTTCTAAACTAGAAATAACTGCACCTGTAAGCACTATTTCATTCAGCTTTAACCACTACTGTTGGGGCCTTAGCTGTTAGCACACTACTTTACATTTTAGTATATTCTTAAAGCATACAGATAAGGTTATTTATGAGATAAATCATTATGAGATTCCTTGTACATAAAGATTGAAGGACATATTTGGAAAAAGTATAAACTGTAATGGTCCTGCAAGTTCATATAATCTCATTTAGTTTTAAACTACCTTTCCTTGAGGTTCTTCTCTTCAGCACTGCACATCTCTTGCTTACTAATGCTTGCAGTGACTGCACTACACTAACAGAGCTTCACTGCATTCACAACATTTTGCTCACCTAATGCAGGTGATGGAAGTGCTACATAGCTGCACCTACATTGATTCTGTCAGAGATATGGTTTGAATCCAAGTGTAGACATACAGCTAAATATTAAGTACTTTCATGCACAAACTGGGAAAAGAATACTTCAGAGAAAACTGTATTCTTTAATATCCTGCTAAATTAATTACCTATTGAGGAAAGAAATTAAAATATACACAGCAAGACAAAATTGTATAGAATTAATCAACAAGAACAGAAAAAGAAATAAAAAGCATGCAAACATACACATGCATTAGTGAATTACAGAAAAAAAATAAGGCCTAACAAAACCAGGAGAGTTAACTATTTTGCAAGTTACATTAATGCTTAAGTATTACCATGAAAAAGAAGAATGCTCTGTTCAGAGAGATTATTTTTCCATGTGCTCTTAAGAAGTTAAAATTGCATCACTAACCAACAACATAACTTTGCCAGTGAACTACAGAAAAATAAAATTATATTGTTTTAAATTATTTTAGAATATCTTGATTGCAATATCAGAAATTGCATCAGAATTCTTTCATTATTTATAATGATTAAGTTCATCTGATAACACAGGCAATTGTGAATGAAGACCCAAGTTCAGCAAGACAATGAAGTGGGAGGGGGAAAAAAAAACAACCCCAAAAAAATCAGGAAGGAATGCAATTAAAGATTTGTTTTCAAAAATAATCACCTTTATGCTTTCTTGCAAGAACAGGGCTGCATGAAGACCCCCCTCCAGCTGCAAATCACAGAAAGTAACACATCAGGGCAAAGACAGAGCTAATGAAATCATGAAGGAATTCTAATAGCCATGAATGGGAGAAAAAAAAATCCAAACAAAAACCAAAGCCAGGTAGAAATAACAAACTTGTTGCTTTTGAAATCCAAGATTTTTAATCATTCGACACTGAATTACTTTTAATATTCTGTGCCACTTGCACGTAGTTTACTTTCAAAAATGTGTTCTAAATTTCCCTGCTTCCAGCTAATAATTTACCTTCCAGAAGCAGCAAAACTGGCTGACCCATTAGTTCAATACAGACTCCTTACAAAAATCCAATCAGAGACTGATTCTTTTGAAACAAGTATGTGGCAGTTAAGAGAATTTCAAGAACATGCACTCCACAGAAAAGAAAGCTGATAGCTGATTTTAACAGTTAAGGGTAAGCTTAAGTCATGCTTTAATTTCATGCTGGTTTTGGTATTCAGCAAGAGGCTCTTAGTTAATACAAATTCTGATTAGATCTGCTTTTATGAATCACAGCTGTCAGATGATTGGTAAGGACAACATTCATTTGGTGGGGTTAAAAAAAGTCATCATATTCAACTTGCTTTGTGTAATAAAAAAAATCATCAACACAAACAGTAAAAAACCTCTGAAGCTTGTCATTAATGAATGTATACCCACTTAAAAGAAGGAGGGAACAAACTTCTATTGTACCTGGGGAAAAAATGCCATGCATAGCTTCATACATTTCACTTAACCTTCATGCTTTTGCTAACACTGAGAACTAGAGCTGATGATGTATTTTCATTCCCTTTAACTACCAAGAGCAGAGCTTACCTATAAGTTCCACGATGCTCCCACTGCGGCTCCTGCTGGCAGGCTCATCTTTGGATACACTGACCTGAGCAATGCCCCCACAGGCGGTCAGGGCATGCAGCAGCTCAGGGGGGGGTGTTCTAAACAGCTGCTGGAGCAATTCTAAAGCTCCAGTCACAACATTATGGTCCTGATGCTGGGTATAGTGCAGAGTCAGTTCATAAACCTGAAAGCCAGCAGAGTACTGGAATAAGTCTCTATGAAGACAGAACATATTTTGTGTCTTATCCTATACAACATCAAATTTCAGCAATGAATTAAGAATAACTGATGCTTGGTATATCTGATCTTCATCCCAATCTTCCAAGGGGGAAATGTCAATCAACTGTAGCCACTTAACTGCCTTCTTGGTAGAAGTCTCTTGTTTGTTTTCAGTGTTATAGAAGAGGAAGGATCACATCAAAGGCACCATAAGAAGTTTTTGGCTCCTTTGGGCATATCTAACAAGTACTGCTGATTCATTTTTCTGGGATTTCTGGTCATTACTTATCAGTAATTCCAGTCACTGGACCAACTACCATTTATCATGATAAACAGGAATTTGAGAATTCAGAGTGTTCAGTATCAGACTAATGCTGGATCAAGATTTATTTCTCTTCCTCCCAATTAGTACTCTTCAGATAAGGGTTATTATTCATATTTTACCTGTATAAGTTGTTCTGGTGAAGGTGAAATCTCTGTTTCTTTCCTTGTTACACCAAAACTGCCTTTCAGGCTCGTATCTTTTACTTGTTGTTGCAATAAAGGTATGAGATACCTTAGTGTAAGTAAAACACCCAAAATTAAAAGAGTAGGACGATCATCTTCTACAGGAACCAACAAGCCTGAGAGGAGAAACAAAGTGGCCAAATAACTTACTGACTTACTGACAGTGGTTAGTTTCCACACAAATTTTATTTCATGTAGTCCACATAATAGCTTCTTTAAATCAAAAAAACCCAACAAAACAGAACAACCAAAACCCAGAAGCAACTTAAGAGTGCTTTCCAAATGAAACATTTCAAATATTTGAAAAAATACATTTCATACTACTGACAATCAATTAAGCAATATGGGGAAATGATCAGAGGACCCTGTCTCACTTTCCCTATTTTTTTCCTCTTTTTACTCCATAAAAACACAATTTTGTGGGTTTTTTTTTTTTTTCTGTAATAGCTGATGCTTTCACCAAATGATCTAGACTCTCTTGCTCCTCTCACCTGCCTCATCTCTCCACTTGAAGCTTACACCCAAGTGTAATTCCCTTGCTCACAGATGCACTGATACAACTAATGGAAGATATTTGCATTTTGCCCTGTTTTGGGAACTTTCTTCCATATACCTACCTGCTAAGGACAATCAACCCCAAAGTATACTATAAACTAATATAAGTTATGGAAAAAAACACAACCTTCTATCCAGAGAGTAGGAAAAAAATCAGAATCAATTTTTGGAGTTCCCATTTCTGTTTCTGTTTAAATTCTTAATTATTGCCAAGGACCTTATCACACATCATTTTAGATGGGAGGAAAATCACAATGCAGCATTTGAATTTTTCTCACTTCGTGAAAGCAGCAAGGTTAACATGGTAACACCTGGTGTATCTGTTGGTATTCCTCAACTCTCCTTTTGTAATACAGTCTACATAGAAAAGAACCCTTGTCAATGACAAAACTGAGGCAAGTTTTCACTGAAACCCAGAGATGCCTCTTGCCATGACTTGCAGAACAACCCAAAAACCATGCAGCCTTCCCAGCTGAAGAAGCATGGCAGCAATACCTGATACAAAGTTGTGTGCTTGAAATAAAAAAACCCTCAATTTCTGCTCTAAGTTATAACAGAATCTGTGGTGGTCCTCCTAAGAAAGGTCACAGGGTATGTGATCATGGCCCAGAGCACAGCAGGGTATCCTCCACCTCAGACCTGCTGCACAGCAGCCAAGGATGGACCACGCAAGCCTTCAGACTCCTGATGCTGCACAAATTCACCCAGAATCCTTAGACCTCCTCATTTTCCAACAAGCTGCTTGCTTCCCAAGCCTCAGCTACTTCTTTTCAGTATTACTTACTAGCACTGCAGCACAGAGAGAGAGACAAACAGCTTTAGAAGTATCTTCCTCTAACTTAATACCAGACAGATAAAGTATCAGCAGTGTATGGCAGTCTAAGTATCCTTCCTTGACCTGAAAACCTTTCACATATGCAAAGTGATGCATATTCTTACCTGGAAAAACACGTAATGTTCCTTACACATAAAGTGAATTAATTTTTTTGCTCTCTTACCTAAAAGCACATTCAATAACCAGGCATAAAAATACTGTGTTCTTCGTGAATGTTGACAGATGCTCACTGCTGATCCTGCTGCTGTTCGACGGATAGTGGGGGAACTGGATTTAAGATTAGCTATGAAAGCCTTCAACAAAACCTAAAAACAAAGACACCTTATTTAACTTTTTATCAGAAGTGAACTAAGAAAGCCAGCAAATGTATTTTTCATTCATTCAAAGCATTACTTCATGCACATCAAGCAAAGGCAACTACTGCCTTAATTCAGACAGGCAGCAGTAAGGCTGCCTTCTGTACCATCTGACTGGTAATGCTGAACCTCACTGTGCTTTGGGATATAACAGGGAGCACTAAGAGGGTAAAGAAAGGTACCTTAATCTCATTGTCATTTGCAAAATTGCCGAAGGCTGCCATGATTTTGGGTATTGCTGCAGCCAGAGTCTCCTGTACCGACTCCTCGGGTCTCTTGCTAATCCGCGTCAGACAGGGCAAGAGGTTCACCAGGTATGGCCTAAGAGTGGCACAGGAGGAAAACCAATTTCAGATCAGAACAACTGCACCCTTCAAAGAAGTTTTAATTCATACTCAAGTTCTGTGGTATTACTAAATCATACAAAAAATGTACCTATTAGCTACATAGAATATAGGGAAAAAAAAGAAGAATCTTCTGAATGCAAGAGAAGAATATATTTAAAAAATACAAGTCATTATCTTCACAAGCTTTTCCCCCTTGCAGTAATGTATAGCACAAAACTAAAACTCCATTAAAAAAACATACTGTGAAATAAAGTCAGAGAGAATAAGGTGATAGTAATTCCTCCAACCTCCTAATTACATACTTAAAACTTCCAAACAGTAACATTTGTTAACTTCTGTATTTCTTTAAAGGTTCTTTGGGAAGTTCATTATTAGAATGTGTTTACCTGCACTTTTGAGGCCGAACTAGATGGGCAAGCTCAGCAAATCTCCAGAGTGCAGCACGCAGACTTCTTGAAGCACCATTCTAGACAGAGTATATAACTATCACATTTCATCATGCAAAACCATTTCCTACCAAAAAAGTCTATAATATACAATATACAATAGTGCATATTTTACTTCTAAGGTGTCTGGAAATCACAAATTTCCTTTAGCCAAACAGAAGTCAAGTCAGTTCCATGACCACCTTCATATTTCTAGCTGGTACTAGAAGTGATACAAAATGAATAAAAAGGAACACCACAAAAGGAAAGGAAGTGTCTGAGATCTCTGCTCTGCTGAAATCTGCTTAAAATACCACAGAGAAAGGCATCAGCCAACAAAGAAACACTGATGATATCAAAGTCTGAAAATCACTGGAACACTTGCAGAGATATAAATACAGCATAAAATTGACAGCAGTGAAAATACGCAAATAAACAACATTCAGCTTTTGAGCACACCAAAGGAAAAATCAACATATTGATCTGTAGCACTCCACAATGGATTGACTGCTGAAGTTTAGTATCTATCTGCCTGGACTGACACCTTCAGCTGAGCACCTTACTTGAATGAGAATGTCTTTACATTCATGTCTAGGGATGTAGTACAATTCCTTAGTGTTGTTGGAAATACAGAAAACTATGGGAGTCAAGAGATGCCTCGGAGGGTGTCTACCTAATGCAGTTCAAACACAACCAAAATGCTTCTCAAATTGAGTCCCCTGAAGACAAAGCTGAGATGTTTAAAAACTGTCATTTCTTTATTATTTGCTTCAGCTGGTATATCAAAGGCTTGAAGCCTTGTTAACATGACAAGTAAAAAATACTTGCATCTAAACTACAGAACATGCATTTCTCAGGTTCACAGCCAAACAACAGATTCTGGCATGGCTTCTGAAGTGATCCTCATGCACAAACAGAATTCAGTCCACCAGGTGCTCCTGTTGCACGTGCTACCTTTCTCTCACCTGTCCTGAATCCAAGAGCACCTTTCAAGAAGTACATGCCAACTGAACAACAGAATATTTCCTCCTACTCCTGGTTATAAATGTGCAGAAACTTCAGAGTAATTTATATGTTGGCTGCTTTCTCTTAATTAGGTAATGTCCATTTCCACACCCTCAAAAACATTACTTGACATTAAGGTACAGCAATATAATAAGATATCCATACACGGTCCTACATCTAACAGAAGAAAAGCTATGCACATTGGTTTTGTGACTTATCTTCTAGAGTTCTATTATTCCCCCTAAAAGCAAAAAAACCCAGTATCATTACTATCTGACAAGTAACACCTATATTTTCTGCCTATACAAGCCTGACTACATGTTTATAGATGCAAGAGACACAATTTCAGTGATACTGTCCTACACATAGCATTTCTCTTCTGCAGTCACAAACTTCAAAAAGGCTATTACTAAATTTCTTCCTGTGGACATAATTAAATTGTAGCTTTTGATACCTGGAGAGATGCTTCAGTATTTTTCCCTATACCTCTGTAAGAAGCTATAAGTACACATCATACATTCATAAAGCAGTTGTATCAGGTTACTTCAAGCCTTAATTTTCCATGAGGTTGTGTCAATTAAGAATGTCACTGTCCTCCATCTATTTTTCATCACTCTTTTGTTTTGAGTTATTCTTTCCATCTCAGTCAGTGGAGCAAACATCATGAATATGCTTTGTTTCCTTTGGGTGAGGAGTCACTAAGGTTAACTAAAACTGATGTTCAAAGCAAATGTTCACACATTTTCTGCCAGATAAGCTTTCAGGAGTGGTTAAATCAAAACAATAGGGACAACAGTGAGGAATTCCATAGAATAATACATTAAAACAGTCACAAATCCTTCTAAAATGAAGCTTTGACCTTGATCTTAAACTACTAATTTACACTAATGCTACATTCCAATATACTAGAACACATACTAAATACCACATTTCAGAAGAACATGAAAGAAAAATCACTCACCTTTTTAATCTCTTTATACAGTTCCAACTGCAACCTGGGAAGATTGGAATCCATCAAAGCCTGCAATAAAATGCATTGAGAACATACTGTATCAGAGGGGAGGTGCTTTACAGGAAAAATGTTACACTAGCAGTAAAACAGCTTCAAACAAGGCACAGAACCATCTCATGGTACCTATATTTGATGTATAACTAAGAAAGTGATAAATACTCAGAAGAGACGCCTTTATCCTTCACACACATGTGGAAAAACTCCACAAACTCTAACAGTTATTTGCAGTTAATACTGACTGTTTTACCTGGAAAAGGCCATATGGGAACAGCCTACAAGCAGAGCCAACCTATTGAGCTTTCTGGCAATCACCAGGAACAGGTACTCATGAACAGAATATTAAAACACAAGAATAGCATTCACCAGCAGCAAAAGGCATTCCCTGCTATACTCCCCCACTATCAAGTAGGCTCCAGTTGTCAAACTGAAGCTGTATTTGTACCATTACCTTTAACAGCCCCCGAAAACCCTTTGTTTCATGAATCAGTCTATTTTTTGCATCCAGTTAGTACACACACCACAAGGAGTTCTGCATACCAGAAGTGTCACATCTCAGGATCCAATCAAGCATACAGCAACAGAGCATGCACTGTAGGTCAAACCTGCAGCCTGGCTAAACCCAGTGTACACAAAATGAAAGTAAGCACAGAGAAGTAGTAATTTTCTGTTCACGCCAACTTGATCATTCTCTACCTTCAAAGTATCAGAGAATAAGAAGATATGAAAATATCATCTCTTCACACAGAACCCTTCCTCCTCCCCTTTTTTCTCTAGTGTGTACTACAATTTCCCCAGCTCTTCCTCTCATGAGATCTTCATACAATGTGGAAGTGCCTACATTGCAGAATCACACAGTGCTGCAATGTTTAGTATTTAGTTTTTTATTTCTTTCCCAACAATTAACTAATTTCTAATTTTTTAACTGCCTTCCTGACTACCAATAAACTCCTATCTTCACTGGACTACTCATGATGACTACAAAATCTGATGGCCCCCAACTGAGCTAGAAGCCACAACTGCTTAAGCACAGTCAGTGGAGAGCCTGTGGCTCCTCCAGAGCATGATATCCCCAGACTAAAATTGTAAGTTCCCAAACTCCATTTACCCCAATTACACCAGCTGTAATACAATACAATGGCATTGCCTTCCCTAAAAAATCTTACCTGGGTTGTATCTTAACATAAGCATCCCAACAATAGACTGCAGGTGCACAAACAGCAGGTAGGACTTACTTCATAAAACTTAAGTTTTTATGAGAAAGTTCACTGCCCCTATATATATGAGGATATCAAGCAGGCACCAGCTACTATTTTTCAAGGCTAAGTTGTCCTTACAACATACCCAACTGGAGGAACTCTTTCTGTTAGTGTATAGCTATATTTTTAGTAGGCTAGAATCTATAATGTCATCTCGACTGGAAAAAAGCACAGTCAGCTCTGAATTGCCACAATAATAAATTCCAATTACTGAGGTCAATTGTACTGCAATCTGTGTGAACAGTCCCACCAGTACCATTAGCACAGATGATACTACAACATTGTGCATCAGCTTCAGAGACAAGCTTGATCTTACCCACAGAAACCTGCAAAGTCCCAACTAGGTATTTTTTCTTTCAAAGGTATCACCAAGGTTATTTAATTTTTGAGCCATTTATGCTGTCTTTGAGGTTCTGACAGGTAAGTGTACTGATACTTGAAGATGCCTTACAGAGTGTTTATTTAAAGTTACATGCTCAGCCTTGTCTGCACAGATCAGTTAGTTTTCTAGTTACAGTAATGAGCATAAACTCTGGACAGACACACAGTTACACAAGTAATGCCTACACCTTACATCTTTTATTTCAAGAGAAGATACAGAGTATCACAGTAGCAAAAGAATTAGCCTCTAAAAATGCCTGAGATACTAAAAAAGGCTGAACTTTGTTTGACCAAAATGCAAGCTTAGGGGCCCAACACCTCAGTTCTACTTACCACAAGCATCACTGAAAATTACACAACTAAAAATAAAACTGGACATCTTTTCTTTTCTGCACTTATATACAAGTGTCTGCCTAAGTTGCTAAATTGCTTCCACACAACATAAAGCACAGAAACAGAATACAAAGTACACCCAGCTTCCATAACATTCCATGTGTGTGGAATATCATAACTGTTACCACTTCAGAGCTGAGACCAACTGGCAAGCTTAATGGCTGATAGAAAACATATCATTTAAAACCACTTCAGTCTTGAAAGCAAAAGAAACCACCATACAAACATTTGGAAAAAAAAATTAGGTTTTTCAAGTTACCCTGAAACATGCCAGAGAGCAACAATATTAGATTAGAGAATTTATGAGGTAAATTTTATACCAAGCCTACCTACATAAGTGTTTCTTGGAAAGTAGGAAATAAGATTACTTTCTTTAGAACTGTTTCAGAGCAGCTTTTAAAGCAAATTTAGTTAAATAATAATGTCTGCATCTCATAGAGTGCTCTCCTTCAAACAGAAAAACATTCAAATCAAAGTGAAAAGAGCAAAGTGCTATAGGGCAAAACAAAAAAGGAACTCACATTTCCTCATTCCCTATCATTATGGAACATGCTACACAATCTGTAAGTTTTCTCTATACAATTTTCAGCCACAAGCTCAATCCTCAAAACTTCATTCATTCAGATAGTAATGTTCAGTTTTCTTGCTCCCACACTCCCCTTCATGGAAAAGAAAACTATAATTTGCATGCTTCTAAACTAGATTATTTATGCAGGTACATAACAGTGTCTTAAACTTCAAGTATTTCAGAAAAAAAACAAACACAAAAAAAAGGGAAGTGAAGACAAGCCTGTTCTGGAAGCAGTAGCTTCCACAAATTACTCCAAAGGTTCATTTTAAGATACTTTGAACTAAGATTTAGACCTTGTGTGAGCTCCTGTGAATGCCCATCTGCTGTTCTCCAACAAGCTCTTCATTCTGGATCACAGCAGGGGAATAAACAATCTCCAGAACACCATATTTATTCTAATTACTGCCTGAAATCTCCTCTTCTGAGTCTCAGCAAACCACACTACCTTTCACTCCGTTTTTAAATAATATTTTTACCTTTCCTCATGCTAAGTGTCTTTATGTTTACAGAACAATAACAGGAGTATTCCTCCCACACAACAAGATGATTTCAGAAAAGCCTATATTCCTGTTTTGGTTTAACTAGAAAAGAACAAAGTTAATGAACAATTGAAGACAAGAATAGATCAGAACAACACAATATATAAGACAAGTTAAAGTTAAATATGTTGATCTGGGCATAAAAACCTCTCCTAAGAGAAAAAGAGCACATACAGAATTTAGTAAAGAAGCTTGCTTAGCCTCTTACACTATGAGATATTATCAACAGTAAGAATGGCAACTAAAAGAACATCAGTGTGAATTCAGATAGGACAATGCATCAAGAAGAGACAAAATCTGACAGTAAAAGCTCTTACTTTAATAACTTTATTAAGGCATTCATCTGCAACCATTCGGACATCGGATTCTGCATCCTCACTGCAGAGGAGAAAGAGTTCCATAGCAATGCCCAGCAGTTTCTGAAATTCTGGGGAATTTCTAAATAAACAAACATTAGAAAATTACAAAAATTAGAAAATTGCACTATGAAAATGAACACCAATGATGTTTTTGAAAGGGTGTTATAATCCAATTACACATATACTATACACACATATACAAGAGGAGAAGACATTCAGTGCACTAAAGCACCTCATCAGGAGCTGGGAGATCATTTCCCAACTCTTTCTTGCATAACCTGGTTAGGTACTGGAGTTCTGTGCCTAAGTTTCTCTGTCTGCAGTAGAAGGAAAGTGCCCACTCTACCCAGGTAAAAAAAAGTCCTTCTCAGATTTTGAGTTGGTTAAAAAAACCCCAAAACACACCATTTCAGTTTTAAACAGAAGCTCAGCATTTAAAATGAGCAATTGTAAGGAATCTCCCCAAAAACTAACACTCCAAAGCCATTACTCATCCTAATGAACTAAAGACATTAATAAATAATCAATAAATCAAAGACATTGCCTTACCTTAGTGACTGAGCAACTATGTTTTCACATATTGTTAGACAATGATTCACTCGATCTTTCTTGGTAGCTGAAAGTTCTTTCTTTCTAAAGGAAGAACACGATGATAATGAGTGTCAGATGAGTGCAAAAGTGACCATTCAAACACTTGCTAAAGTAGTGTCTAACCATTATACAAGAAAAAGATGCATTTGCACTTTCTGGTCACTCCATAAACAGCTGTACAGCAACTACCTGCAGACCCAGGACTTCATCTGCAGCTGCTGATGAGAGCACACAGGCACACAAAGGAGAATATAAACTTGGAACAAGAATGAAGAATGAGTTAAAGGAGAAAATCACATTCATTCCATAACTTTCACTGAGAAAATGCTCTGGAATGAAAACTGAAGAATGAAGAAAGATTAAGGGGAAAACAGGGAAAAAATGAGGCAGTCCTAGAACAAAGCAAAAACAAACTGATAAAAAGAAAAGGGCTGGAGACAATAAGCCATGAGAACAAAAAATAGCTCTTTTTAAAAGACTCCCCTCTCACACTGTATCACCTTGTCTGCCAACTCTTGAAATTTTGAGTTCTATTAAACGGACCATTTTGCATTTGAACTGCAGAGAATGACAAAGCAATGCTATCACACACTACATTCCTCCAAAGGTAATCACAAAAGCAGCAGAGCCCCAGGCACAGTCTGCCCGTTGAGAATAACATCCCTATAGTAACACTTGGTATAGCCCAGAAAGGCCAAGCTGAGTGCACAACAAAGAGAATAAAATGCACAGAAACAAAGAATGTGCATCAACAAACAAGAGAGAGCACAATAAGAAAAGCTTGTCCTTTGCAAAATGCGTTTAACATTCACTTCAACTTGATACAAGCTCTTGGAATAGCAGCTCTTCCCTGCTCCACCCCCAAAAAAGGAACTGAAAGAGAGCGAGACAGGCTCCCAACTCTGACTGTGAAATTTTATTTAAGTGTGCAGTCTCTCCTGCTCGTAACTTTACTGACACAGAATCACTTCGAGGAAAGCAGATGTTACCTTTAAATAATTAACCAGTAGCAATACTGGAGCAAAACCACCCGCCCAAAGGTATCTCTCCTGAGTCTGTTCCACAACAAAGAATTATCAGCTTCTTCACTCACATTTACAGAGGATCTTCCCTTTTGTTTTCCGAGTGGAAACTTATCATTTTAATTCACCCAGTAAAAAATAGCAAAAATCCTGAAAAAGCAAAACTGTTTCTGAACTCGAAGTTGGAAAAAATTGTGAACAGCCTTGAGTTACATTAAGAGTGGTAACAACATCAAAGGCCAACAGCAAGCAGCCAATAGGCATATTAAATTCAGCTAACTCAAAATACAGTGTTAGACAAGTATTTTTAAAGCACTACACTGCATTATTTAGGAGCTTCAGCTCAAATATTAGTAGAGGTTTTGAAAAAAAGTCACTCTTTTCCAGTATCACTGTCCCTTTTCTACCATCAGGCTGGAAGCGAGGGGCTCAAAAGTCTGTGTTCCCAAGATTTCAGTTTTTCCCACAAAGAAAATCTCATCTCAACCCAGAAATATTTTCTACTTTTGGAACTTTAAGGAACAGCTCTGAACAAAGCCATTTTTTCTGTTATAGTTTGGCAGCATTTTATTTAGGCAAGCTAAACAGCAAAGAGGATCTGTTCTTGGACTTAAGATCCTGGCAGAATATGAGCAGACAACCTGAATTTGCTCAAGATACACAATGTCTTTCTTTCTCTCCATCTTGAAAAAGTGCCAGTGTCTTTAGCAGCATTTCAGATCAACTCTAACAAAACACCAAATACTGTCCAAGATGTCCAACCGATTTTGCAACGTCAGCACCACCAGTGTGAGCAAGCACCTCAGAGAACGATTAAATCATTTCAACTTTCCTGCTAATTTTACCCAGCAGTCCCGATCTCTTATGAGCACTATTTTCAGTACATATTCAAACCAAATATAGAACAGGCACATCTGAACTTGCCCATAAGCTCACTATTTCAGATACAAGACATATTGAAAATACTGCTGACAAAGGCTACTTCCAAAATAAAGTTCTCAATTATCTACACATAACACAGCCCTGAGCAAGGCAGAGGCAATGGGGTTCAATACTGCTCAGACCAGCAGAGATCAATCTCTTGGGCAAATTTCTGTAAACAGAGAGCTCCACTAACACATCATCTATACCTTGCTGAAATAAGTAACTTCAAGATTTAAAAAGGCCTGGCTAGAGAAAATATAACTTTCAAAAATAATTTAAAGAAATGAAAAGTGGAAGGAAAACGCTTGATGTCCATTATGTGTATGAACATATCTTCAGTGCCTAGAGAGGGAGAAGAGCAACAGAACAGTATCTAGAGAGAAAACACATGATTTTTTTGTTTTAAAAAAACAAACAAAGCTTTATTCAGATGTATCATGAATTCCACAGGCAAACTGCTGATAAGCATACCCAGGGGGGCAACCAGAGCATCACACATTTGATGAATCAATCACACACATCTGATGAGTAACAGAAGGCAGGAGATACTGGAAGCAGCAGATATCAACAGGAAAGCTCCATCTCACACACACACAGGAGTTTAATCTCCTGTGTACTTCCACAGACCAGGAAGATTAACAAACAACATAAGAAAAGCAGCAAGCCCAGACAATTTTGCCCTCTGAGTCCAGATGAGCTGACCACAAGGAGATGCAGCTCACCAATGCTAATTTTTATTAGACCTTAAAATTAAGAATATGTGAAGAGTACAGAAGTTCTAAAGCTGAGCCACTGATAAGAAAAAAGGGCCTAATCTTGACAACAATAACAGAAACTAAAAACTATTCTTTTAATAACAAATGGAAATATGAGTGGATCAAGAAATAAACTCAGTCCAAATATAGGGGACACCAGAAACAAGGTGCAGTAACACAGGCAGTGATGGATTGTCAAATTAACTAGAACTAGTCTGCTAGTCTGCACCCTAGAGATGGTAATGCCAAAAAACCATCAAGGAACCATTTCTGAGAATCAGGGCAATAGGCAATATCCATGCAGTTCATGTGATCTTCAGTAAAGCAAAAAATTAATGCTAGGCCTCCATATAGCACTGAACAAATCAATCCACAACCACCACTTCACTCAAACATAAAAGACACAGAAAAATTGAAAAGTACAGAAAAGTGTATTGCTTGGGCTTCTGCAGTACCTTTTGCTGTAAAGGTAATGGTTAGAATCAAATGTTAAAAAAAAAAAAAAGAAAACAATTACAGTAAGTGGCTATTTGAATAAATTGACAGGAGAAAATGTAAAGAATCCACCTTTGGATTCCCAAATCAAACTCTAAATTTTTACACTGCACTAGTAAACTTTTAAGTTAGTGGGAGCTTTGTGATCCAAAACAAAACAGTCAATTTCTAATAAAATTTAAGAGTCTGAAAAAGTTGGAAAAATACAAAGAGGAAAATTAGTTGCCTAAGTAGAAGTGTATAGAAGCAATATGACAGAGAGCTCAAGTTAAGTTTACACAGAAGGGAAAAAATCCAACAAGAGATAAGAAAGAAGGGACTAGAGACTGACATCTGACTGTAAGGCATAATGTAAGCATAATACATGATTATTGTTGATTAAAATCTCTTGAAACAGAAAAAGCTCTTACCTTCTTGATAAAAGCTTGAATTTGATTAATATTTTAATAAAAAAAGACAGGGTATCAGTAATATCAAAAGTTCTGGAGTCATTGTCTTACAATAAAGCAAAGAAAGATATAGATATCTGCTGGGTAAACAATTAATTCTTCTCTAACCAAATCTCTCTGATCTTAAAACATTTAATAGCAGGAGACAGTCCTCAGTAGGATGATAGGAACTTACTACACAGAACTACAAGAGATTTAAGTGTTATTTACATAGAGCCACAATAAAGATGAAAAATCTTCCACAAAAACAGAGACAATTTTCCTTTCCAGTCTACTACAAACAAGAAAAAAAAATAAATGCAGCAAAAAAAAATAAATGTAGCTAACATTGGGAATTACATTCAACGTGTCACCTGCTGTTTCACTAGAAGTGTGGGAAGCCCCAGCAAGGGCTGCCACAATAGCTCTTCACTGGCTTTTATGAGGCTCAGTGCTGTCACTGAGTTTGTACAGTTCCTGGGGGCATACAATCCCATCAGCTTTCTGAAAACAGCCTATTTTTAAACACAAAGCAAAGTCAACGAGGACAACTCCAACACTAATTTTTTAATGTTTACAGTAGACTGTGCCTAAATTTAGACCATCAAACCAAGCATAATATCCCTCAGTAAGCATTACAAATAATTTTAAGGATTTTCTCTTTAAATATCGTGACCTCTCTCATCTGTAACTTTCAAGACAGAAATCTGAAGGGCACATAGGAAAGACTGGAGATAGATGTTCATCCATGTCACACAAAGTACTGGCAAAAAAATTGCACAAAACAGAGCAATTAGTCCCTGCAGACCAGTAAGGCACCTAAAAACAACTAGCTCATGAAGAAGATGAGTTTTTTCTCCTATTAAGCATCCAAAGTGTAAAAATGCATTGTGATTGCTTGAGACAACTCTCTCCAAAGAGAAGCAGCACCTCCGTGGTAATTTAGTTGGCAATCAAATCAGAATGTGCAGTGGGAGCAGGTGGCCAAAAGCCCAGTGCCACTGCTTTGCTTCCTCTGCCAACGCCACAGGAAACTGCCAAGTTAGAAGTTACCTGCTCCTCAACCCTTCTGCTTCTGCCTCCTCCCCAACAGCAGGAGAAAAAGCTTTAGTGTGACTCACGTCTTTATCCCGAAGAAACCTTACTGCCCTCACACCTGCTCAATAAAAGCTGGTTTTAGAGGAAGCCAAGGCAAGGGGCAGCACCGTGGTGCTGAACAGCTCCTTGTCCCGGTCCACCCAGTGACGGTCCCCAAAGGGAAACCTGAATCTCATGCATCCAACGCGTATCCCTTACATTTAAAAAAGGAAAAAGGAATATTTAAACTAGCGCCTATTAGGTCTCTGCACAGCACACCACAGCACAGGACCTTAAGTGAACTCTGTCACAAACAGACAACCACAACAACTCCTTCTGAAAGCATCAGAGATCAGACTTGTACTCGATTTAAATTTGCAATTCACAAACACCAAAACTTGTTTATAACTTCAACATGAAATTTCAGGGCGCTGTTCGGATAAGAAAGAAGAAATCCAACGGAACAACAATCAATGCTTCAAGATATGAATAGTGAATTACAGAGGAGAAGAAAGCTGTACAATCAGCTGGAGAGAGTTCAGAGAAAAGACACTCATGCAGAAAGCGTCAAGCACAGAAAAACAAGGTCTCAGAAAAAGCGCTTTGGCAGTTATCAGAAAAGAAAATACTGAAAATAGTGCTTCATTCAAGTTATGTTTAACTGTTTTTGTCATTTTTTCAGCAATGTATTAGCTGAAAACGAGGTTTTCCTTCCTAGAACCAGCCTGTGAAACCTACACAGCATTGCTGTGCCTCGCGTTTATTTCCCGCACTGGTGAATTTTCAAACGCACTTGCCCCAGAAGTTACTCCACGTCTGAACTGCGGCAGAGAACCGACAGCAGCACCCCGACACGTCTGCGGGGACCGCCACCTGCCGAGGGCCAGGGCAGCGCCCGGCCCGGCCCGGGGCCGTGCGCGGGACCAGAACCGGGGCGGCCGGGCCCGGGCCGGGTGTCGGACACGCGTGTCGGGAGCCCCCCGGCCCCGGGACACTCACGGTCTCTGGAGCGGCTCCTCGGGGAGGGCAGCCGGGCCCTGCTGCTGCTGGAAGGAGCGCAGCGACTCGAAGGCCTTCGTCAACTTCTCCATGGTGGCCATGTCCGCTCCGCCCGCGCCGGCGGCACCGGCCCGCGCTCCGACCCGCCCTGTCACGGGCTCCTGGCGGGTCCGAGTGCTGTCCCGCTGCCGCTGCCCCCGGGCTCGCCCCCGGCGCTCTGCCGGCGCTCTCGCGGGCCCGGGCCCGTCACAGCCGCGAT
>VZTB01005283.1:1130235-1143079 GCA_013397245.1 Thryothorus ludovicianus | reverse complement strand
CCGAGCCGAACCGAGCCGAACCGAGCCGAACCGAGCCAGGGCGGGGAGGCGGCCCTGGGAGCCTCCGGCAGCCCCTGGCACTGCCCCCGGCGAGGCGGAGCGTCCGCTCTGTGCCGCATGTCCCGGTGCACTGCCGGTAACGCGGCAGCCCCCGCAGCACAAGGGGCGGCCGAAGGCNGCTCTGTGCCGCATGTCCCGGTGCGCTGCCGGTAACGCGGCACCCCGGGTTTATTTTAGGCTGCAGAGAGACTCTTACAGGAACAGGACACTTAAACTTGGCCGCGTACGTGCTGGCCTTTCAGCGCTCCTCTCTCGAGTCTGGACTCGCTTTAGCAGAGGATACTTCTTGGGCACACATATTAAACATGCAGGATACAAGAGAGAGCGTATAGAATATTTAAATCATTGATCTCATTACTAAACAGAAAAAAAATCAACAATATTGTGACGTTTCCAATTGCAACCACTGATTTTAATATATCTATTTGTTAATAGAGACTTTAAATGACAGCTCATAAGAACTGGCAATTCAACTTATCTCACACCCGTGAAACTGGTTCCAGCACTAAAAATGCAGAACAGCTCTTGGAACTTCTGAGAAAATAAATTTCCAGTAATGCAACTTGGTTATTGTTAGCAGACATGAAGAAATGTAGCAAAGCTCATGTCTCTGAATATTCAGGCCAACAGAAGTCATAGATCACATTCTTGCAAAATATTCACTAGAACAGTGCTCTGCCAGTTATCTTTATTAGCATGTTAATAAAAGATAAACTATTTGAAACCATTTCCTCTGAAAGGAAACCTGTCCTTAGTCCTGAAAGCAATTAAATTTAAAAAAAAAACTTATTTCTAGAGAAGTGCAACACAATCTGAGCTTTTAAGGTAAAACCGGTATTTTCCCCGGTTATTTTATGATAAATCTTGCACAAACGTTTCTCTGGAACATGTGGATGATCATGAATTTTTTATTTAGCAAAGAAAAAAAAATGAAAGATGACAGCAGAGTTGGAATGCTGCGCACTCTGTGCATGTGCCACTCCACCCTTTGAAATAAATTTAAGCGCAGCAAAAAGAGCATAAGCTCTTATCAAAGATTAAACCAGCCACCTACCAAGCCTGCCCTGGCTGTTTTGAAGCTTTCGCTCAAAGCGTGCCAGTCCCTGCGGGCTGCTGACTCACAGGCAGGAGCGCCGGGGCACTGCCTGCCCACAAGCTCTGCTCTTTGTTCTCCCCATCCCGCCGAGCTCAGCTCATTAACTCGGAGATAACTGCAAGGGAACTCAGGTTTTGCTTTGGTGAACACCTTATCTGTAGGTTCTGCCGGTCCAAGCTGACTGAGCCAAGGTTTTGCGTGTACCATGTCACTGGTACACCCCACACACGCCCGCACTGGCAAAAAATAAATCGGTGTAAACCAGGCAAGGGGCAAAAAAAAGCAAGGCAGGATTAGAGAACAAGCGTTTCTGTAAAGTCGGCATTACCTCAAAGGAAAATGAAGTTCCAATTAACAGTGCATACCTAAAAGATTATCTGAAATTTAGGGGATGACAACTAATTAATCTCAGCCTCCAGGAGAAAAAGAAAAAAACCATGCTCTTACCTTGCCTCCAGAGTTAACTCTGGATTTAATGTTTTTAAGATGAGCGTGTCAAGAGTATTTTTCAGCCTACCCTGAAGTCCCACTTTGGCCAGCATTTCTGCATTTCCACGGACAGTTCAGCAGGTGGTTGGTACCGCTCCCCGAGTGCTGGCCCGCGTGCCTTGGCACACGCACGGATACTCTGCAATGTCACAGCACGCTCGGATCCTCTGAGGGTCTTTTCCTTTGAAGCTCTTTTCTAGAGCATTTGGGGGCTTTGTCCTTCAACTCGTGTTATAAAATTACAATAAACGTGCTAATGAAAAACAGCCCATCCAGATAATTCTGTCTTTTCACATGGAAATTTATGCAGAAATCTAGATTGAGACCTTGAGATAAGGTATCAATTGAGCCAGTACAGCAGAACTAGGACACTTCTTCCTGGATTCAACTATCTTATATTGCTAAAAACCTTACACTATGCAATAGACATTTTCTACTTCAAGAAATTGGAATTTTTTTAAATTACAATTTTCCTCATTTTTTTTTCCCTATCCCAGCTACCACCATAGACATGGTAAAAAATCACATTAGACAGTAATACATGTGGTTGAGATACGTGGCAGTGTTTTGCTTTTATTTCAGGAATTACAATGCTAGAACATCCAGGAAAACAGCTCACACAAGAACAGTCAGTGGTTTGGAGATGCTGGAACTAACACATCACATTTAACAGTCAGCTTCCTATGCTTGGAAAGAATTCTGGTGTTTTGGACACAACTGGATCATGGAAAAAAGTTACCTACATCTCATGTGCAAAACTTAAGTTACACCACAAGAACAATTGTGAAAGAAAAAAAGAATTGTTCATTCAGCAGAAGAGACATCATCATCACCAAAATAAGCCAGGCAAATAATTTAAATCAAAGTAAATATAACTTCAGCTTAAAGATGCATTCCAATTTAATTCCAATTTCACTTCCTAAAGAGAAGTATTTTCTGAAAAGCTATACTAAAATGAAGATGATCATTCCAATGTTTAATTCATATAAAGCTAAGTTGTAAACCATAGAAAAATATTACTTTTGTTGTCATATTTTAGTAACTTGTGAACAAGTATTCTGTTTGTACAAATGGCAATGAAAAGATTCTTACATGAGTGTAGTTCGAAAAATAATTGAAGTGCATTCTAAGAATGGATTGATAGTTGGTTTGAACAGCTTCTATCACTGATTTATAAACTAGATTATTTTATTCTGAATTGGAGATAATTGTCTTTCATACTCAAAACCATTCAGGACTACTGTTTTAAGAATGATTTGGGGGGGAGAAAAAAAGAGACAAAAGCTATTAAATGCTAAGGTTTGTCAACAATGCTCTTGTTACAGACACACCACAGGTTTTTTCCTACTTACTATTAGATTTAAGTGCTCATTTTTTCAGCTGAGACTGTTCTATTATTGTTATAATCCAGAAAGAACACCATCTCTATTATGAGCACACCTCAGGGGGCAGGGGGAAGCTGACAGCTTTTTCAATAGAAAAAAACAACCCTGAGGCATGAAGATTCTATTCTGCTGGTCACAACATTGAAAAGCATTAAGTAAACCAATAAGACACTGGTACATTGTTTCACAGTTTCTGTATTTTGAGCTAAATAGAGAGGTTTGAGGTACCACAGCAGACGTGAAGATTTACATACACAAATGCTTGGAAACACACACCACAGGAAAGGGGAGTTGATCTCATGCAAATAACTCCATGGAATTCCATAGGTCTTTCCAAATCTTGCCAGTAGAACATGGGATTATTTTACTGCTATTAGAACATGGGATTATTTTACTGCTATTAAAGCCTTTAACACGTGGGTCTAGAGAATGAAGTCATGCTGAATTACAAGCAGTTATGGTGGCTTCCCCCATCCCACCCCAACAGTTTCATAGAACTGTTATTGATTACTACATAATCAGTAAACACAACCTGCTATTTCCCCCCTTCTTTGTCCCAGTTTTGTCCTAAAAAATCAAGAGCTAATTCATATTAAATTTCTCACACTGATCTTTTGCTTTCAGGTGTTCTCCCCTCTCCTTAGCCTTTCCCTGCTTTCGAGATGCAAGTTCCTAATACTCCAGTAAAGACCTTTAAAACAGTGTTTAACCAACCTTAAATTAAACAGCATAATATCTTCCCCTGTGTACTGTGCAAGGAGTCTTATGCTGATTGCTGATCCTTCCAGTTCCTTGTTTTTTCTGTTTTTTCAGGGGTTCACATCAGATAAGATCTAGTCATTATTGTGTGCTTGGATTTCTAGCCAAAAGGGGCAAATTTATAGTACAATAATGCCATCTTGAGCTTACTGGGGAAGAACCAATCAACTAACCAAAAAGAAAAAAAAAAGGAAACCCCAAACCCAATGGATTTAGATTGTAATCCTGCAAACATGAATTCACTCAAAAATAATTCAATAGTACTATTCTAAACTTAAAAAAAAACTTGTGAAATTAAACTAAGTAAAACTTGATAAAAACAAACAAATTCTCAATTTTTTACAAGGAGTTCCTTCGTCCAAAGAAGTGGACATGTAAATAACCACTCCTTAGGAACAATTTCCCTTTTCTCTTCATTTAGCTCTCTTTCTTCACAGATTCTTGGGAAATATGTGTTAAGCCTCAACACCCCAAAATAGAGAAGTTGATTTTATTTTGTTTTAAGATTCCCTTCCATTCAATACAGAAAGAAAACTTGAAATACATGATAAATAAACTTTCAGATTTTTTAAAAATTTGTTAAAACCAGTTCCTGTATTTTCTTCATAAAAATTATTCAGCATGTCCGTGGTATTCTTGCCTAAATTTCAAGTTACTCTACACAGACATTAAATCCAGACTGTCACTCTGTATGTCTGGTGTTTATGTTTATTGCCTCAGAACAGCAATCCTAAGATCTTAAAAATTCAAACCCCTTAATCAGAGAAACGGTGACTTCTCCAACCATGTAGATACTTATAAAACACTTCTGCTACTTCCCTGGTTTTCCATTCCCATCTTTTTAGAGTTCTTCTATTGCTGTGGTACAAAATAAAGAGGGTCAGGTCAGACTGCCAGCTCATTGTCTCACACATAATGATTCTAGCCAACACCCTTACTTGAGATATTTCTGTCAAGCCTCCCATCCCCTCACTATTACATCAGACCATCTTCCAGTAATTCATTCAAACTCTCTCACCCTCTGCCAATTTCTCCCTTTGTACTCTCTAAAAGAGTCATTTTGCTGTCTTGTGTGCTGTTTTAGACTGGAGGAAAAATGCACTGAAAACACAGGAAAATAGTCTCATTCCTCATTTCTATGGCACAATAGCCAAGAGGAACAATTTCAGAGGGACACCAGATGAGCCCCAGCAGGGTTCTGCAACATACTGGTTTTCCAATTTTTTCAAATTCTAATCCATTAAAACTTTGTCTTTAGAGACCAAATACCATGAATTAAAACCTGATGATAGGCTTGAATATCAAATGTATTTTGTGAGTTTCTCAGAAGCAGCTGAAGTTTCTTCCAGTGGGTCTGCAGATCGTTTAAGAGACCTTTTTGAGGTGAGGGACTATTCAGTTGCTCTGTGTGTACAATACATGTGTGGTCTGGTTGGTGCCCCAGAGATTTGAAAGGAAAAAAATGTATGCACAGTGGAGACAAATCTTCAGAATAGAGAACAAAATATGAAACTAAAATCATGTCTCCAACTCCAAGGGCATTCCATTATATTTCAAGTACCCAACTCAATTTGAAAACAGAAGAGGCTCTTAATGAAATGTGCTCTTTAAATCAACTCTCATACCCACATGAATAGTTTTACTAGAGACTTTACAAAAGAAAGGGTCTGACCTACTGTAAGTCCAGAAGAATGGAAGTTTGCCTAGCTTTCAAGCAGCTTTTGTCAGTTTTACTAATGGACATCAGGTAATCAAAACAAACTTCAATACCAGCTCCACATCTGTATTAAGCATTCATTAAAGGCATGTTTTAATGTGTCTGTTTTAAAAGGCTACACGAAAAAAAATATTTACATAATTAAATTCAGTACTTAATGCTACCTTGCCCTTCCCCCAGTGGCAGTGATTGCTGTCAGCCCTAGAACATTGCAGATTACAACATAAGCAGAGAGGACATTAGTAAGAAGAGCCCATGCTTTGCTTTGTAACCCATTATAAAACCATAACATCCTACATGGAGTTAAAAACAATTTCATTTACAGAAAATAAAATAAAACGGTGTCCCCAGAGGTAAAAAGAAATCCTTTCAGTAAAGACAACCAAGTTTTCAAAATATAGTTACAAAATTTTGGCATAGGTCAACTTGCATGGTTCATGCCAAGAAACTCTATGGAGAGGATGTGTAAGATGAGTAGAAAAGAGAAGAATGAGATACTTCAGCTTGTTACAGGATTAAGCTAAATGTTCAAAGTTCTCTTTATACAGAAATACAGAAAGAGATTCTACAACTCCTGATAATAAAGAGCAATTCCTAATAGCTGACCACATTGCACAGAATTCCTTTTCTTTTCTTAGCAGTTGCTTTAGAGATACATTAGATAATAGCACTGCCATGCTGCTGGCTAATACCAGAATTATTAAATTTATCAGTAAAGCAATTTTACAGTTAAGAAAACTGCTAATAAAGATCCTAATGATCAAGAAGAGTTTTACCAGGAGCATAAAAGTCAAGTTACAGTGATGCCATAGTTGTTATCTCTGTGTTTTACAATCCATTTAGTATTTCTAGATTTATTCCACTGGGAAAAAAAAAGTCAAGATAAATCAAATACATACAGAAACACACTCACTCAAATGGCACTCATTGCTTTTTGTACAATTAAGCTTTAGTGAAAATATACATCTTAAAACAAATGAAGTACAAATGTACAAAAATCCTTGAACTCAGATAAAAAATATATATAATACAATTTGCTACAGAGATATAAAACATTTAACATTTGCTCATCCTTTCTGATGAGCATAAAATCATTTAAAGTCTGGAGGACTCCTGCTCATCATCACTGCAATCAGATTTAAAGCAGACCTGCAAGAGAAGACAAACAAACAACTCAGCTGCAGAACTAATACTATTGTTTATTTGTGTTTCATGGGGCACAGAAAGGCTTGGGCGTGGGTTTTTTTCCAGCACATTTTACTCCATCCTCACTAAATGCTTTGGGAAACTCAAAAGAATCCACAGTCTCAAACCCAAATCTCAAGATGTCAAAATTTAATTAAAATTCTTTCCTTCTTTTAACTTCACAAGACAATTAACTGCAGTCCTATTAGTTCAAAAACAACTGAAAACTCTCAAACCACATTTATTTTTCAGGACTTCTTCTCAATACATGGAACCATATCTTGGCACAGTATGAATCCTGCTGATTTTTGGCAGGAAAAGACTACAGTAAGACACAAGCTTTAACTGTAGCTGTGTGAGAACATCAGCACACTCAACCATCCCTTCTATTCCATTACTCCAAGAGGGGAAAAGTGTATTTAAAAAGGTGAACTAAAAATGACAGTACTATTATATATTCCATTAGCATTGTACCATTTTAGAAAGGTGAATTGCCAGCTGAAGACAAAAAGTTTCTTCATGCAATTTTAATACATGGCCTTGCTGTGGCTACTTAACAATATGCACCTAGCAATTTTAAAATTCCATTTCTGCTTGAAAGCAAAAGTAATTTCTACCAAGTGTTCACTATTGGAATATACTCAAACTTCTCAATTTCTCTCTAAGTGCAGGCACACTGAGCAAGCAGAATTGTAACATCTTCAACAGCAAACCCTTACAAATAGTCTATTTCTTACATCCTGTAGACAATTAAAATACATTAGGTGTCTCCTAGGTGGTAAATACTCAATTCTCTGAACAAGAAATTCTACTAAAGAGTAGAGGTCTGTGTGTAAGAAAAGGCTGTGCATTATCAGCTATGTAAAGATCTATTATGTTGTTTTGGTGAAGGCATTAAATTGCCTAAGATATTTTGTTTCATGATGCCTCTTACTTATTTTGGGGATATTTCTACTTATTTACTCATTGATTTAATATATACTTATTTTTGCTTATAAACTTATTTATTACTAGTTTTTGCACCTCAATTCTCTCAGAAGACATAGCCACAGTTTTCATTAAAAATGGTAAAATATATAAGAAGCAAGACTCAAATTAACCTGTTTAGCAAAAGAGGTTCTATAGCACAGCTTTTAACAGAACCCACTACCTTTTTCCCAGGTAACTAGAGGAGGACAGAATGCTGAGGCAGGAAAGCTTCCTGGAGTTACAGGGATTGCCTTAATTTCTGAAATGCAGTGGAAGGGCAAATCCATAACAAAACAGATTTCATTAGTTTCAGTATGCAGTGAACAACTTGGTTTTCCTATCACAAATTAATTTAAAAAAAAAAAGAATGGAAGATAATTTCCTTATGAAAGAAGAGAAATGCTCTTACCTCTCCACTAAAAAGTCTGTGAAAGAAGCCTCTCTTTGGCTTAGGAGACTTCTCTCTGTCTGGTGACACAGTACCATCAGTTTCATATGCATTGATATCTTCAAAGCATCCCGTTTCAATCATCTTTGAAATACATGAAATATAAATGAAATATCCATAAAAGCCTCTCAAACAAGTTCCAGGTATTATCTATTCACTCCTGACACTTAAAAATTCATCAGCCAACCTCCACCACTGTCTCCAAAAGGAGGCACAAAACTGACATTGACTCTCCTTGTGCACTCAACTAAAGAACAGCAATGAGAGCACTCTCACACAGGGGTCAGGTGCTCCCTTGCTTTTTTTGCCTTCTTGCCTTTCTTCTGCTCATGATGCAATAAAGAGAAGCTTTTAGAACCAGAAACAGATTTTCCTTTCAGGTATTCTGTTTATTTCAGAGCAGTCCAGCCAAAAAGGTGTAGTATCTCGAAGCCCTGGACTGAACTTAATAAACATGAAATGGGAGAAAAAAAAAATATAATGAAGACAGGTATCTGGAGAGAAGCAAGGGATTTTGAAATAATCTTTGTCTGTGTACACAGAAACAAAAGAAATAAAACCACAATTACTGAGTACAGAAAGGACAGCAGGAAGAGTGAATGCCAAAATGTAACCAACAGGCAGGGTCAGAATGGGGGGAGTGGCTAATGACCAAATGCAGCTGGCTTTTACCAGTAAGTGCCACCAGTGCACATCTGTCACAACAGCAGGCAGCCAAATGAATATACCTTGTAGAGGGAGAGAGGGCATAAAAGAGGAGTAAGAAGAAATGCAGCCTGCTTTTGCTGTAAACAATGACATTGGGTCAATTATGGAATGGTGAGAGAAAGTCTTGAAAGGCAAAAATTTGAAGGAAAGTTCAGTAATGTGAATTAAAAGAAAAAATAAGCACAAATGTACAATGAAATCTGCAGTTCTTCCTTGAAGAAAAAGAATTGCCATTGCAAGAATTCCACAACTTTTTCCCTCTCTGCAGGGTTAGTTATTAAGCTACAGTGCATTTTTTAATGACTTGATCATATTCTGAAGTTCAGAATTACAAGTATAGTATAGGAAATACTTCTTTCTCCAAGGTTCACTGTTTCTCAATGAAAATCTTTTATGTCAAATGACACCCTTTCAAATATCTTTCTTAATGTAATGCAAAAAAGCAAAAGGAAAACCTAAGGCAATGTACTTTTTCCTCCAAGTTGTTCAGAAATTCCTCATCTTTTGTGTTCAAGCTTTAAATAAAATGAAATCATAGTGGGAGAGAAATTACACTAGTAGAATTCAAGACAATAGTAATTTCAGAAAGTCACAAATAAATTAGAATGGGGGAAAGGCATTCATAACAAGGACTACATTTTTAAGTAATTGTTACTGAGTGCTCTTGCTGAAACAGTAGAGGATTTGAATTGCAGAAGCAGCAAAATCCTAGTACTCTATGCAGACTACTAGAATATTCATTCACTAGGCAGTTGAAAAAAAACTTTTAAGGGAAAGCCTGACTCAACTGATATCGAACAGTTTGTTTTTAATCCTTGAAAAAGGAGAGTCTGCAATTCTGTGGATACTCTGTTGATACACAGGCTGTATACAAACAGCTTGCACTGTTTTTGAATTTGCTTTTGAACACTTGGAATAACATTCCATCCCTCTCCAGTGAACAGCAATACTGAATAACATGACAGAAGAACAAGGAAAGGGTGGTCCTACTGATTAATACTGGTCTGTAAGCTGTGCCTATGATGACAAGATGCCAGACTTTGTTTATGCATATTTACCATGGATCTCAGTTTTTAGCAAGTTTTGTCTATGTTTTTGAAAAAAAAGATTTTCTGAAGCCTCTCAGCAAAGAAGTCTAAACCAGAAACCTCTTTACATCTCCTAGAGAAAATAATTATAATTATATATTTTATTAAACATTCTATACTGCTGTACTAAAGAAAATGTACTTTACCTCATTTTGCCAAGGGATTGACACACAACCCGTCACAAATTTAGAATAGAAGTCATCATCTGTGGTATCCAGGTTCACTCCTTTTACTGTTGAGAATTGCTCAATGTCCAGGACATCTTTACAATAAACGGCACGTGGCTGCAGTACAGTACAAGATTGCTTCATTAAAGTTTTGGATTTGGGACTTTTAGTTTGGTTTTATTTTCCCTAGATGAGCAAAAGGGAGCTAAATGTCTTGAAACAAATGTCTTGTCTGCAATTTTACATTTCACATTGCTGAACACCAAATTACACTATTCTATGGAACAGAAATACAAAGACTATGAAATACAAAGACACCTGAGCAATTCTATCCATCTTGCAAGTAACAGAAAAGAAATATTAAAGCCAGAAATAGCTTGTCTGGATCTCTTAATGGTTGTCATAATTCACTCATCTTCTTTCACCTTCCTTTCAACTCTGGAGTATTTTCTTCAAAGCTATTCCTCATTTTTTTCTGCATCTGAGCAATGGAAGTGGACTTATACAGGCTAAGAAATCAGCTACAAAGCTCCCTAGGGAAATACCACTATTGGAAATTGTTCTGTGATCTCAGATGAAATACCACAAAAAAATTAGTTCTCATTAACAGCTACAGTGGCATTCTCCTATCAATGTAACTAACTTTAAAGGTTTCTCTAGAGTTCATATGACTGCTAACATAAAATTATGACAGTTCTTGCCTTTTTAGATACTAATCAAATCTGTCTCACCTACTTACATCTGGCAAGAATGGAGGTTCTAACATGTTAGCTTCCAGCCTCTTGAAGTTGATGTTCTTGAAAATAGGGTGTTGCTTTACAGCAGCAGCTCCTCCTTCAGTGCAACCCAGTCTTTCCTCTGGGTTTTTTGCAAGTAACTGCAGATACATGGAAAAAAAGCTGATCCATGATACAATACCAGAACTAAAAAAAATATCCACATACAATGTCTTTCAATCAGTTTATTTTGCTACTTGGCCTCTTATTAGGTAAATTTATCATGTGTCAAAATTAACTGGAAGCCAAAACAACATTCAGGGAACAAATATATTTTCAATAGACAAATGAATCCCTGAAAATACACAGTTTAAAGATTATGCCCGAAGTTATCTGAAAATATTTTAATTTATGCCATGTTGAGATGACTTTACAGTACAGACTTTGCAGTAGGCTTTCCTTTCAGGAAATACAGACATATTTTTTCCTATGGGCTTAAGTAATGCACGTATCTTGCATGAACTAGTACAGAAAACTTCTGAAGCTTTCTGTATAAATTTGAGAACAGGCAAGATAGAAAAAGAAAAAAAAAAGCCACTGTCTTGTAGATAATGTTTTAGGTGAAGAAACTGCTGTACTACTCAGCCACTTGTTCCCATGCAGTATCCAAGCTGAGCATGCTATGGTCCTCCATCTATAATTACAAGTGATCCAAGCAGTACTAGACCATTTAATTCATGTGATGAATAATCAATTTTTGCATTTTTCCTTCATCTTGAGAAAAGTTCTGAATTCTTGAAGTTTGATAACCTAAGAGTTCATGAACAATCACAAACTCCCATGTAAACTAACGAAATGTTTAAGAAATCCAGTTCTGAAAAATTTTCAAGATTTTAAAGTAGTTGGTCTCTTTAAAAGGATTAGAAATTTAATTTTCAAACCTCTACATCTCTTCACCCACCATCCTGCAAATGGATTTTGCCTCCTCTGAAAATTTGTCTGAGTACGTTTCCTGGTCTTCCTTTACTCTCCGGTCAATCTCATCCCGTTTGACTCTTTCCTTGTGCTTCCTGAATGGAGACTGTCCTTCAATCATCTCATAAATCAAACAGCCAAGACCCCACCAATCTGGACTGAATGTATACTTTTCGTTTTTGAGCACTTCTGGAGCTACAAAACAAAAACAAACACATCCCCACAAAATTTCACTTTAAATTGACTAATTGTGTATATTGGAAAAACTCAGGTACTCTCTTTGGGCTCTGTGCAGACACATTTGTGTGACTCTTCTGTACTTTGAAGAAACATTTATTTCTACAATGAGAATTCTGTTTATATCCAAGAGAAAAACTTAATTTCTTTAATGGTTAAAACCAGTATTTTTTAGAGAATTAAAAAAAAAGTTGTCCAAAGCATGGAAAGAAATGTATTGTCACAGTAATTTATCTGTTTATCTGTGACCATAAATCTCTTTGAATCTCAGAAATAATCAGGAGCTTTCTTAAAGTTCTGCCTAAAGCTAGAATTTTCAGTTAAGTTTTCAAGTTTATCAGTAGGCTCGTAATTAAGTACTAACATCTACAAATGTATATTACAACCTTCCCATAACATGTTTAGTAACTAATCCAGGTCCAATACGGTTCTTATATCCACAGGAGCAAATTTTCTTGTAAAATGTAACTATTAAAGGATGCTCTACATACCCATGTAACCAACAGTCCCAACACGTCCTCGGACAGTTTCACCTTCTGGAATCTGCACAGCTAATCCAAGATCTGAAATCCTGATATGTCCTATTTATGTTAAAGTAAATTAGACATAGTCAGCAAAAATAATGAAGTATTATCATTTTTGAAATGGAAAATTTCGATTGCACACCTCATAAAAAACTCCACTGCAAAGTATCAAAACATTCATATAGCTCTAAGTTTATTTAGCTTAACTAGAAAGGAGTGGTTCATTCAGCTCCTCCTTAAAAATGTGAGGAGAGGAACAGAACAACTGATTTTCTGACAGTCATACAAAAATAATTTGCTCTTAAGCATTTTAACTCCTAG
>VZTB01005283.1:1102938-1130229 GCA_013397245.1 Thryothorus ludovicianus | reverse complement strand
GCATTTTAACTCCTAGCTTTGGCATAGGCTGCTGCTCTTGGACAAATAGAAATGCTCATCTCAGATTCTGTATGTATGCATCAGACACTTGTGGTTTTCCATTCTGTACACCCACCACAAGCACTTAGCTTTCTGACTTCTTAATAAAACTTCAAAATAACTTAATTTATTCCAAATGTGAGAAAACTGTAGCCTGTACTGAAAGAGCTTGTTTTCCTGCAATGAAGCACCCCAATAATGCCAAACACGAGTACTTGGAATTGCTATCCCCATTCCCACCCCAAACCAAGAGCAGCCCAGTCAATAACAGAATTATTTATATTTTAACATGTCAGTTCAGTTCTGGGATTTCCTCTTCTCATGAATCTCTCCTAAGTGAGTAACAGGTTCTATTGCACTTTATCAACCAAATTTCTCAAGTTGACCACCTTCCCCTACCACATGCATGGCCTTCACAGCTGTACCTCTAACACAGAAATCATCTGGCCATGGACTTTGTCATGCACTGCTCAGTGGGGATCCAGTCCAAGCAGAGCAATGGGATAAATCCAGCCCACTCTCCCTTACATTCCCTCAGACAGATACAGTTGTTTGTTGGATAAACTCATAAACTGTTTCAAGCACATTCAATACATTTCAAGGCAAGAAATGTGTTGACATTTTAAGGTAAAAACACGTAAGGTACTTTCTTAGTAAAAATTTAGAAGTCTGGACAGAAGAAAGGACAATTACATTTTCAATAAAATTTTAAAACAATTTTGTTGAAAGATTCATTGTTGAAAAAGAAAAATAGATCAAAACCCACACTTATTTCTAATACTTAGAAGGTATTTAGGTTATAAGGACAGAGATACTGTTGTTTACAAAGCACCACAGACTCACAGGATGATTCAGGCTGGAAGGGACTTCAGAAGGTCTCTAGTAAAACCTTCTGAGCAAGAAGACAGCCCAAGGAGTCCAAGGCTTTTTAAAAACTTCTCTAGAAAGCCTCCAAGAGTGGACACAGCATCACCTCTCTGGGTAGCCCATTCCAATGTCCAATTAACCTTTCTGCTTGTATGCTGTGGCACACACAAAGCTCTATAGCATCAATATTAGTTAACAGCATGTTAATTTCTAATGTACATGTGTGAGATAATCAGGGGATGAAGAGGGAAAGAGAGTGGAGAAAGTCAAGTACCACTCTATATACTGGCTGGAAATAAGTAAATGCTCTGGAGCAGCAAATGCTATTTTAAATACATTCAGCTGCTCTTGTATTCCCTGACATCTGATGAACCCCTTTTCAAGTGCAAGATCTGAGCTCCTGAAGCGATTTTCTAATTAGTCTCCTGTGCTCTCTGGAACTAGATCAAAATATCCCTGGCAGGGAGGAAGCATTCTAGTGCAGTCCTGCAAGGCTACATTTTTCCTCAAAGAGGCCTTCAGTTTTTCCAAGACATGGCTGGAGAGAAAAATTAAAGAATGCATTTGATGTCTAATAAAGCCTTAGCTCTTGGAAAGTGACTTCTTTCAAGCATCATCTCTTTTGAAACTTATCAGTCAGAACATGCTGACTTTAAAAAAAACCCAACTGTGCTAATAACTTCAAAAACAGTTTTTCCTCAACTAAAATGCTCAGCAGTTACAAGAACAAACTTGTAATATTCATCCACAGCTAAGAAGAGAATTCCTGCACATGTGCCACAGTCAATTCAAAAGATTCTGGTAATGACTTGCATACAAAGTCATTAAAGAGAATTTATTTGGCTTTTGGGAAACAAAAGACTACAAACATTTCTTCATATTGTTTGTACTACCTTGATTCTTTCCAGTCACATGACCTCTTTTAGTTGAAATGTTAAAACAGAAGTACTTCAGATTTCTTCTTACTGTCTAAACATTCTGGTTTACTAAGCAAAATTCTGCCCTCCCTCTAACAAATGATATTTCCATAGTTGAAGAAAAGACAAACAAGACAAATCCAAATAAGTTTTAGTGATCTTAAATCAAGAGGAAGAGGAAAAGGAGGAGCAAAAGGGAAAAAGGAACCATTTGAAGGTAGAAAGTTGACCCTTCAAACATAATCATGGTTGACTCCCAAAGTTTTCCTCTGCTTTCTAAAAACCAAGGCAGTGTTTTCTTTGCTAAATTAAGATTCATCAATTCAGTCTCTTTTATCATTAAGGAATCCCTTAGAGAATTAGCATAGTATTAATTAGAAGTGTAATTCCTAATTCCAAAATTAATTTTAATTTTTACTTACCACAGTCATCGAGAAGTATATTCTCAGGCTTCAAGTCTCTACAAATTAAACAACAGAAATGTGAATTAAACAAAGACAAAACTATCAGCCTTCAAATGCAACAGATTCAGCAGAAGACTTCTTGGTTCTGACTCAAACAATTTTTCCTGTTCCACCTATAAACAAAAAAAAGCTATGAAGATGATGGCCTATAATATAAATAATTTAATCAGAGAACTCAAGATCCACTTTCCCTGAGCTCTTTAATCCATTTACATTAACAAAGGCAACACAACACTAAAATCTTGATATAAAGAACCAGCATTTAAACCCAAATTTGTGCTCACAAGTGAAAAACATTTCTCCTGGGGAGTATGAGCTTTACAACTCCCCAGTGGTAAAACACAAGTGCCTGCTGCAGTTTGATGGTGATCCCTTGCTGTATTTCACCCCAGGGCATCAGAATATCAACAAATAGTAATAATCAGGCTTAATATTATCCATTCAAACTCAATTTCTTTAACTTGAACATGCAACTTCAAAAGCTTCCTAGACACTTCATGTAGTTAGGATTCTTTGTAATAACTTTCTAGAAGTTTCCTATTACTTTTCTGTAAACATCAAACTTTCACAAGCAACATTTTTAAACCATTAAATGATAGCAAGACTCAGAAAATACTAAAAAGGCAATAAATTCAGCATTGCAATTTTGCACCTTGTGCATTTTTACTTTGAGAACAAAAAAAATATTGAATGGAATGTTTGAATTTTCCCCTGCTCAAGGAAAAGTTGGAGTCATTGAAGCTGAATCAGAATTTGTTCTTGGTTTTATCCCCTAGCAGATTCTCCTGAGAATATGCATACATATATAAAATAGGCATGAAATCTGTACAAAATGTATAATGTACATTATTATTTATAATAGTGCACTATAGGTTATAATGGATATTGTTCCTTTTTAAAATTAGTGTTATTTTATATATATGTGTATTTGTGGTATGCATCAGTAAGCATGTGGACTGAGATGGTCTCTTAGATTTATTACACTATTAATATAAGCCAGAAAAAGGCATGTAAAACACAGTAGTTGGTTAAAGAATCAGTCATTGCAATAGGTTATTAAAAACAGTATGTGTATATATAATTGTATACATACAGTTTTGACAAGAAGAGACTGAATAACATATAAGAAAAAAACTGTAGGGAGAATGACTCTAGAATTGATATTCTAAATGAGAAAAAACTGTTCACCAAGAAATCTAAGTAGGGTTTCTTCTCCCAAATATTGGTAAATTGATGTTCTGTAGTATATATATTCATGGTAAAGTTTCATAATCTTCTGACATTAACTGTATAGAAAAGTCATAAAGATGCTCTGCTTCTCATGCTTTGAAGTTTCAACAATCCCCATAATGTTAATAAATGGACATTAAAAATAAGATTACAATAGCAGAGAAACCAGGAGAGATCAGAGTTAGAAAAACTGAAGGACACTAGGATTTGACAAATGTGTTTGAAGGTCATCTTGTAGACAAACAGCTAACAAGTTGGGCCTAAAGACAGGGGTCTGGTTTGGGGTCTTTTTTTTGTCTGGGGGTTTTTTGTTGTTATTTTGTATTTTAAACAATCAGTTTTGTTTTCATTTGGGCAATGTGAAATCTCTCACTCCTGCTTCCCTCCTCCATGCATGTCAAAACACACTGGGTAATATTGCAAGATTGGTAGTGTTATTTAGGGAACCACATCCAACCACCAGCATAATCCTGATTCACTCTGGCACTGCCACTTCCCTCTCTGTGTGTCTGTGTGTGTGTTGGTCTTCTACACTGGGAGGGAAAAGACTAAGACTCATTATATTGAAGTTATATTTAAAATATTCTTTGAAACAAATGGTACTTGTTGTTACACAGCAGAAGTATAAAGAAAGCATTCTTGCTTTCAAACAAACCACTAAGTTTGTTTTGCTTGTTCTGTAATATTAATGCAAACCAGGGGTTAAATGATGAATGTACAGAGACAAAACAGAGCATTAAAATGACACAATCTCAATTGCAATGCATAAAGCTTCTGATAGCTTCATTAATTCAAAGACAATAATAAATTTATTCGAGGAATCTGAAATTAAAACAGAAGAAGGAGTTTTTCACATGGGCTATGACTATCCTTTGAGCCTTGTGAGTGCAACATGCAATGCAGCCAGAGCCCTCTGTGAACTACTTTAGAGTGGCCAGGAATACAATCCCATACTCCTAAACTTTATTTATTAAAATTATAAATCAATTTGCTTTGTAAAACATAGTTTAATTTCATTTTACAACCAAACCTTGAATCAAGTTTATACTGTTTTAAAATATATCAAGCATCAAGACCTAAATCAACAGCAAGAAGACATAAGAGATATATTCCTAGGGACCATGAAAAGGACAACTAAAGAACTTTTTTTATTCTCTTCCTCAAAATTAAAATGCAAACTTGATTTAGTAGGAAATAATTAATATGTTCAATGCTGAAGAGACATGGGAAAGTACAAGTAACTGTAGATGACACTCACCTGTAAACAATTCTCTCCCTTTGCAAATCCTCCAGACCACAGCACAGTTCTGCAGCATAGAAAATAGCCCTTTCTTCATCAAAGCCAGGATTTCCCATGTTATATATGTGAAACTTCAGATCCCCTCCATTCATTATGGTTAATACTAAACACAGGGCATCTTTTGTCTCATATGTATAGGATAAACTAACCTAAAAACAGGCAGGGTGAGAACACAACCATTATTCATTCATAAACCTCAAAACAATTCACAGATCTTTTTTCCAATACAATCATCTTATGAATCCTTTTTCAAAGCAAAAAGAACAAAACATGCAAGTGGAAAATCACTCTTGCAGGGTACTGGAAGACACAAAGGAATTCAGACTAATTTGCCTGTGTACACAAACCATACACACACCACAAAAGCTTAGTGGCAGATCTGTTTAGATACCACAGAGCTCCACCCAGAAAATGCAGTTACTGATGTCCCTCAGCTGCATGTTGCCTGTAATACTCTTTGTCCAGATGGCATGAGCATATTCCTTATTTCACTACTATCTCAGGAGCTATGCACTGTCAAACCATCTTCCTCAACTATGAGATTCAAAACTGCTCTAGAGAAACTCATATTATTTTAAATCAAATGTGTAGTTTCTATTCCTACCCCTGCCTCCCTCCCAAGTAACTGCAGATTTCCCTGATTTAGAACTTGCCAACAGTAAAGACTCAGTACAACTCCTTTCTTCTCACTGTACCTGAAATGTGGTGCTGATAGGCAAGGACAAAACACTGCTTTTTTTTCAGGTTTTAGGTGAAAGTTTTTAAGTGCATTTGAAGTTTTAAAGTAGACTTGTACTATCCAAAAAAATCTCCCCATTTAACACAATGTAATATACTACAAAATTTAACTGTTTAAGTTACAAATGCATTTTGAATAAAAAAGCTATGCTATGCAGATGATAGGATCTTCAAAATCACCCAACTTGTACTAAGAGCAATGGAATTAAAAAATAGCTTACTTACTTTACTTAGGTAAACAAGCTAGGTAAAAAAAACAGTAGTTTTTTTTTATTCAATAAATGTATTTTAAAAGCAGTACAAGTAAATAATTGCTTTAATTCAGTAATAGATTGAAACACTTCTTTCAGAAGTGTAAATACAATACTAAATAATAAAAGTAAATAAATATAGAAATCAGCTACTGGAGGCATAGATTCCCTTTTGGAGGTTTTAACTGATGTGTTCAGCTATTTATGACTGTACTTGTGACAGAGGTGTGACAAGTTATCTACCCACTTCAAAGCCACTATTACTGCAAATGCTAGATTTCTGTTGCATAAAAAACTATCATTGGATAGCAAGAGGAAAATAAGTCATGCTCAATTATATAAAGTGATTTCAAATTCAACTTGGATTAATTATTGATTTACAGTGCTTATATATGCTGAAAAAATTGTCACTCAAAAATAGACGTTTCACTGTTTTAGTAATTTATGGATAAATTCAGCTACTCTCTGAATTCAGTTTCAATCAATTTAAGCCCAGAGGCCTTGTACAAAAATAACATTAGCATATTTATACAAAACCATAATTTACAATAGTTTAAAATATTAATGTATCTGGCCAAGAGGTTGTTCATTTTTTTGTAGCTGGCAGTATTCTATAGTGGATTGGGTTTTTTTTAATACATAAAACTTATCAGAAAATGCATACATACATATTTTATACACATAAATAACTTTCACTGTCCTCTAAAACAGGTACTTTAAAATCCTCTGAACAGCAATACAAAATTTGTAAATAAATGGATTTCAAACAAAAGCAAAATGTACTTGAAATTAACATTTAAATGACATTTCAATTAAAAAGTAAACATTACCTGGAGAAAGTTTTACTTGGTGTATCCTTGAACATTTTAACTTCTTTTACTGCATAGTAATTAGAGCTACTAACGGACCATAATTTAAATAATAGCATCAGCTTTAGGTATTAAAACTAAGATTTCTATTATGTGGAAGGTCCATTAAAAAGTTAATTGTTTCACATCCAAGATACCTCTTTAAGCATTTGTACAGGGCAAAGCAATATAACCTGAATCAATACACTATTAAAATGTCATGTTTATCTTAAAATATAGCAGCAACAGAGTAATGAATGCTATGAAAATACCTCAGGATATAAAAACTCAACTATTAAAAAAGATTCAGTGCCATCAGCATGCTGAAACACAGCTTAATGTTCTGGCTGTGAAAAATGAGGCAGGTGAACCAGAAAAATCTCTCTGCACAGAATTATGCCCAATCACACACAAAATGTATTTATTACTTTATCAATTATTTCTCTCTACAGTCATGCACTCCTAAATCAATTTTAAAAAGAGTTTTGTGCCCACAAGCTCCTGGAAGAGACTGAATAGAAGTAAACAGAATGAAATAAATTTCTGAAAATAGATTGTAAGTAGATACTTACTACAAACCTACTATTCACTTTTTCTAGAATTCTTTTTTCATTTAGAGCCATTGATTCCCCTTTCCTCTTCTTTATTCTCTTTTTTTCTAGCTTTTTGCAAGCATACATTTTTCCTGTTGCCCGTACTTGACAGGCACACACCTACAAAAAGAAGGATGTTATGTCAGAGATGCTTGAGGTTTTTCAAAATTTTTATTTTAAAGAACATTTGATTTAATTTTCAAACTCTTTAATGGTCTCAGAAAATTATGGTCTGTAAGCATCAGTACAGAGCCTTTGCTCATGAAACAACTTTCAAGGTTCACAAAAACTGTAACAGAAGTAGAAAAACTGATTATACAGAGGCAAACACATTTCTTTGGGTTGGTTGAAGTATTTAGTAAAACTGGATCCTGTGTTAGTGAAAGGAATGACTACAGTAGCAGTGTTAAGTGTCCTAGCATGTGTTAAGGACAAATATTCACATCACAATCAAACAGGACAAACATAATGATATTTAGCAGCACACCTTCTCCTTCCATACAGAGCTTTGGTTAAAATCTGTACAGGGAGCACTTCAATTAATTATAAACAGAATTATTAAAATCCATAGATTTTAAATTAGGTTCATGAATATTCTACAAAATTAGCAAACTGCAATTAAATTCTCATTTCCAAATGAAATTTCTAAATAGAAGGAAGTGTTTTCAAGTCAGTACAAGCTTTCTGTAGCTTTGTGCATGTCTTACAATGCTTAAACTAATACATTAAAACAGTTTGTATTGACAACAGCTTGCCAGGTGATGTGTCAAATGTAGATTGATAGAGACAAGAGTTAAACAGATTCTTAAGAACTGCCTCGCAGAAAGATACTTCTGTACTCACCTCTCCAAATCCACCTTTGCCTAGCACTCGGTAATGCCTGAACGTGTGTTTGGTTACTGGCTGCCTGATTAACAGAAAGAAACAATTACTGCAACAGGAATTACAAATGTTGGCAATCTCTCCCCACCCCGAGGTCTGTCTTCATTTTCTCCTTTTCCTTCAGACGTATTTCTGAACAAACGTTGCCTTAACCTCATGTAGAAGTACTGTAATAAGCTGAATTTCAAATGAAGGGGGTGCTCTGCTAAGAAACGTGGGCTCCCTCATGCGGCCACCAGGCAGTGCCGATAGCGGGAGGACAAGCTGGTCAGCCCGGCCCCTTGCAGCCAGAGCCTTGTGTGTGCTCGCCACAGGCCACTTGTCACCTCCTGCTGCCTCCCTTCATGGACACGCTGACCTGCAGACTGCACTTCAATGCGATCATGCTTCCAATGTGCCATTTAAAAGGTAAACCTTCTCTGATTTCACCTTTTCTTTTTTTTCATAAAAGAAAGAGTTGTAGTATCCAAGAGCAGTTCAAGAGCCAGATTGTTAAGGGATTGATGCAGAGGAGGAACAACACATGACTGGAGGCAGCAGAGCTGTTGACCACTCTATGCTAAAACCCTCCTAATGTGTTAGAGCTGGACTATAAGGTAGTGGGTTCTCTGTATTTTGCTTTAAATGAGTATTCACTGTTACTGCAGCTTTGTTCTCAGTGGACAACAGTGGAGGTTCATTTAGTAGAAAATTTGAGGAACCTCCCTAGTTTCCTTACTGGCTTTTGCTGCCAATTCAGTAAAATAAAGACATTGGATAATTGGAATTTACAAAATGTTTGAATGTGTGATCATGATACCCAGGGGACTAAATTTGAATCAATTTGTTACAATTTCAGCCGACTGAAACTGTCTGGACATTCATCTAGAATTGATTTGAAATTCAAAACTAGATTCTGAGATATATATGTATATATGTAAATCTTACTATCTTGTAATTGCTAGATCTGTATCTATACCACCCTAAACAACCTAGTAGTTATCCAATCAGTAATCCAGTGGGTAAAAATAAGAGATTAATCTGTTTATTAACTACTAATAGTTTGAAACTAAAGAATAATAGTATTCCCAAGAAAGACTGGTATTCCACTGCACACTTGACAGCCAACCATTTCTGGGTTTGCATTTACCCAATACCACTTAAAGACTTCAGATTCACCACTTAGAGGCTACAGACAGACAGTTCCACTGTATTGGCTTTCTTGCTGTCCATCATCTATCATCATCACCCATTACATCTTGTCTTTCAGATCATGATTTCTTAGAGAGGCAGTCTCATTCAGCTCTACAGCGTTTCCAGCATAAAATCACAATTTGCCACAAAGCAAAGCTAAATTATAATGCAAACATTATAAATAAACTTACTTTTCCAGCCATTTCCACTGTAAGAAACGGGAAAAATACACACTCTCCTGGTAAGCTTCAAAAGGTCTTTTGCTTAGGTATTCATGGACAATTCTAGTAGGAAAATAAACAGAAAAATAAAATTCATCTTATTCTGAAAACGGCTGCTGAAGCAGGAGGTGCTATCAATCTACAGATATATATTTAAACATATCAGTGAAGCTGTAGGCAGAAAAACATGGCCAGGGTGCTCCACAATGGTTTTAAGCTAAATGTCTCACAAAGTGAGTGCTTGTTGTAGAAAACTGTTCCTGTCAAAACACTTGTGAAGGCCAAACTACTGCTACTTATAGGAACGAGACACTTTAACCTCTGCATTTTTATTGTCTTCAAATCCACTTAAACATCTCAGCAGCTACTTTATGTATGTATGACCCTGCAAATATGACCTCTGAAAGTATCTACAAGCTTTCATGCATTTGTTGGAGACTGGTAAATAAATTTATTTTTCTAGGATTTAAAATTGAAGTACTAGAAACCTTGAACACCCATTACCTTATCATTCCCTTAAAAGAAACAGACCAAGATGGAGGTGGGGAGGGAAACAAGTCATTCCAACTGGAGTCAGGTATTTATTGGACAGGAGAAAGGGAATGAGCTACATGAGACAGACACTACATCTGAGACATGTTTTATGAGGTGTTCTCACACAGCCCTTTCAGTCTCATAATCTCAGCTTGTTACAAGGCCTGCTTACTTCTGTTGCCAGGGAGATGACCCAAGCAGTGACAAAACCTGTAGTCATCCTTCAGACATGATCAAGCATGCCTTGAAGAACCAGAAATATTAGAAACATAAAGGCTTTAGAAAGACATGTAACACTCATAAACATGTACCATCCCTTCAAGAAAAGCCTCCCCTGCTATTTCACTGTGTGAAATATCACTTCATGACTGCAGAGTGAAACCAAGTTGCATTGTTTTATGTTAACTATCACAAGTGATCCTCTAATCAGCCATCTCAATGGCACATTAGTGCTGGCCTCAGTTAAACCAGTTTTCAAGAGCCTTAAATGTCCAACATTGTCCAGAAACCTTTCAAGCTTCAACTTATAACTTCATATCTTTCTGAGTACCTTCTTCATGGAAGAGAGTCACTCAAAAAGTAAGAATACAATGCAGAGAAATACCATATATCTTACAGAATTCTTGGTGGCAGACAACAGATTTTATGTAAAAGCAGCATTAAAGAAAAAGCTCTGCAAAAGTCAAACATCTAAATCACATCTGAAGGAAACCTAGTCCTTTGATAAATCTGCTACGAGTTTCTTACTTTACTCATTTCAGGGACTCAGTACTTCTGGGTATAACAATTTCATCTTTCTCTTTCCTCAGAAACACATGTATTTCTCTTAAAATTTTAAAATTTGGCACTAGACATTTTTAACTTACCTAGTACAGTCCATGAAAAGATCCTTAGAAGGGTTCTTTTCCAGTCTTGCTTTACATTCATTTACTGTTTCCTGAGGTATTTCTGGCAAGTGTGCTGCAGACTTAACATAATAAAAAAGAAAGGAAAGCAACAATGAAAGCATGTAAATGAATAGAAACACTAAAAGTTTTGTATTCAAACATAAATTACATTTTTTAATATGAGAAAAGGAAAGAAACAGTTTGACTAAGAGAAAATCAAGCAAATTTGAGCAAAATTTTTCTTTATTTCCTGTTACAGAACAATGCATTGAAAGCTATTTCAGTTATTTACTATTTCAGTATCTGGGGAACAAACTTGGCAATAAGTCAAATTCCTTTTTCTTTCCATAAGCCTACCACCAAAAAAGCAAGTCACCTCTTTGGCTGGGCAGAATGGAAAGAAGGAGAAAGAAACAGAAACACAGGCTAGGAAACTATTTCAAATCAGACCAAAGAAATATGGGTTTTTTTTAAAAACGTTACTAATGGCAGTCCCAAAGAAACTCTCAAAAAGACGTTGCAAATTTAGATTCTCTCTGCTTTTAAGGCATCTTCAAGACCTTTTGTATATGATGATCAAAGTAAGAGAAGCAGAAGGAGCCTCTATTCATAAAAAGTAAACATCTAATTATATACCCACAGAAAAGCTTCCACTGGAATCAAGAAAAACCTCTTGATAAATGCAGAAACTCAGTTATTAATGATTACCATGGAAAACTGAAAGTAACAGAATGCTTCAGAAGAACGCAGCATTTCACTTTGTGAAAACCTGCAGCAACTCTGAAAATTGACAGCAAACAAACGAAGGCCACACAGGAGTCAAAAAGACTTCAGACTAAAATATCCTGAGCTAATTTGGTTTTTTCTTTAGGTGTTAAATGGAGAATAAATTGTAATTGTAATAGTTATAAAAGCATAGTTTTCAGTCATGTTTTCTGCTCAAGTTGATAGAGCAGAATTTTAGAAAGCAACACAACTATCAGAAAGACAAAAATGAGATCAGTGAAGTTTGAAAGTCAATTTACAACAATAATGCAACCACTTAGATCTCTCTATTTATCTGACACTTAGAGAGCACTTGAGAAAATCTTTTGCAATATATTTACCCCATTAGTGAAGAAGGTCTCTAAAACTTTGAGGCCACAGTCAATGCGCTTTTCGTCTGAAGATACCTCATATTCTGCCTAGGGGAATGCAATTGAAAATTATATTATGTTCAGAGCCACTTGGCATCTTTTACATGAAGATAGGTAAATTTTATCACATCAAAGGAACAGAAGGCTATATAGTGAAACAAGTATGAAGAAAAGTCCTAAGGGAAAAAACAAAGCATATAGAATTTAATCTTTGGAAAACATACAAAACCTAACAATTAATCTAAAGGCTATTACAGACACTGCATCCTAGAGGTTCAACTGGATCAATTAAATGAAATAGTATTTATGTAGTATTGTAGGACAGAATGACTGAGATGGAAAATAATTGAGAGTATAATAGTTTTTTCTTCACTGTACTTTTTTCCCTTCATGAATTATTCTTTGTTACAGCTGTAAAACTAGGATAAAACTACTTTCTACAAGCTTATAAATGAGATTTAAACCAATCTCTATGTCATTCTTTGAAAAAATAAAACTGACTAGATAGAAATTTTGAAGATTTTTGACTTAGTAACACCTGGTACTGAGATGTAGAAAAAGAAAATTGTGCAAAACAGTGTTTTGCAGATAAACAACTGGCAGCTGAATGGAGTTCCAGAAGTAGCTACTTATGGAAAAAACCCAGAATCAACAAATCACCACACAAGACACCACTACTGATAATCTTTGAGAACTATTTACTATTAATAATTTTATGGAATAATCTAGAAGCAGACATCAGAAATTGCAACATTTAACGACAACTCAAAATCTAGGGAAAGATGAATTAGAAAAGAGCAATCTCAAACAGCAACCCATATTAGGTTTGTTAGCTGGGCCAACTCAATCAAAACCTATTTCATATTTCAGGATGCAAATGCATGCACCTAGGAACAAAGAATTCATGGCAGATTTCCAGAATGGAGTTGGACATATTGGTACAACAATCATTAGAAGCCTCATTGGAAATTACAAATAATTGATCTAATCAGAAGTTATTTACCTTATAAAGAAAACTAGACCACTAAAAAATGACAGTTCAAGAATCAAAAACACACACACAATACTGGAAATAACAGTTCCCAGATTTCCAGTTCTGCCATTAATGACAACTAACCCACACTGACTCAGTACTGAGCCATTGACATCTTTTTCTGCTGAGACATTATGGTGTCACTCACTTCAGCATGCTACCCAAATCCATCAATCCAAATGCAAGCTGCTATTTGCAAGCTGTTCAATTCCACAACAAAATGTCTAATGGTAAGGAATTCTTCCTCAACTGCCAATCAACCTGAGCAAGTTAGAAAAGTTTATCAACCTAAAGTTCAGCAGTGTACTTAGCACCTTTAACACTAATTTAATACAAATAGTTAGGCATACTGTTTTAAGTGGATAGCGTAATACAAAAGGAAGTTTGAGAGATGGCCTTTCCAAATAAAGCTGTTACTTACAGGGAAGTTTGAGCTGTCACCCATTCCTTTTCATATGTGAGTAACCTTGGCCCTGGCTAGTGAAATGATTCACTAGATTGGATAACTCTAATTCCTCCTTCTGTCACTTACATTCAATTATTTCACAACTCTTCTTTCTGTAAAGCCAAGCTGACTCCAGACTTTTAGGTCACGCCTTCCCAAGAGCTGGAGTTTACCACACTCAGTAGTCAGTACAGGTAGACAACATGGTATTTGTTGCACTACTTTGATTTTGGACTCCTGAAATAATCATACTGCTGAAATCACATTGCTTCATGTAAAAGAGTCAGAAAACTCTGTTACTAAGATGCAAGGTTTTTAAGGCTATGACATTTCATTTTGAGAATTTCTTTTTTTTTCAAAACAGTAAGTCTGAAATTTCTTTACCTTTTTAAAAAGCTAAACTTGGCAAAAGCCAAAGTAAAAAGCACATAGCCTCAGCTTTTGCTTCCTGTATTGCCTTACAAAGAATATCAAAAAAAAACAACCCCTCATCACCCAAAAGAATAAGCTTGCTGAAGTCTGTTGCTGAAGTCCACAAAAGGGAACCAAGATAACTCAGGAACCATCAGGAACCAGAAACAGTAGCTATTTTATCTCACATCCTTGATAAGACTGGATGCTAGTTTCAGATCATGAGAGCCACCAAATAAAGGTTATCTTTTTTCAGTGATTCCAAAGAATAATTCTTCACCCTGATTTTTCAAATGGAAGTTAAACAACAAATTAAAAAAAATAAAAGTAAATTGTGAAACCATCCCTTACATCAGAATATCTCAGCTATGCCAGTCTTTGTTAATTCACAGAAGTGTTGCAATCCACACAACATTACAGGTTGCTTATTTCAAAACAATTCAAATTTTTCAGTTAGTGAAAAACAGTTATTTCTTAGGGACAGTTTTACCTGAAAATTACATCTCTGGAGCAAGGACACACCTGCCTTACAGTCATGCCTAAGATTCATTCTCTTTTGTTCTGTCAAGGATTCTGGTACTCCCAATGTAAGTATTAAAATGTGTACAGAAGTTGTAACCATTAAGGATACAACCACATTGTCAGTGCATTAAGGGCTCCCCTTTATATTCACTTCAGGAATGAAAGTTCCACTGTTCTGGATTTCCATTCAATCCATTCAGTTTCCAATCTAGTCTCTGGAATTTGGTGCTCAAACAGCTCCCTGGAGCCACAAAAGTGGAACACACCTGGGGAGTAAACCCAGTTGCATGCAGATTCATTAACAAATACAAACAATTCCATTTATTTGACACTCAAATTCCTTTTTACCTGATCTAATGCCTCAGTTTTTACTCCCACAGGGGAATGAACATACAGTGAAATGGGAGGCACAGCAATAATCCCATGTACATTCCTTACACTCTGCCTCTTCCAGAGCCATCTTACATTCCAATACTGTAGTTTGGGATGCATGCAAGCAGCAGCACTACCCTACTTCTGTCTTCTTTGGTCATTTGTTCTCTGCATGTAAGAACAAAAATGGCCGGAACGAGAAAATCTGCTCTTTCAGCAGCAATCTCAGTTTGAGACTGTATCTTACTGCTCTTGGATTAACTGTGAGGGACAAAGATTCAAAAGCTCTGAGCTATTATTCTCTCCTCTCAAGGGCTGCTTTGTGCCTGCCTAATCTTCTCATTACTTTCGCCCTCCCCAAGAGAGTTTTGGGCTGAGGATTTTTTGCAAAATATAGCTGTGGGCACACTTCCTTCCTCCCCTTGTTCTTTAGCATTAGATATCAAGATGTAAATATATCAAGACCTTTTTCCTAAGTCTCAAAAAAATTGTTTTTCCTCCTTCCATAGATGGTTCTCTAAATTTCCATCTCCATTGTATTGCTTTTAATTAGCACATGCTGTGTAGCCTAGGGCTTCCATGCAAGTTGCAACATTTTTAAGTCTATGTTTATAACATTTTGAAGCCTGAGTATAAGCAAGTAATATTCATAATACAGACATCCTTCCAGGCTCCAGAAGCCAAGCAGCACGTCTTCCTAAAATTGCTTCTCTCCTTATCATCATGCCCATTTCTGTAGCTCTGACCATACCAAGGTGGCAGAGACTTTATAGCAACACTAAACATCTTCCTTTAAGTAACAGAGACAGTTTTTTGACATCCATCAGAAGTTACAGCTTTACAGTGTGCAAAGAGTAGATCACACTATGTTTTCAAGTACACAGCACTAGGAAAGAGAGATGTATAGAGAAAATTAATAAAACAGTTGTGTCTTAAACCAAGCAGGCAGCTAAACCCCACACAGGCACCCACTCACTCCCCCCCACTAATAACCAGGTCAGAAGTGAGAAATCTTACAGCTTGAAATAAAGACATTTTGATAAATCAAAGCTGCAAGTACAAGCAAAGCAAAGTAAGAAATGCATTCATTTCTTCCCATTGGTAGGGAGATATTTGGCTCTTTCCAGGAAAGCAAAATATACATTATTCCCTAGCTGGCAAATTGTAACTTCCCCCTTCCTCTTTCTTTCCCCCAGCTTTTATTGCTGAGCAGAGCATCACACAGTATGGGATATCCCTTGGGCTCAGCTCTCCTGGCTGTGTCCACTCTGGAGTTCTTGTGCACCATTGGCCTCCTCACTTTTAGGATAGCATGAGGAACACAAAGGCTTTGACACTGTGTAATCACTGTTCAGCAAGAACTAAAACATCCTTGTTATCAACATTATCTCGGTCTAAAATCCAAAATATAGCACAAAATGAGATACAATTAAAAGTAACTCTATCCCAGCAAAACCAGCACAGAAATCAAATATTTACATGCAAGAATATATCAGCAACTGCCTGCTGATAGCCAATGTCCATTTTTCACTGCTTACCACTGCATCCAGAAATTCAATGCATCTTTTCAAATCTGGTCTGGAATCACAGAACTGTCTGAAGAGAAGTCTTCCTATTGGCTGTTTGTCACAAAGCTGGTTATAGTCTCTTTCTGGGAAAAACGTAATATATAAATATCCTTATTTATTTTTATTTTTGTAGTAGAATAGTTGTTACTCTCATTTGAGGTCAGAAAAACATCACTAAAACATGAAGGCTTTACATTAACATATTTATCAAAGATACCATAAATATGCAATGATCCCAAAGAATAGTGACACACTCTTCAGTCACATCTGTGTTCTATTGACTATCCCATTTACTAAAAACACACTGAATTATATGTTTGAGGTTAATTTAGGTCAGGGTGCAGAAAGCAACCATACTGTGAAACAGCAATACCAAAGCAAACAAGATTGTTTGGAAAGAGGGAATACAAGATAATAAGAAGGTTTAAAAAAAGGTTTATTACAAGACATTAAGGAAAAGGGTAAAATACATTACCATCAATTTATAATGTAACTCCGTTTTCTAGTTCAAGGTTTTGTAAATCTATTCTTTAGGAACAGTTTCCTTTAACAAACAAGGAGCTGTAATACAGCTTTTATCTTCTCATAAATTTTATTTTTTCAGAAGTTCTCCATCATATTAGAAGTTAAACAGCTTTTTTTTTTTTTTTTGCTATTTAGCATTTAGAAGCAAGACAGAATCCTTTCCATTAACAGCACCAAACTCTTTCCCTTCTCTCCCAAAGGAGAGGCTTTATTCTAGAGGACACTCACCGATGGAGCACCGAATACCCTCACAGTGACTGACAGGGGGCAACTTCAGCATCTCTTTCCATTTTTTACTACGCCCACTCCGCTTGCCTAGAGGAAAATATGAATAATGTAAAACACAATACTGTGTCAGAGTAATATTGAACATAACATTAACAGCATAAAATTAGGTCAATTCTACACAGATGTGTCACACTACTTTTCATGCCTAGAAAGAATTCCATCTGAAAGGATGCCCAAACCAGTAACAAATGTGATATAGAACTTTTATGCATTTCTTTCGTGTTTCATGTAAAATGTTTTCCAAGACAAATATTTCACATTTTGGCTGCATATGTAGAATATGTCTGCAGAGAAAAGACAAATATCTAAGTATTTTGAAAATCACACACAAAACTGGAACATCAAAGATGGAAATAAAATATTTTGAGAATTATCTCTCAACCATGGTAAAGAACGGAAGAAAATAAAGTTGAGCAAAAAAATACCAAGAACGATGTTCTTAAACACATTTTTGGATAATAAAGTTGTACACATATATTCTCTCTTTAAGGGCAGTAGTAGTAGTAAGAGCATATCCCACTAATAAAAGAGAGGGCATAGCTCAAATACACTGTATTTACTCTAGACCATACAAGGATAGTAGGAAGAATTAACTGTTGTAAAACTTAGATATTTTCAATGCTTCAGATTTCACAGCACTACTGTTGAACCAGTATTGACTTTAAAAAACTATCACAGTATTTTTCTCAGTTTCTAAAAAAATATATCTGTGCTACGTTTTCTATGGAACATTGAACTTTCAGCACACTGCCTTGGCCAATTTCATTCACAGAAGATATGCACATTCATCAGAAAAGCAGAGATAGTCAGGAACACATACATACTTTCAGATCCAAAACATTTCTGTTGAAGAGTAATTTAGTGCTGCAAAAGATTTTGAACGATTTTACTAAGATTTTGAAAGATTTTACTATATCATATCACTAAGTGATATGATGAGATGCATTTCCACATGACAGAGCAGCAGCAAATCTGCACAGAAGCTTTCTCTACAAAGCAGCACGTACTGCTAACCACAATGGGAGAAAAAGGAAGGGAGTTACCCAATGTAACCTGAATAGAAACTAAGCAGCAAAGGGTACCAAACTCTTTCAGAGTTAAATCGTTAGGGTGAAAGGAACTAACACCTTCAGAATAACAAAGTATGCATTTTTTAAAGCCCCTCTTTACTGAAACATACAGCTTCTTGAACCATTCCACCAATGCAGTAGGACCAGTCCCAGCTTAGTGTACCTTGGTTCATACCAAATTTACACAATCCTTGCTAACAGGAATATTGATATCTTACTGTGCTGCTGCAACAAAACATTCTCAACTCTAATATCCCTAGAAAGCTAAAAGAAAAAAAACTAAAAAAGGAATAAAATACCTATAAATGTTGGCTTGTGGATATTCTTTGAACAAACATCTACTCTCTAAAAAAAATCCAAACTTCTTCTGTACTTCATTTTCTAATAATCACCTCACAGGTCATTTGTCAATTTCAGAACACAAAATATGGAATCTACTTCCCATTCCATATTTCAAGCAGTACCAGAACTAATAATGAGGCTGTAATTACCAGTATCCTTAAAACAAACTGTGACTATTTAAACAAAGTATTTTTGATCTTAAAAAGAAGTTGGATGTATGCTTGAGGAAAATCAAATCACACAAAGCATAGAGTCCTTCTAAGAGAATTGAACACAAAGAAAATCAAGGAATACCAACACAGATAGCCTATATACATTCATTGAATAACAAGGCCTAGGTATAGATTATGTGATCACGAAAAACAATGGACAGAAATGTCAGGTTTAGCCATGTAACTGAAAAATACACTAAGCTGCAAGGTCCACAGAAGTTAAATTTCTTCTGTTAGAAACTGCCCAGAAAGACTCAATTGTGCATGACACCATACAATCAGTTCTGATCAAGAATGATAAACTGACTCCAAATTCATATCACAATGCTATTTGGAAAATGCAAAATGAACTGTGATATATATCAAGAATACCATGTTCTGAAGCACTGTCAAAGAAAAAACCCAACTCATCCCAACCCAAAAAAAGGGAAAGGATCCCTAATGCATTTTACTTCTCATCCAACACAAAAAGTGCTGTATTTTGCCCAAATATTTGGCCAGTTATTTGTGATGTGACCATTTTGAACTTCATTTTACAAAAAGAACACATGCTAGAATGCAACTGAATTCACCATCCTACAGAAGTCAATAAAGGCTACATATAATTTATTAATGATACACAAGAATCAAGTGCTTAGCAGTATGAACTAAATCAATGTGCTCTCACTTTTCTCTGAACTGAATGTTCCTGTATTTACAGCAAATGCACTGTAAAAGTCTGTAGGTCTCAGTAACAAAAAGAGCCATTTCTGGTAAAAGTTATGGCAAGAGACCAATTCATTTGTCACGTCATTCCGTAATTGCAAAATCCTTTTCCATTTCTGAGGCAGTTTAAAAGAAGTATCAAATCAAATTATAACAGTTGTGGTTTGAAAGTGTCTTAATATTGATTTCAGAGCTTCTATTCTGAATCTCATTCTAAAACACTGCAGATCAAATTCTTCCAGAAAGACCAACAGGTCACTTTCCAACAGAAGAGCCAGAAAGCCATTAGGTTAAGGTGCTTCCTGGTTGCCATCTGGGGCTCAGATAAATTCCTGCTTTTGCCTCTTGCAGATGGGATCATGGCTGAGAGCAATGTCCAGCTTGAAGGGACTCATCTTGTACAAAGGGTGAATAGAGCAATACACCATTACAGTAGGAGAAACTTCTATTACATTTTCAGGTACATGAGAACCTTACCTTTTCTTCTCCCCAAATTACTTCTTAGAGTTACAATTTCAACACTTAACTTTTTTTCCCATTTTTACTTCTTAAAAAGATACATAAATTTGAATTCAGTTAGATCACTACACTAGAATATGCTGTGGGCAAAATGTTTAGGTGTTTTATTTCAACCTTTTTTTTTAACCTTCAGAAAAATATTTGAAAAATGTATGTAAGGCAATGCAGTTGGCTTATTCATCAGTAAAACCACAACTAGCTGCAAAAAATTAAACTGCTGTGGCTGCAATGTATGTTAAGAAATAAGAATATGTTTTTTAAGTTCTCAGATGCACTTCTCAGAGTCACAGAGATCTCCCTTTCACATCTGATCTGTAGAATGAGCCTCATTTCTGTAAGCACAATCTTCACTGAACATTATTAAAATCAGTTTTCCTTGAGACAAAAAATTTGGATTCTGTCAAGCAGAATCCTGCTTTACTGGCTACTACACTGACACTGAGATTCTGGCATGGAATTTTTTGGGGACCTGTGTGCCTCAGCTCTCCTCCCTGTGCAGGGCAAGCACCATGCATGTGAGGCTGAGCAGCACACAGCTCTGTAGCACTGGGGTGCAACAATTGCTACAACTTCATTCTTGCAAAACTGATTCCACAAACCAGATTGTCAGATACCAGCTGAGAAACTCATACTAAACCACACCCAGATAAGCTCTGAAAGCCTAAGACTGCAACAAGATGACAACCTACAGCATGCCTTTAGTGTATAAATCAAATTAATTGGTTCAAGGAAAAATGCAAAACAATTGATTCAGGAGCTCTATATCATCTACACTGAGACACATGAAAATAAGCTGAGTACATATACTGCCTTAAAATATCTCTTTCGCACAGCAGAGGCAGTTGCAAGCAAGTTTCCTAATGGATTTAAAACTCACATGAATTCAAATTTTCTACTAGTTCCTTTTCCTTCAAACCACTCACAAGAGGGATTAAAACCTTTCACTAAGAAAGATCAAAACCCTCCTGTTTAACTACGGCTTTATGTTATACAGGCATTTATAAATATTGTCCATTGAGTAACAAGTTTTGATTTTATGCCCTTATTGGGCAAGATCCACCTTCAAGACACAAAACAGTGTGGAAATAATACCTCAGCTCCTCAGATCAGACCATAACACTGGAATAGCACCAAGTTCAGACAAGAAGACAAGCTTACACATACCATCACTTGAGGAAAACTGTCATGCTCCCAGTTCTAGAGACAGCTCATGAGGTACTGCTGTGGGAGCTCACAACAACCTCCTCCATTCTGCAGGTCAGGTGTATTTTTTGACAAAATACAAGCTTGTATCAACTCAAGCCTGGCCACAGCTCAACAACTACATTAAACAGGGGCAGAGCTTTTCTATGGAGAAAGGTTTGGTTGGGTTGTTTTTTTTTCCCAGACATATGATAAATCCAATCTGGCCAGCTCTCAGTAAGCTTATGAGAATTGCCTGGCTGAAAATTCAGGTTCTGGCACAAGGTTAGCACCTAACTCACCAGCATTACAAAGGCCAAGGTACTTCTGAATGCAAACAGAAGCAAAAAGGCAAGTAGTACAATAAATAAACAAAAGATATCTATAGGTTACAGATTGTCACTGCATTTATAAGATAACAGTCCCTACACTCCTGGATTCAAGTACATGGAGTTGGACTTCAGCAAGGTAACACTCGAGTGCTCTTGCCCATCTGACTGTCAAGGCAGCACCACGGGCAGTTAAAGGCCAGCTCTCCACGTGAGCGTTTGTGCCGTTTGTTTATGTGCACAATCATTTATTGTTCCCACGGCCAGAACCACTCGAACAACTGGTTCTTCACATGGGCTCTCGAGCCAGCTCCAGAGATCATGTGCACATGCAGGAATGCCAGGGCACACTCTGCACTGCCTCTGCACTTCACCCAGCAGGTGTGCAATGGAAAGCTTGTAGCCACTCAAGCAAATGTAACTGATCTGAACTAAAATTTGTTAATCTCCTCTCCCAGTCAAACATTGTAACATCTCTGTATTCATTTGGAGATATATAACCAGACAACAAACTGGGTTTACGAGGGGAAAAAAAACACCAACACTGCAATTTTACAGTCAACAAACAAGGATTTTTTAGCATGATAGTACACTAAGACTGCAAAAGATATTAAAGAAATAAAATTCCTTTAAGCTGATTGTGAAACTTCTATTGTACTTACCACATTTGAAATGAGAAAAGCAGCAGCATGTATCAATTACTAGATGTCTTATGCTGTGTTTATTTAGTAAGTGTAATTATTTAAGATTCCAACTTGCCCACATGCATTCTCCTTACAGTTCATTAAATAAAGGACAAAAAGGCAGGCATTGTGCATAATTCTGTACAAACACAGGAAGACATGTTTCCTGCCACAATGAGTTTACAGCAATTTAAAGCACAATGCAATAAGAGTGCAATAGAACATAGGCAAATGAGGGAAGAACTGACAACAATTGAAAGCGACTACAAAAACTCTCTGCACTCTCATGTTAAAATTCATATTTGCTGCTGGTGGGCTTTCTGGGCATGAGTGGGCCTTGCTTTCCCACTTGTCCTACCCCTGAAATAATTAAAGAATTTAGCTCAGTCCAATAGCCAAACCACAGTGATCTCAGCAATCTCCACAGAACTATCTTCCTAGTTACACACACACACAAAACAGGATACCTTCCTTGTATCATCAACACTATACTGAAATATTATACTGCAAGCAAAAGCAGGATTTATTTTGCTTGCAGAATTCCAATTGCTTTCAGGCCCAGACAGATAAAACTCACTGTTTGAGTAGACTGCTTATTTTCTGTGAAGAATACATCATTAAGACAATTATTCTGAAACAAGTATCTTACAGGATTCACTTAAGCCAAACTGTGATCACATTCTGCTATTGAAAGGCTCCCTCCTAAATCCATCTTTGGACTGCACCTAGCAATTATCAAATCTGCAGGAGCTTACTGATCCATCTGAAAACTAATTTTGGGAAGAAAACCCCAAACCCAAATCACCCAGCAACATAAGAAAAAAAAACACCTCAAAAACCCACATACCCTAGACTGGTTCATGGATCCAGCTGGAAACCACCTCACCCATTCTGCAACCACAGGCTAGAACCATACAACCAAGAGCTGGGGCAAAGTTTGTTTGAGGCATGACCTTAATTTAGCCAAAAATCAATCATGACACAGAGGATACTCTATGCCTGACAGCAAACCAAATTCTCATTCCCAAACTGCTCCTGCCATAGCAGTATAAATGAATTTTAAAGTGGATGCAAATGGACCAGGTATGTTTAAAATGTACTCTTGGCATAGACCTCAGCTGGAGTAAACTGCCACTGACTTCAAAGGAATGATGCATCTACCCCTTGGGTGTATTTTTTGAGACTATTACTTTAGGCAATGAAAAAAGAAAGACTCATAAGCAGTTTAAAACATACAGGGATTAATTTCTTTCCTTCCCAACATCACGGACTATATGTGGGATGCTGAAATGAATTTTGGGGCTTACATATACTCAAAGGATCTACTGAGAATGACTGAAATAAAAACAGAAGATATAAATATAAATATAAAAAGTGAATATAAAAAAAACTGGGAAGGAGCTTTTTTTTTGTTTTCACAATAGCTTTGTTTATATTTATTTCTCTCCATTTATGGGAAAATTCTTCAATGTCCTTTGAGTGAAACTAATTTCAAATATTTTTCTGCTGGGAAAAAAATGAATGTGTTAATTTCTCTGCTCTTGTACACAACTGGAAAACATATTGTTGTACACTACTGTATCACACAAATCTGAGTAAGGAGAACATGGACTGTGAAAGCTTGCAATCTCAGCTCATACACCACTATCACTTAACACTTACCTGCTTTTGTACCTCAGTTCCTGTACTTCTGCACTCATGAGATCAACTCTGAGTTTGCTTTATAATCTCTTTTTTTCTACTGAGTCACCTGTGCTTGTTCCACCATTGGGTTCACCCCAGGAGGAAGTTTTCCCTTTTTCTTTCCCACATACAGGTTTCTCTCAAAAAGTAATGAATGCATAAGAGGAAAGAGCAGGATTGACAGAGAGGGCCACATAACCCAGGGAACTGGGACAGGGAATCCCAAAACAACCTGCACTGCAGTTTCCATCTCAAGGCAAACTCCTCCATGGACAGGCCAGCTTTCAGCACTAGCAGATCAAATGAAAAACTGGACAAGGAAAGAAAAACTCCCAGTACCCCTCCTGACTCCTAAATCTTTCATCCATGAAGTACCAAAGGGTACTTTGTGCCATCATATCATCTTCCAGTTGTAGATACATTCAAGAATCATATATTATCACTAACACCCACACGTGCAAAGAACTGGCATTTGATTATTTACCAAGTGACTTTAAAAGAAGATAAGGAATGCTGGTGGCCTCCCTTCTTCTCATAAAGAAGTGCTGCAGTTGCTACAGAGAACTTTAATGAAAAGAGACAGGCTTCTATTAAAATGGTGTTTTATTAAAGGCTATGAGCATCCTCTTAGAGACAAAATTTAAAGTTTTAAGGCTGGGAGGAAGCTGGTGCTTCATATGACCTGAAAAATGAATTAGTAAACTCCTCTGAACAGATATTATCCTCATGCAAATTGAATTAGAAGATTCATGAGTCTAATGAAATAAACCAACAGTAAGATTGAGAAGGTAGATAGTCTAGAAACAGCAACAGCATTTTATTTTATTGTATAGGAGAACAAAGTAGCAAGAAAAGATTCATTTTATCTGAGTTCCTTGTTCTCTAATAACATAGATCAAATTTACTTTCTGTGTATCAAGCCAGATTTAAATGGCAGACACGAACCTCACAGTTCTAGGTGTGCTAATTCTGCACACCTACAAACATAAAACCCAAATGATATTCACATCCCAACAACATTCACATCCAGAAATATTAGAGTACCTAAAATTAGAGGAAAATTATGTGTACAAATCTGGGATCATGATTTTGATTGTTAAATCTGGTTTATTGTGCTCAGGTAAGATTTGGTGTTATTTATTGGGAATTTCTGAGTTCCCATTAGGCACCTGCCATACTCATTCACTGGAAGTGGACAGGTGCACATCTTTTACTGTTTCTATATTTACAAAATGAAAATTACATATCTCTGAGGTTAAAAACCATTGTAAGATGTATTAAAGGGTACAACTTTTTACTAACTCTCATCTTCATCAGAAAAGAGTCTCAAGTTAGACTGACCCATGCAAGCCATAATTAAGCCTCACTGATTACATTTGACATGCACCACAAAGAAAGAATAAGAGTACAGTAGTTTACATGTTATTTTATTTGCTTGTACAAGTGATATGTTTATCCAGATGAACAGTTTCTCTAATCCACACTGAGGATTACTGACATGACTAAAGCCTATACATGCAAATAAGTGAAGCTGCTATTGTATATTAGCTTTGGATTTTACTTTCTTCCACAAGAAATAATTCTGCACTTCTCCATGCAATCCACCTCTCCATACACTATAGTGTGATAATAGAAATATGGGAAGGAAAGTAATTTGAAAGTCTGCTCTTCTGTCCCAGTTGTGAGGCCCTTTTAGCAAAGAATATACCTTAAAACATCTGTCTCACACACTAACTTTCCAAATTCCACTGCCTTGCAGTCTATCAGGCACATAAGAATAGAGCTGGGACAGGGATTTTATGGATGGAGTAAATCAGACATTCCCAGACCAGCCAGAGCATGTAAAAGACAGAAAATGCTTTCATTTCAAAGAGTGTTTTGAAAAATGTGACATAAAAAGTACACCATGCACAGGGATAGAGATCTGAAAAGGTAAATGACCTTCTACCAATTGATCAGTGGAGTTCTAAAGTTTCAAAGCCAGAATTCACATCTTTTGTGCACACTTACACAACAAAGCCCAGGCCAAATTGAAGGTACAAAGAGAGTGACAGGTTATTACCATTACTTTTCTAAGTTTCACATCAGGTAGAACTGATCTTCACAACAGCTGCTCTCAGACTTTCATTTAGTTCATTAAAGTATCTTGTTTGGTCAGTTCTACCACTATAATTTATTTTAAACATAGTGAAACCTTAACTAAAGAGGCAGCCTGACATTAAGCAGCCACTTAAAAGCCTCTGCAGATTACCACTCCGCTCTTTGTGGTGAGGGTTTGGGCACAGTAAAGTTTTCAGCCAGATTCCACTTTCCCTTCATTGCTCAGCTCACTTCAATGCAAATTCCAAATTCAGGCAGCAGCACCACAGACATGTTACTGTCAGTGAAACCAGCCAAAACCTGTCCTCTAGTCTGAGGTGGTCTCTTCAGCTAAGGTTGGAAAATGGCCCAAAATTGTGATCACTGTTCTGTTTTTTAAACCTCACTTCAAAGTCAAAAAGCTGATTTTCCTCTCTTGCTGCTCAAGGCAAATTTAACTGGATACACATATGGCGTAAGTGCCAAACCCATTTAGAGTTGGAGGAACTTGCAAAACATACAGAGGCAGATTCTGCTGTTCTTACTCACTTTAAACAGCTCCAGCTTAACTAATGGGACTTCTCAACACAATTAAGACAAGCAGGATCCAATCCAAAAAGAATGTGCACATTTCATGGATGAAAAATACACTCTGCACAAAGCACACTGGTAATCCAGGGAGACTTTCAAGTGGCCATTTAATGGACAGTTATATACACGAAAAAGCAGTGGGACAATGTTAGTTCAGGATGTTTTTTTAAAACTGCAGCCACGTGCTATATTAAAACTAATTATCTACCCAAAACGTTTGTTAGCTGGGGGCAGGAATCTTCAGCTCAAAGTGTTCTGGGGAGTCAAACTGTAAGCGTTAATCTAATGGAAAATAGCTCGCTTTTGTATTAGGATAATAAAAAATATTATACTGCAAAGTACAGGTCGCATTCAACAGCTACGTTTATCACAGGCAGGAATTTCAGCAAGATGGAGTGCAAGGTTTTTCCAGAGAAAATTCATATCACTTTACCGTTTATATCCATATGCATCTATATTTATAAACAAACTGAGAACTACAGATTAACGACCTTTTTAAAACATCCGGTAAAAACACTATTAGTACCAAGGGGGAAGGAGGAAGGGGTGTTTTTTCAGCAACAAAGCCACAAGCCAGTAACTCCAAACAGATCCCGCGGGAGGAGCAGGGCAGGTGCCTCAGGGCACTGCCCGGGACTCTCTGCCCGCCCCG
>VZTB01005283.1:914578-1102873 GCA_013397245.1 Thryothorus ludovicianus | reverse complement strand
TCAGCCCGCCCCGCCTCGAACTCCCGCTTCTCCTCCCTCTTCGCCTCGCCCCGCGGCTCTCACCCTCCCGGGCTTTCAGCAGCACCGTGTTGGCCACGATGTTCTCGATTTCCATGGTCGGGGGCTCCTTCCCCTCAGGGCAGCCGGAGCGGGGGCCGCCCCTACAGCCTCCTTCGCCCCCTCCTCCAGCCCCGCCACCTCCGCGGCGCCAAGCCTCGGCTCATCCGGCCCCGGAGGAGCTCAGCACTGCGCTCGCCTCTTCCCCATCACCCGCTGCTCGCCCCGGCACCGCGCTCCCCCTCCCCGAGGGCGGAGACGGAGAGCGGGCAGCGCCCGCCCGCCCCGGCCATGGCTCCTCCGCCCGCCGCAGGCAGCACCGCCCCTGCGCTGCCACACCGCCACCGGGACTGCAAGTCCCAGCAGGCTCAGCGCGGTGTGCGCTGAGGACACGCGCGCCGTGCCCCGTGGGCCTGCTGGGATATGTAGTGCGTCAGGCCCTCCCCGGCCGCATCCCAAAGCGGGCGGGCAGCGGAGCGGAAATATCGTGGTACTTGGGCGAAGCTCTCGCGAGAGGTGGCAGGCTGCCGGTGTGCGTGTGATAGTGCTGGGCACGGCGGGGTGGGGGGCGCGCTGCGGCCGCGCTGCTCTCTGCTCTCCTTCTCCCTCCTCCCTCCTCTCCTGCGCTCTCTCCTCCTCTCCACGCCGTTCCGGCTCTCACGGAGCTGTGGTGGAGGGCAGGGGTCAGGCCAAGGAGGAATTCAGGGGGTTGTGCGTCCCCCCAGCGCCATTTTGCTCTCCCCGTTCGCACCTCCAGTGTTGGCCCCGCACTCTGAGGGCTGAGCCGCTGCCTCCCCACCGCGTCACCACGGGCAGCAAAGATGGGGAAGGCGGCGAAGCGGAAGAGAAAGGCGTCAGTGCCCTCCACAGTCAAAGGCCCCGTGAAGTCGGCGATGGCCGTGGTCAAGAGCAACCCCTTTGAGGTGAAAGTCAACAGGCAGAAGTTTGATATCCTGGGGAGGAAGACCAAAAATGATGTGGGGCTGCCTGGTGTCTCACGGTCCAAGGCCATCAAGAAGGTAAGAGGACATCCAGAGCAGGGAGGAAGGATGGTGTCTGTGGGTGTGGGGAGGCGATAAGGCTGGAGCCCTCTCAGGTGGACGCGCACAGGAGTGTCCGGTTACCGCTGAGTGCTCCGGGGCTGATGGAGAGCTCGGGGAGTGGCTCTGGACAGCGAAACCCACAGGGTCAGTAGTACAGCCCTTCCTCATTGCCCGTGTGGGAATGGTTCTCTCCTCAAATTACCCCGGTCCACAATACAATGGCACGTGCTGTACGTCCTGGACCAGAGTCAGTGTTCATTATTACATTGGTCGGTTCAGGGGGTCACAGGATGTTAAGCTTCTTGATAACGTTGTAACTTTGGTGTAATAGTGACAGACAGAAAGGGCACTGAGGTCGGGATGCAGTGGGAAATGTGCAGCTACAAAGAAGCTACTGTTGATCTGGAAGACAAATGCAGGTGATTTTTTTGTGCACTGGTTAAGTAATCGTGTTACAGAAGTATGTTGAGATGTAATCATCTGTCCCCTGCTATCATAAGAGTGACCATACAGCTTAAGAAGAGTAAATTTTTTATCTTCAACCCTTGTACCATTTTTAAAATGCCTCTTTTTTTTCTCTATTGCCATCAGTAGCTACCTGACCATAATCGGTGATGCATAAGGGAGAATGTGTCATACTATGCATCTAGGATTCTAGCAGTCTACCTTATTCTTGGTTGAAACACTGGATTTTTTAGTGGTCTGTCACTTCAGACAAACCAGCAAAGAAGTTAAAACCTCTGTAGATTAAGTTAAAGCTGAAAAAAGTGTCATTTGAAAGTATGTCCTGGATATTCTCTGACATGCTACGTGCATGCTGTTGTTGAACAGAATTTAAAGCACTTACTGGATGGGCAAGTGCAGCAAAAGCAAAGAGATAGTTTATCATTTTATGTGCATTGTGAAAGGTGATGCATGAAGTAGTTTCTTTTTTATAAATAGGAGAAGTAATCAAATAACTGAGTACGAAGAAAAGCACAGAAATGCTTTTTGGTACCCAAGGTATTAATGTTTGTGTACAGTATCTCAGCTGTATGATATTTCTATGGTCGTTGTAAGAAGTAAATAGAAGATGGAACTGTGCAATATTAGATGAAACCTGAGTTTTAGTGTCATTTACAGCAGCATCTGAAAATTGTGAGTGCTCAGTGAGGCTGCAGAGGTCTAGAGTAGGAAACACAGCATTTTCCTTTAGTGCAGCAATTTGTGAGGTTCTGGTGGTATGAAAGGCACACTATTTTCCAGTAAGAGTCAGTTAATGTGCTTTAAATATAAATGGATATTTCTCCAGTTGAAACACAGCCAACATTTTCTTTCTTTAGAAACTATACAATATCTTCAGCATGAAATTATAAATTAGCTTTCAAATTTTGTTACTATTAGTCAAGATTTTTAGAAAACTTCATTAATGTCGTACATCACATTTTACAATTTGGAGTTTTATAATAAGATAAATCGGGTATTTGTCATGAATTAGGTCACTGGCATTGGAAGGTAAACCTGCCTCCTTACCTGTCCCAAAAGTAAAGCACAGACTGGGTACCTTCTGTAGGTGGGATAAGCTTTTTTTTTACTGACTTGATGCTTGACCTCCCCACACTCAACAGCATCACAGGGCTGGATGTGTGGATCCATTCAAGGCTTTTATGTCTTAGATAAAATGACCCAAAAAAGTTCAGCTGACTTTTGCTGGCTATTTTTGCTTTCTTTAATGTGTTATTCTTAGTTTACTAAGCTTGAGACCTATCAGAATTGTTCAGTGTAAATGCATGGGTTTTGTAAGTGATAATATAAAGGTGAGATACAGTGTAACATTTTATCTTCACGTGGGTTCTAATAAGAGAACTTAATCTGAATGTGTTGTATGAGCTTCCCATCTTTTTTTCATGTTAATTTTTCCTTCTCTTTCATTGCATTCTGGTAAATTATTATTTGTGATATGATGGCAATATTGTGATGATTATGTTGACAGGATACCATGGAGTCTTTTTTACATTGACTTTGGAAGTAGTTATTCTCTGTTCTTTTAATTTTATCTCCTTTTATCTTTTTTCTGTAGCGCAATCAAACCTTACTGAAAGAATATAAAGAAAGAGAAAAGACAAATGTCTTTAAAGATAAACGTTTTGGTGAATACAATGCCAAAATAACTCCTGAGGAAAAGATGATCCGACGATTTGCTCTGGAAAGACAGGTAAACAATTTAAAAAAAAAGAAAAAAAACAAACAAAAGAAGGCCAAACACAAAACTACAAGGCACACTTGAATTTTTAGGTTGGGAGCACCCTCTTCATAGAGGGTTTTGCAGGGTAATGCTTTGTTTTTGATTTTACAGATTTGGAACTTATGAAAAAGGAATTTTTTGTAGAAATAGAAATTTTTTTATTAAATCTTTTTAATTTTGTAAGACCGCTGTTTGAAGCAGAGATTTCTTTGAGCACTGACATGCAAGAAAGTGAGTTATAAGCAGATTCATTGATTAGCTGGTTTTCTTTGACTGCTTTGTTTTAAGAAATTAGGAAAAAGCAGTCACCATCAAGTATATTTAGTAGCTGAGTAGAACTCTGTAACTTGCTGTCATTCTGTACTGTGGATTGAATGTGCAGTATTACCCTTTATGCCTCATCATACTCAGTCTCCAGAATTAAGCAGTGTAATTTTTATAGGTTGAAGTCTGTTTCATTAGGCCTGAAATGCAGTAATTAAAAATTGATGTTACTGATACATAATAAAACTTCAGCTTCCCTAGACTTCCTGAGTTAGTCCATTTATACACTAGTATAAGAGACACATGACACACTCTCACTTAAAATCTATTTGAATGAAAATATTGGTCTGGCAGTGCTCTTATTCCAGTGTTAAGTTCCATTAAAACACTGGAATAAGAATCTCCTCAACTAGCACTAAAACTAAAAGCTGTGTTATTTTGTTGCTTGGGAACTAAGATGTTTTGATATTTCATGGGTTTGTTTTATGGTTCTTAGCAAAGTTATGGAAAGAAGAATATCTATAATCTTAATGAAGATGAGGAATTGACTCACTATGGCCAATCTTTGGCAGAAATTGAAAAACTGAATGATATTGTTGATAGTGATAGTGATACAGAAGAAAGAGGAACATTGTCAGGTAAGGAGTGCTAGCTGGTGTTTCACTGGTAATTTTATTACTGGTAAATGTTTATATTTGTGTTCAGTACTGTCTCTCAGTGAGAGAGAATATCATCTTGGTAGGAATGTTTAAACCAGATTTGATTACTTCTTAGCCACACACAGACATGCTCTCTGGATTTTAGCTGAGGTTAAGTGGAACATACTCCTGGCAAGTTTCTTTACTCTATGAGCTTTTCATCATAAACAGGTACCTGGATCTTGAGCCCTTTGGCCAGAATCTGAAGTGTGAGTTTTCTGGTTGCTTTCTTGCATCTTTGGACCTACTTGTTGGATAAATCCTTGAAAAAAAACCCTACCTCATACCAAGTATTTGTCAGTGTAATTTATGTGTCTGATGCAATCTCTTTTGGTATGGACATTCCCATAGGGATGGGAGTAATGCATGATTAGTTCAATAGTTAAAATTGCTCCCATTCTCAAAGAATAGGGAGATACTGTCCCAGCAGCAGCACTTTTGCAGTCCTATGCAGATTTGAAAGATTCACATTCTACTTTTTTTTTCCTAGCTGAATTAACTGCTGCTCACTTTGGAGGGGGTGGAGGGCTTCTTCGTAAAAAAGTATCAAGTGAGCAGCAAGATGAAGAAGAGGAAAAACCTAAGTCTAGGAAAGAGCTCATCGAAGAGATGATAGCCAAATCTAAACAAGAAAAGGTAAGTTTTTTGCCCTGAAGTATGAGTGAGCATGATTAAGAGGTTGTCACCATTCCTGTGTTTGTAGAATAGAATAATAGTGGCATAGAAAACAAGGGAGTAAGCTGCCTAACAGGAGTCTAAGCTCCTTGAATAAAGTCTGACTTCGTAGGCATTTTAGATATAACTTCTATATCTGCCATTCTTTTGTATCCCCAAATCTCCCCTTGTCGTCACTTCTGTTTTCTGAAGGCAACCCTTGTACCATTCAGCATAGCTCTCTACTGCCTGTGGCACTGTCTCCCACAGCATTCCCTGGAAAAGCTGCAGCCTGTGGCTTGGACAGGAGCTCTCTGTGCTGGGTTAAGAACTGCCTGGGTGGCCGTGCCCAGAGAGTGGTGCTGCATCCAGCTGGGGACAGTCACCAGTGGTGTCCCTCAGGGGTCTGTGCTGGGGCCAGCTCTGTTCAATGTCTTTATTGGTGACATGGATGAGAGTATTGAGCCTTTTATTAGTAAATGTGGAGATAACACTAAGCTGGGAGTGTGTCAATCTTTTGGAAGGTAGGAGGGCTCTGCAGAGAGACCTTGAATGGTTGGATGGATGGGCAGAGCCCAGTAGGTTGAGGTTTAATAAGTCCAAGTGCCAGGTCCTGCATTTTGTCCACAATAGCCCCCTGCAGTGCTATGGGCTGGGGACAGTGTGGCTGGACAGTGCCCAGGCAGAAAGGGACCTGGGGGTGTTGGTCAGTAGTTGACTGAGCATGAGCCAGCTCTGTGCCCTGCTGGCCAAGAAAGCCAATGGCCCCTGGCCTGGATCAGGAATGGTGTGACCAGCAGGAGCAGGGAGGTCATTCCTCCCCTGTACCTGGCACTGGTGAGGCCACACCTGAGTGCTGTGTCCAGTTCTGGCCCCTCAGTTTGGGAAGGACCTTGAGACACTGGAGAGTGTCCAGAGGAGGCAACAAGGCTGGAGAGGGGCTGGGAACACAAACCCTGTGAGGAATGGCTAAGGGAGCTGGGGGTGCTTAGCCTGGAGAAAAGGAGACTCAGGGGTGACCTTATCACTGTCTACAACTTCCTGAGAGGTGGCTGTAGTCAGGGGGGGTTGGTGTCTTTCACTATGCATCAACTGACAGAATGAGAAGACAGAGTCTTAAGTTGCACAAAGGGAAATACAGTTTGGATATCAGGAAAAAGTTTTTTATGGAAAGAATAATGAAGTACTGGAATGGTCTGTCTGGGAAGGTGATGGAGTCACCATCCCTGGATGTGTTTAAGAAAAGACTGGATGTGGTACTTGGTGCCATAATCTAGTTGAGGGGTTAGGGCATGAGTTGGACTCGATGATCTTGGAGGTCTCTTCCAACCTAATCATTCTGTGATTCCACGAAGAATGTTTGCAGCTTCAAAATGTACATTATTTGAAATTACTCATTTTTTAAAGACAGCATTTTGATTTTAAGTTGTAAGTGCTATGTCATGTCCATCTGAATATAACTGCTACATTTGTTTTTGTTTTATTTTTCCAGCAAGAGCGGCAAACTCGAAGAGAAAGTGCCTTAGAACTGACAGAAAAACTTGACAAAGACTGGAAGGAAATCCAAACCCTTATTGCCCGCAAAACCCCAAAGTCAGAGAGAAAGGACAAAGAAGTAGAAAAGCCCAAGGTGAGGTTTTGACTGGACTAATTTCCTTGGTTCTAGTAATTTGTAGTTTTGACTTGTAGTGGCTGAAGTATAAGGCCAAGTTCATCACTTCATAAAACAAAATGTTTTCTGCTATTCACGTTGAAGGAGTGCTACAGTTCTGGGACAGTCTGATTAGTTGGAGGAATATAATGTTTTTATGATTTCTCTGATTTTAATTAGTTATTGCTTTTCTTTAGTTACCAAGTGACAGGGAGTCTGCAGACTGAACAACGCTCTTGACTACAGCTTATTTGTAGGACAAATAAATTTTCTTAAAGATATAAAATTGTTGGGAACACTGACTTATTTTGAGTGCCTTTGGAGTGTTCCTTTGATAAAACAACTTGTACTTGACAACAGACATTTCCGTGTTGCAATTGGGCTCTGTTCCTTTCAAAAAGGAAATGAAAATAATTTACTTTTGTGTAGATATCTTATGGTCTCATGCTTTTTCTGTCATTTCTATCATTCTATACAAAAGGAAATAAACTTTTAAATCTAAGAATAGGCACTATATTGAGCTTTTATATTTTTCTTCTAGAAATGTGTATTATCTTGCAGAACATCATGAATTTACATTTATTGTTTTGCAGTAGAATCCAAATTTTATAACATCAGTTGATTAGTCCAGTCTTGCATAAAAACTGATCTCAAGGTACAACAGAAGGTACTATACCAAAAGTTCATATTTTGGTGTATTGATTTTTGGGTTTAAGTTCCTCCGTGGCATGTTGAAGCTCATTGAATATCAGCAACCTTTTTTATTTTCTCTAAGATAGACTTCTATGTAGTGGAACTAGCAAAGGCTTATCTCATGTGACAGTGTAAAGTGAAATGTAAATTATTAATTTATTAATTCTGGCTGTGTTTTGTTAACAAACAACATTTTGAAGAGTTTTTTAAGTAACAAGTAATCCAGTTATTATGTAAGATACTCTTTTTATGTTTTTCAATTGTGAGTAACTTAAGTAAGGATGGGAGAAATTCCAGAATTTCTCTTCAACTGTTCTTACCATTCCTTATCTTAATTCTGAGTTGAGTGTTCTTGCAGCTTGCTTTGGAAGCAATCTTTTCCTTTTATCCTAACAGTCTGATTTCTTAACTGTTAGTCTGGCAGAGGGATGGCTGCAAAGGAGAATAATGAAACTTAAGATAATAAACAATTGCATAAATATTTCTTTAGCCTGATGAATACGATATGATTGTTCGAGAACTTGGATTTGAGATGAAAGCAAAACCTTCAGAAAGGCTGAAGACAGAAGAAGAATTGGCCAAAGAGGAGCAGGCCCGACTCCAGAAGCTCGAGGTATACCATTTATGGCTGAGATTGTTTGGGGCCTGTCTTCTGGGAGTGACTGCTTAAATTCATTGCTTGACCTTAGATTGTGAGTGGCTGTACTAAACTGCGATTCGTCAGAGAGGGAATTCAGGAAATCTTCTGTTTGTGTTTGTAGTCTGATATTAAAACAAAAAAAAGCAAAACTTAGGCCTAGTATGTGACTGTGGAGGTTTATGAAGTGAGTCGATCTTCCTTCAATAAATATGTAATGTTACTTTGATTTGCCTATAAATATTTTAAATTATTCAGAGTTGAGAGGTGCTTCTAAGTGGAGTATCATGTTGCACAGCAGTTGAATTAATACACTGGGCAAGTAATTTTCTTCTGCTGTTGCAAGAGCCTTTCAGTGGTAGCATGTGCATGGCTTTGCTTTGCAGAGGGATAGGAATGTCTTGGGAAATGATGCATGCTATTTCTGTTACATGAAACACTGACTCTTATGGGAAGATGGAATAATTTGGTAAATGTTTCATTTTTTTTTCTTTTTGTTTTGGTATACTAAGAACACATTTAAGACTGTAGGGAATTCAGTACTTTCAGATTACATCAGAGCAGCTCAGTATCTAAGAGGAGAACAGAGAGATACTTTTTTCTTTTTTGCTCTTACCATCTTAGGGTTTGATGCTCAGTCTGTATCCCAAAAATCTTTGGATATGATTGTGTTCACTACAAGCTTGTTACACACACGTGAAATAGATAGCACTGCAGAATCCTGAAACATTTTAGCAGCTTTTTTTTCTAGCAATGATGTCCTATAAGCAAGAGAGATAAATTTTAAAATAAGAGAACACAATGCTTCTGGTTAACACAGTTTTAAATCATTTTAAATAAGCTAATCCAATTGACTCAGTGCTCTTATCAGACCATATTCCCTAGGAAAAACAAAAGATATTGTCAGCTTTTCCTCATAACTTCTCAAATTGCTGGGTGTTTTCTTCTCACCAACTTTTTGAGTAATCCAAACTGATTTTCCCTTGTGTTTTCTTAGCTGTACTGTTTGAGAGATCTTCCATTTTGGTGTAGTTACCTGACTGATCTAAATGTCTCACCTCTGTGTGTGGTATTTCTTGTGAAACACAGGCAGATCGATTACGTCGAATGCGTGGAATAGATGAAGAGGCAAATAAAAAGAGACCCAGCCACATGTCAGCTGATGATCTAGCTGATGGCTTTATCCTGGATAAAGATGACAGACGTTTATTGTCTTACAAGGTAAGGCTTAAAATTTCTGAGTTTTCAGAGGTCTGTAAAGAAGATTAGGAAAAAACAGTTGGCAGGTGGAGACATTTAGTCCAACCTCCTGCTCAGAGCAGGATCAACTATGAAATCACCAGTTTACTCAGATCCAGTCTGTTGTTGGAAAATCTCCAAGCATGGAGGCTGCTCAGAGAGATGTGCATTGACTGCCCTTACTGTGAAGAGGTTTCTTTAATATCCAGGCTGAATAAGCCCAGATCTGCCTCGCCTCACAGAGCAGGTGCCCCAGCCCCCAGGAGTCTTGGTGGCTTTCTGCTGAACTTGCTGCAGTTTTTCAAGGCCTTTATTTTGAAGGCAAAAAACTGATGTTGTGTTCTGTGTGGTCTTACAAGTGTCAAGTCTCCTGATTGTATTCCTGCTATTAGAGTAGCCTTCTCTGCCACTGGCCTGCTGGGCTGAAGAGGAGGCTTTTGAGCATTTCTGGTATTTCTATTTTTTTTTTATTTTATTTTAATTTTCACTATATTGATACAGCTTCCACTAGATTTCAGTCTAAAGATGAGTAGATTTCTGGCATACCTTTGATTAAGGTGGCAGAGCAACATAGCCTTAAAGCTGATCTTACAAGTCACCCTGACTGTGGTGCACATGTGCTGATTCTGTCCTCTCATACACAAGTAACAAGGCACTGCTGTTCTCCTTGAAGGGGAGAATACCAATTGTAAATGTGAATTTAAACTGATGATTAATAAAATCAGGATGGGACCAAATACATATCTGCTATGCTATTTTAACAGATAGGAGGAATATATTTTTATATGAAGAATGTTTCTGTAAGTGATGTTAAAGTCTTTTTTGTGTCACCTGCTGGTTTGCCTTCTGTGTGGTATCTTTTATTCCTCATGTACTATCTCTTCTTCTTCCAGTTTCTTACAGCCCCTTGAAAATAGCCTACTTTTTTATATGTATGTTCTCTCCCTAATATCCCTTCTTGGCTGGCATTGCTGGCATTCACTGCCTGGTCAGTTCTATTTTTTTTTTATTTTCTTTATGCATATTTAAGACAGCTTTACGTGGTGATTGTGGTGAGATGCTTCTATTTTAACTGGCTTGTTTTCTCTATGGACAGGATGGAAAAATTAATATTGAAAATGAGGAGGAGGAAGGAGAGGAAGAAAAAGAGGAGGAGGAAGAAGGAGAGGAAGAAGATAATGAGAATGAAGAAGAAAGTCAGGAAGAATCTGCAAGTGAAGATGAGGAGGGTGATGCTGCAGATAGCCACTCTGATCTTGAATCTGATCTTGAGAGTGAAGAAGAAGCTGCAGGGAATAAAGAAGAGAAGGAACATAAGGCAGATGAAAATGAATCACAGAATGTGGAGAAATTAGATCCAGAGAGAGAAGCTGCCAAATCAGAGCTTCCCTATACATTTACTGGTAAGCAGAGGACTAATCCAGAGATCCCTTGTTGTCAGGGGGTTTCTAACAACCAGTCAGGTTCTCTGCTCTGTAGATCTTACATTCATTCATGAAGTTTTTTTTCATAGTTGTCTGCTGTTATTTAAAGAGGAGCCCGTAACTGCTGTTCTTAGTGAGCAAGCACAGCAGTTTCTGTGCCTTGAGAAGCATCAGAATTGGAAGGTAAAAACAGGGAAATAAAATAAAAATACTTGTGCTCCTTTCTGAAGGCAACTAGCTTATCCAATCCAAAGTGCTACTGTTTTACCTAAGAGAAGCCAGAACAGTATTCTGTGCTCTATACTTACAGTTTCTCTGGTGTTTGGACTGATGTTTTTGTCAGAAGATGCTTGGAGAGACACAATTCTGAAGTTTAATCCCTGTGATGTAACGTTGCATTATTGTAGAGACACTCAAAGTTTGACTGGTCTTGGGTCCATGCCCAGCAGGAAGGAGGAGACATGTTTCAATTAGTGCACAAAACATTTGTTCATATTAAGTACATAATTCATCTAACTATTGTCCTAGTGTAGATTTCTCTAACAGAAGTATCTGTTGCTAGATTAAACAGCCTTTCAAACAACTTCCTTAAGTGCTTGTATTTTTCCATCAACTACACAAAGTGTTTTGAATTGCATTCAGGATTTGCTTTAACCAGAAGGCAGTCATATTAAAATAACTTGAGAAAACACAACTAGTTAGGATGTCTTGTAGCTTGTTGATTTCTGTAAAAAACTAAATATATGCCAGGGTTGTTGGGTTTTTGGCTATTTTTTAAAAATAATTTTCTATTTGTGGCCATATTGTTGCTTATCTTAATGTTCTTCACACAGAAGTTAATTAGGTGTGAATTAAACATAAAGCTAACTATATTGTGGTAAATTTTTGATTGAATGTGTGTTTAGGTTTAATTCTGCTTAGTGTCAACATAGTTGTGCTGCTTGGCATACGTGGTAAGTAGAAGCTGACTTGAGTTTTAAGCATTGGAAAACGTTATTTTCTGGCTTGTGTTCATAGAAATAATGCTACATATATACTAATAGATTATTAGTGTTTAAAGGGTAATTATTTCAAACATCTATGGTTCCTTTTTTTTCTGAACAATAGCATTTTCAAATTGGAAATTTGTTGCACATTCATGTGAATTAAAGATGTAAAATTTGACATGTTTTGTGGTCAACTTTTGTTTTTTATTTTTTAGTTCCTGAGTCCTATGAGGCATTTAAGTCTTTACTGGTTGGAAGAACAATAGAACAGCAGCTTATTATACTGGAGAGGATTCAGAAATGCAATCATCCAAGCCTTGCAGTGGGAAACAAAGCAAAGTTGGAAGTATGTTTTGATTTATGTTTGAAATAACTTTTAATTCCAAAGTAAGTTTTAGTAAGTATTTAGGGAGCAGTATAAAATATACATGCTTCTGTGTTGAGTGACAGTAGAATTAACATGAACTTCATTTCCTAAATCTGTTTAAGAGTATGTACAATGAAGAAGAACTTAATAATTTTAATATATTATGCTTCTTGCAGAAATTGTTTGGCTTCCTTTTGGAATATATTGGAGAGTTAGCAACTCTGGATTTACCAGAGCTCAGAACAATTGACAGACTGGTCCTGTAAGTACTAAATCCCTATGGACTTTTGCTCCTTCAGGGTTTAAAGAGAAAAGCTACCTAGAGTAAAGCATTTAGCTTGTTGCTTGTTTCAAATACCCTTTAGAACTTGTTGGCAGCTGGTAACTCTCAGCTTTTATGTTTTAACTTTGTTTCATGTGTTACTTGATCTATTAATTGTACCAAATTAATTGTACCAAGAGATTTTCAAAGCCTCAGAATGTATTTTTTGATGTGCAAGGTGCATTTTCTGGGTAGTGGATAAATAATACCATATATGCATGAAACTTCTGTATAGGAGGTTATCTAAAGAGCTGATAAAGCATTCTAAGCTTTGCTACTAAATCGTGCAGTTTCTGTTGCAATCTCTGTTTTTCCCATGGGTTTTAGTTCTGTGAATTCACTCAGGGAGCTAGATGAAACTGGAATTAAAAGTATTATAGTAACCTCATATGGAAGTTCCAATTAAACACTTAGCATGAAGTTGTCAGTTTGGCATTGTTGTCCTCAAATACCTGACAGGCAATTAGGCTGTGAGAAGAGAGCTGAGTTTGTCTCAGAGGTACACAGCAAAGGACAAGAGTCAATGGGCAAGTGCTTCAATAAGGGAAATTGCAATTAGATTTAAAGAAAAGTCTTCTCAGAAAAGGTACTGAGTATTAAAATTAGTTTCCCAGAGAAGCTGTGAAAATGGACAAAACAAAGCTATGAGCAACCTGACCCAGCTTTGAGCAGGAAGCTGCATCAGATGATGGTTCCTCTCTTGACTTTGCAGGATAGACAGCTTTCTTTGAAAAAGTATTTTTATGTAGTTTTCAGCATATGTTTTTTATTTCATGCTGAAGTCAGTAAGATTTTAAAAATCTATTACGTGCAGCATTAGCATTCATTGCTCAGTTGCATTCATCAGGCAGAGCTCTGACCCATTGATACTGTCACACATGGTTTGTACCAAAGGTAAATATGTTTTGGTTGTCTTCTAGAGCTGGGATATATTAATATCACTGCAGACAAATTTCACTGAAAATACAGGGAGACCAAACAGATGCAAGCTCCAGACTGCATTTGGCTGTAGGCACTAACCATGGGCCAGGAGCTGATCTAACTTTGTGTTTGGGGGCTATTTCTTGTTTGCAGTAATAATTTTGCTGACCACATTGCTGCCTTACATGTTGTTTAATATTGCCTGAGAGTGTTTAGAACAGTGGGCTGTCTAGTGTAAGCCAGCACCCTTCACTGCAGTAATATCTAAAGTTAGGAGATTGAGAAGGATACGTCATAACTAGAGCAAATGATTTAAGAGTGTATTTTAATCTAAGATTTAGAAACCTACAACTCAAGGATTCCCACAAGGCCTAGTGAAAAATCCTTGTCTATATTCTAAAAAAGAAACATTGTTTCAGGTAATTTGTTATTGTTACGATGTAGATGAAACACAGGAAATCTTCCTATGGGTGCTTAAATATCAATTTTTTATTTATGGTGAAACTTGATTATGACTTAAATTTCTTGTTAATAGGCCATTGTACAATCTTTGCCAGATGTTTCCTGAGGCAGCCAGTGACAGTATCAAGTTTATCCTTCGAGATGCTGCACATGATCTGGAAGGAGTAATTGAAGTCAAAGGCCGTGCAACATTTCCAGATTTAGACACGGTAACAAATGCATTTTACTGGGATAATTTCTTTACATTGTGGTAATAAGTGCAGATGACATTATGTAGTGATTATTAGCATCTATGACTTACTAGGCTTTTCAATATTTAAAATTCCTTTCTGGAGGTAAGTTGTAAAAAAACCCCACAACAACAGAAAAACTTCACCCCTAAGAAACAAACAATACACACACACACATTTTTTAGAAGTGGTGTTATCAGTTATGTTGTGACTTCTTTAATTGTGTTAAGTACAAATGTTTAAAAAAAGTGCTCCACAGAAGCGTGATATCTCTTCAATATCTCTTAGGTTAAAAAAATAAAACCAAAAAACAACCAACCAAAAAAACAACAAAGAAAATATTATTATGGACATAAAGATACAACATTTCTTAGTACTTTATATATCATAATGGCTGAATTAATGACTTGGAAGGAATTTCTTTCCTTTTTGTATTGGTAATGTCCCATTTTCAATTGCCATGTTCAGTGTGAACAGATTCATTTTACAGTGTCTTGGTAAATGGCTGTTGGAGAATTCAAGAAGGGAGCATATGGAAAATGAGTATTTTTGAAATTGTAGTAAAGTTTCAAAGACAAACTGTGAGTCTAATTCAGAGGGAGCTACTTGTTTTCTGTCAGCTTGATGATTTGCTGCTGCCTAATGGAATAATAGACTATTGAAGGAAAATAGACTGAAGGACTGGTTCTTACAGCTTGGAAGATAAACTGAGTTCTTTAGAAGAGTCTTTATTCTGCATATTTTGGGTTTTGCAGGAAATGTATGGTAGAGAGCTTTAACTTCCATTTTTAATTTGTCATTGTCACTCCTTTAACACCAGTCAAACTTCTGGCTTTCTTTCCCTTTGCCAGGTTGCAGGCCATCATTATCTTTTAGGGTTGAATTATATCACTTTATTATCTCAAAGCACTTGTTTGAATGAATATTCCATAGATCAGCTGTCTTAGTAGGCTTTTCATATGCCTACTGTTACCTTAGCCTGCAATTCAGAGTATTTAGTAACCAAAACACTTTAGGAGAGTATTTGTTTATAATCAAAGAGGAACAGAGAGGAAGCAATAAAACTTTACTTCCATCTGCTTTCCTGTGTAAATATCCACTTAAATAGTTTTCATAATTACCTTGCAGCTGATGTTTAATTTCCATATGGTCTTGACAGGTCACTTGTAGCTCTCTCAAGTCCCCTTCAATAAAAGTGAACCTAATCACTGCTTAGTTCTTTTGGCTGCAACTGTTTGTTGGTGTGTGCCAGTGCCTGAGGATTGTGGTCACTTCATTGTCTGTGTTGAAGACTGGTTGAAAGGTGTCACAGGTCCTGTGTGGCCACATGCTCCTGTGTTTGTGATGTGAGAGTATGGGATTGTGGTGAGCTGAAGGGGATCAGATGTTCTCATGGAGTCAATGGGGTTGGGAGGCAGAGTTCCTTCTTAGTTTTCTTTCAGCTGCCTCACTCAATCCAATGTTAGATGTATAATGGATATCTCATAATGGATATTCCTTTTTCTCATCTAACTTAAACAGTTGTCTCTAAATAGGTTGTGTATCATACCAGATTTCTCAAAATTATGTATATTTTAGTATTTTTGACTACTGTGTGGTAGTTATTCATTTGAAAGTTGTTTATGTATAAAGTCAAGATCCTGGGAACAATGCCTTAATTATATTTTGCCTTATTCTGTTTTATCTGCAATCAGCTTATTTATTTGAAAATTGTATCTCTGCTGTTTCCAACTTGTGACTTCTGGCACCCAGTTGTAACACCTGCCTTTATGTACATGAGTCAGCTGCTTACTAAGGTATGTCTGTGATGTTGTACCTCAGTATATAATTTCACATGTATTATTTCTTCCTCAGACTCAAAACAAGTATGTTGGCATTAATGTAAATAGTGGAAATGTACTTCCAAAAGTAGCTTTGTGTTTGGTATAGCCACAGATAGTAATTGAAAGAAAGGGTGAAGAGGAGATCACCCTTGCAGGCAATAGTCCAACTCACAAAACTATCTCTTCAATTTTTCAAGCTGTCACAAAAGAATTCTTTCTATGGTGAATTACATGGGACTAATAGAACAGACTAAATGCAATCTGAAGTCATTCATCACTGGTTTCTTTTCCATATATTGCATTTCTTCATACTTCAGAGAGGCTTTTTACTTAAAAATCAGCAGTATTCGTTTTCCTTGAAAATGTACTTAGTGCATTGAGTTAAAATATGTCCTTATTTTTCTGTCCTAATATCCTGTTTATATGTTTCAAAAGTCTTGAGCTAATTGTTCTGTTGCTGCCAAGTTGCTCTGAGCCTTCTATTTCGCTGGTTCATTTCTGAAGAATTTATTGTTTGTGGTTTAGCACCTTCTAGTGGCTAAATGAGTTCTGTCTGATAAACCTGTTACTCAGTTCTGCAGATACTCTTCAGTTGAGCACCAGGGAAAGCCAGTATGGTTCTCATCAAAGATCAAAGGCTGTAAATTTATTTACTTCATATTGTTACAGTATAGGTAATTCATCTTTTTGGGAGATCTTGTATTTGTGGTGTATAGACTTTTAATTATGATTATTTTGTTCTTTTTATTTCTTCTAGTGTCGCATTACTACATTGCAAGATGTTATTAAAGGGTTATTTATATGCTGTTTGTTCCTGGAATATGTATCTCTCTCCAGAAGATTTGTACCAGAACTTATCAATTTCCTTCTTGGAGTACTTCACATCTCTCTACCCAAAAACCAGGCCCAGGGTGAGTTTGTTTAGACTAAACAAGTATTTAGAGTCCATTTTAGTATTGAGGTTTATCTTCTAACATTTTTCAATACAAGTATTTCACACTGATTTCATTGTTTTTGAACAAAAGGCCAAAATCATCTGCTAGTTCAGCCAAACACAGCCTTGATTCTTGGGCATCTTGTTCTGAACTAGATCCTCTAGTGTTATTGGCAGGAAGGAAAGGACTGAAGTTATTAAAGGAAATGAACTCATGTTGGCCACAGTGCAGTATTTTTGCAATGTTGTTCTAAACAGACTGTGTGATTGGACTGTGTTCTGAAATTCAGACTTCCTAATGGATTCCTGATGAGTACCCTGTAACTTGACAGTGAGGCAGCAGCTCATGCTGCAGATACCCTTCATCTCCACCTAATAGCTGTATCATCTAAATGAGAGCTAAATGAGAGAAGTATATCACAAAGCTGGTATTTTTCATTATTTGACATGGATTTGTAGAAGTGTAATAGAGGGCAGCTATCCCCACAAGCAGGATTAGTAACATAAGTGTGTAAACTTAACAATTTGCACAGACAACAGGGATAAAAAAATTATCTTTTCAGTGTTTTCAGATCCCTATGTTAGCAATTTTTTAAAATTTGCTAGTCTCTCTTCATTTTTTTTCTTTTATTAGTTTCTGTCTTAAAAGCTATTCTGGTTCTGGGCCTCCTTTTGTTGACCAGTTCAGTGACAATAATTTACTTTGGAGAAATTTTGTGAGAGCACAGTAGCTAATTCATGTGATAATATCTCTGTCTGGGCACAGCATGCAGGAGGAGACTGCAAGCAGGATATTACCAAGTGAAAAATTCAATTATTTGATAAACTCACAAGATATCTGGGATTTAATGAGCTACACACTATGTATCAATATGCTCATCACTCTTGATAAGACCCTTAAAAGTCTGTTCTCTAAATAGTCATCAGTCTGGTGAGGAAGGTTTAGCTCCTGTCAGTATTCCAGTACTTCAGCAGGCAGCTCCCTTCCTTTCCCTTCAGGACTTTCTTGCCTTTCCGTGCTAGTTTGTTTTTTTTTTTTTCATTTTGAATTTTTGAGCTACCACTGATCCCTTTGCTCAACAAACCTATCACTGCAGTTTCACCTTTATTATCTGGCATGGCTGTACTCTACTGAGCTTTCCCCAGCTGCTTGTCACAGCTTAGCAGTTTCCTCTGAAGTGTGAGTCAAGGTTACACAGCTGGGCTGCATCAGAGCTAAGCCCTGGATTCTCAGAACACCAACAGCTGAACCCTTAGAAGGAGGTGGCAAGAGGTTATGGAGTGGGTGGCTTACGTAGCACTAAAAGTATTTTCTCTCCTTTGTATACTCTCTTAGGAGTATTTCATCTACACAGGGTTTTGGTAAAGTTAGAATACATGAATCTGCAAAATGAGATAAGAAACTTGAAAAATATTTAGTGGTAATTATTGATTAATTGTTACCTTGTTTAAAATATTTCTTTGTATTTCTGTAAATGATTTTGCACTAGTTAAATTTACACGGTGTTGGTTTGTTAGCAGTGAGGAAAAGCTCAGTAAAAGATAATGTTAGAGGCCCGGTGTTCTCTTTGAGAACTTTCCAGTCAATGTTGATGTTTTGAAGTTCCCAAGGTGTCCAGTTGTGTTTTTAAATATTCATGGTGGAAGTTTTGCTGGTAGTTGTAATGGTTAAGCTATTGACCAGAATATTTTAAAATAAGCTGAAATGCACTCTCTGGAGTATTCATCCACCATCACACCTGAAAAATTCTCAGGATTCAATTCTAACATTAAGTAGAGTTGGCAAATAAACTCTTAATGTTTTTATTTTCTTATCTTCATCCATAAATCTCTCACATGAGAAAGATATATGGAAAATGCAGCTTCATAAAAGACTGAACTGCTGTCTGATTTAGAGTAGAAACTGTTACCTTAATAAAGAAAAGCTGTAGGTGGAGGGAGCTGGAAGGAGTTGTCATGGTTGATGGCTTTAGCTAATTGAATTGTTAATGAGATCTGCTATCCTCTTGCAAGTAAAGCAGATAATAAAACTCACATATCTTTGTTCCTGATCTTGCATAAGCCTGTGTGTGTCATAATCTCTTGCACCTTTGAATCTCAAACTTCAGAAACCTTTATTTAAATATGCTATCTTCTGGCCTGTCTGTGAAGAGCCACATACAGCTTGTAGAGCATGTGAATAATCTGAACTTAAAGTTTGAAAACACTTTGAAGTCAACTTGACTGCAAGCTTGCAGGACATAAGGAAAACAAGGAGGGGGGGAAAAAAACCCCAAGGTCCAGCACAGAGAAAGCAAATTATTTTGTCCCTTAGCCATGAAGTTCCTCAGATGCTTCTTTCATTTTGAAGTGTAAGTAGTTTCACTGATCAGCTTGTGATCTGTGCATAGGGATTCTTTAGTGTTTTCCATATGCCCTGTTCCACTATATATTTTGTGTTCTATGCTCCTCCTGTTTAAAACCCCTCAGCTGGAGTGGGAGAGGACTTTGCAGTGTGTCTGAGGGTCCCTGCTGTGGGCTCACAGGAGAGGCTCCATGGCTGCAGCTGTGGGCTCTCCCTGCTCCAGCTCACTGTGCCTCATGACCACCTTGTGGTCAAAGCTTTCTGTGACCCTGTGAGAAGGTCCTGTACCTGCCCTATCCTCTTAAACATACCCAGTGCTCCATCCTGGACCAGACCTGCAGTTTAACTGTGCATCCTGTTTCCCACAGGGCAAATGTGTACCTACCTACATGTCCTAACTTTCCCCATCCACAGAATGAATCAAGGAATCACAGAATGGTGAAAGGGAACTTGGAGACCATCTAATTCTAACCCCTCTGCCATGGGCAGGGACACCTTCCACTAAACCATCTTGCTCAAAGCCCCATCCAACCTGGTCTTGAACACTTCTAAGGCTGGGGCACCCACAACTTCTCTGGGTAGCCTGTAGTCCAATGTCTCACCACTCATAGTGAAGAGTTTCTGCTTTTTATCTAGTGTAAATCTACCCTCTGTCAGTTTAAAACTGTTACCCCTCATCTTATCACTACACATCCTGATAAAGAGTTCCTCCCCATCTTTCCTGTAGGCCTCATTTAAATACTGGAAAGTTGCTGTAAGGTCTCCTCAGGGTCCTCTCTCCTTTAGGTAGAACAACCCCAGCTCCCTCCTATGGGAAGTGCTTCAGCCCTCTGCTCTTCTTCATGGCCCTCCTCTGGATGCTCTTGAGCCAGGTCTGTGTCCTTCTGTGGGGACCTCAGAGCTGAACACATCCCTTCAAGTGGGATCTCATGACAGTGAAGTTGAGGAGAAGAATCCCCTCCCTCTACCTGCTGCCCACACTGCTTTTGTTGCAGCTGAGGCATTCTGGGCTGCATGGGCACATTGTCAGCTCAGAATTCAGGTTTCATCCACCAATACCCTGAGTCCTCTGCAAAGCTCCTCTTAATCCTCTCATATTGCCCACTCTGTATCCATGTGTAGGACTGCCCCAACTCAGATGCAGGACCTCACTGTTTGTCTTGTTGAATTTCATGAGGTCAGGCCTCTGAAGCCTGGCAGGGTCCCTCTGGATGGCATCCCCTTCCTGTAGAGTATCAAGCACACACTCACCCTGGTGTCAGCTGAAGCTTTTTCCAGTCACAGAGAATTACAACTTTTCAAATATAAAAGAGGTTTAGGAGCTTTATCTTGCCAGTTCCCTCAGGACCCTCAGATGCCTAAGGTCCCAGGGACTTGAGCACATTCAGATTCCTTAGTCTGAAACCTGACTAGTGCGTGACTAGAGCACTGATCTATGTCCCAATGCTCCAGTGTTTTTCATTGTTTTAGAAAAATATAATACATATAGAAATTGCATAAAATTGATCTTATTTAATGACTGTTCTTTTTTTTTTTTAGGCTATACTGTTGTGCATCCATTTACACCAGTGGGGAAAAATTTAGAATTGCTATTGGTGTGTGATAAGGAGGATCTGAAAAGTTGGGAGAAGCAAAATGTGCCATTGAGTATTGTGACTAGATTAAAGGAAACCAGCAGAACAGAGATAAATCACACCAGGTAAGAAGTGCAGAACAGAAAAAATACCAGATCATCTGTTGTGTCATGTCAGTGACAATGCTCTTTAGAAATAAAATCAAGAGTAGTGGATAGTTCTGCTGTTTTCACTGCACTGACCTAAAGATTTATTGCTGATTAAATTCTTTTGGTATTTGCTTAGGAGATTGAAATTTTTAATCTGAATTAACAACTGTTTCTAGTTGTAGCTGTTTCTGCCAAGCTGTCTTAATGGATTCTAAATTTAATAATTTAATATTAATAAATCAATATTAAATTTAATAATTTAAATTTAACAGTCTAAATTTAATAATTCAGTTGATTTTATTTGAAAGACCACTGCAGTTTTTCATATGAAATTGTTAATTTTCTGTGCACTAACAGGTTATCATGTCTAGCCCTGTGTTTAGACCTTATTAAAAAATGTGCAGTTCTCTATGAATCTTTACCATCATTCCATGAAATAATGCATCCTGTCAGAATACTCCTTACACAACATGTGCCAGTTAATGACTATCCTGAAAAAATGCAGGTATGTATTCTTCAGGATTTAAATAATCAGTTTTATTAATAAATTCTGTGATCTTCATCTATGTGTAAAGAAAAAAACCAAGTGTAAGCATTAATTTTTGAGGGTCAGGCATTTTAATGTTCATGTGGAAAAAAACAAAGAACAGAGAATATTTAGAAAAGGTATTTTTCCATTGTATATGGTGTCTTGCCTATCTAAATGAAAAGAGCAGCACTTGGCTTCTAATAATGTAGCATGCCATGAGTGAGATAATTTATAAGAGTAATATGGACATCTGGTTCCTCTGGTGCTTTTGTAGTGAATCTGTAAGACCTTGGTAAAATAAATACATGTACCAAACTGGGAAGGTAAAACTTATAACTATATGGGTAAAATTAACATAAATATGCCTGATCAGTACCTTACCTAGGACAGTTGCTTATTTTCTAGAAATAAGATTCAGATTTTTAATCTGTCTCTCCTGAATGTAGCAAAATCATTTTTTCAAAGAAACATCATAAAATGTCCTTAGAGAACAAAGTTTTATTACTTAGATGAAGTTAAATGTCCTATGTTTTTTGCCATCAAAATTACCATGAGAGGAAGAGTCTGAGTTAAAATGCCTTTTGTCTTGCTGCTTCTTCTGTTGGATGAAGCTACCAGCAAGCAGGCCTTCCTTATTGTTCATGATACCATTTTCACAGACTTCCAAAAGCCTTTAAGAATTATCCAACTTGGATTACAGCATGTCAGTGTTAGCAGTGTCCTTATGAGTAGCTGTGACTTAACCCAGGAAAAAAAATCCATGGGGAGAACATTACTGTTGATCCAGTTTACAATAGCTTTTGATTTATGGTGATTTTGATATGCTTGTACAATTATAATTTGTTCTGCATTTTCAGGAATGGTATCACAGTGCTCTGAAAGAGCTGGAGAACAAAGTGAAACACTATACCCCACTGATATGTGAGAAAAAGAAGCCAGTGCCATTGAAACAGTATACTCCTAAAATTGTGAAAGTGTAAGTAAAGAACACTGGGTGCAAAGGAAAGGTGCATTTCAACCTTAAGAATTTTAGCAAGCTAGAATGGATTTGGAAAGCAGGACACAGAACTGTTTTGCTGCTAGATTTTGTGCATAATTCACATGGGGCCATCTACTTGTGTGGTAGGGAGGGAAAGAAAAAAAGGAAAGGAATTTTAAGAACAAATATCTTGTAGGAAAAATAGCACTGAAACTCAACTTTTGCCCATATAATGAATTGTAAATTAACAGATTTCAATTTGATTGGATGGTTATTATCTGGTCAGATGCTTTACTGAATGTTCTGTCAGGCACTCAAGTCAGAAGAAGAAGAGTGAATAGTTCATATGTATATTAAATATATGAAGGTAAAAGATGGATGGTGAAGAACACTAATTTAATTTTATAGATAATAGAACAGTGTTCTGCTTTATGTTGGCTGATGATTTATTTATCCATATTGGTTACCTACAGGGTAATAAATGTTTTATTCTAATAATTGAAGAGGACAGCTTTGCTCTGCCATGCACACTTATCCCCAACTAATTGATAGACTTCTTCTGTAAAATGCATCTACTGAGAAGGCCTGCAAAAAATTAAGGTGTATGGGGAGGTTCCATCTTTCTACAAATGTCTTCCTTTTTTCTAGTCTAGCCTTTTTAGTCTGTTCAAAGTGCAGGCTGCATATGAAAAATTGAAGTGTGGTCATTGGCATGATGATGCAGTGCAGTTAGAAGGTCTGCTGGGTGTTTTTCCAGCATGTTCATTGGACAGCTCCTTATTTTGCAACTTACTCGTATAATATGGAGGAATTAAAACACTAAGTTAGTTTTCATACAAAATCTCTCTATAAATATGAAAAAGTTGTGGGTTTAACGTGTCTGTGCTCACACATGCATTCTTATTTCAGCTTAGAGTTTGGGAGAAAGCAGGCAGGCAGCAAGAAGGAGCAAGAAAGAAAGCAGTTGATCCAGAGGCATAAACGTGAGCTGAAGGGAGCCATCCGTGAGATTCGCAAGGATAATCAGTATCTGGCTCGAATGCAGCTCTCAGAAATCATGGAGAGGTAACGTAGCCTTTGCCTCAGCACCACTGTGGGGGTTCTTGTGCTGTGTGTTCCTTTCTGTGTGCCAGGACTGACATTAATGATCAACCATACTAAAATAAAAAGGGACAATCTGAGGGAAACCAAACATTTTCCACAGAGATCATTTAAAGTGTTTTCAACTTTGCGGTTTAATCTCTCCGGTTTGAGAGGATGCAAATGTTTTTATTTAAATGTTGTGTTGGTGAAATTTTAGAATTGTGGGGCTTTTTATGAATTAATAATTATTCTCTAAGTGTACTTATTTTCCCTAACATAATCTTTCTGAAATACTTTATATGTTGATTGTTTGTTTTACAGAGATTCAGCCAGAAAAAGAAAAGTGAAAGAGCTTCTTGGTAGCCTTGCTACACAGGAAGGTGAATGGAAAGCAATGAAAAGGAAAAAATGGAAGAATTAATTGGGACTATCTACAGCAGGAAGCTTACTGCCATATAAAACACCCTAATCATGGCTTTTGAACAGATTTTAATTGCATTTTTTGGATGCATTCCTTTTGAGGAGACAACATCATTGGAACTGAAAAAATGAACCTGCTTATTTAGGAAAATCCACAACTTTTCATAAAGAAAATAAAAATAACACTTTTGTATGTGGCATGTTTCTGTTTTATTTTAATGAGAACATTTGGATGAATAATCAGGATTCTAAGTCTAAAACCTGATCCCACACACCTAACTTTAACTACACATGCACAAAAATTCTACTTCAGAAACTCTATTGCTTCAAGCTGGTGGTGACATGTCACTAGTGAGGTTCCATTTCAGGGCCAGTTCTCTTCAACAGCTTCATCAATGACTTGGACATGGGACTCAAAACTGCACTGAGTGCAGTTTTTCTTGGTGAAAACACTGAGCTGGGAGGAGCTGCTGACTCCCTCCTAGGCAGAGAGGCCCTGCAGAGAGATTTTGACACTCACAAACCATGTAACGTGAAACAGGGGCAAGTGCTGGANAAAGCTGTCTTTGTTAGGCAAGTCCTATTTCTTAAAAGAGAAAAGCACTTAGTGAAGGAAAAGGCTTTTATTAACTGTCAGTGTGACTATTAATGCAAGTAATATGTGATTATCATCAGCTTTTTTTAGTTTGCAGAAGCACTCGTATTAAGTGTTAAAACAGGCCAGATGCTAAGTAGATGTGGGGAAGATACCTGTCATACAAAAGTTACTAAGATTCCTATGTTTGAAATCCATTCACACTTTTAAAAAATAAATTCATTTTCAGTTAGCTTTGGTGATTTTGGAAAAGTTATCTTCTGAAACCTCAAAGGAATCTCAGAAGATTAGTATACCTCCTGTTTTATTTCCATTTGGCACGGTATGAATTTTTTTTCTTTAAAAAAAAATCTTTTTAAGTCAAGAACTTGAGAGTGAAGTAATGAGGAAGGAGCTAACTTCCTATTTTATGCTATAAATCAGTACTTTCAGTTTGAAGTTTTAGTCACAGTCTCTACAGCACAAACTGTTAAAAAGTATTATTATTTATTTATTTATCTAACTTTAGCAGTAGCTTCAGAGGTTTTGTCCAGCAGGGTATTAGAATCACAGAGAGGCTGACAGAGGCACTTTGATCCTGATTTTTGATACCATTTACAGCTGCTTTTTATTCCTCAGTAAGAGAGGTGAATAAAGAGGCTAGACACACAATAATAATGCTTCTGGGACAGGGCATTTTCTGGGACAAGAGAATGAACAGGAATATCTTGTGATGCTGATGAACAAAAATGAAGGATGAGGAAACCTCAGCTGATAGAGGAAACCTCAGCTGACAGTTGACTTACTCAACTGTTTTGTAATGTCAGACTGAAAGTAGTNAGAATGAACAGGAATATCTTGTGATGCTGATGAACAAAAATGAAGGATGAGGAAACCTCAGCTGATAGAGGAAACCTCAGCTAATAGACTTACTCAACTGTTTTGGAATGTCAGACTGAAAGTCTGTTTGAAATCTTGTTGAATGAGAATCACTGTATGCTCTTTTACAAATTATATTGTCAATGTTTTAAAGACAGATTTAGCCTTGCAAACCTCGGACTAATTGTGGTGCTTAACAGAGTATTTTATATGAGTAGGAAAGCAAAAACCTCAGCTTAATAGCCAGTCTGGTGTGACAGTTGTGCCAGTGCTCAGTACTGCAGTGTGCCACTGCTCAGTACTGCAGTAGCTGGGCAGTGTTGCTGCTCTGATGTGACAGGAAGGTCTGGTCATTGGGCTTGAACATGTGTGAGTGCTGGCAGACCCTTTCTCGCAGAGCTGCTTGGACAGCATCACACTTGCCAGGCACTGTCTTGTCTCTGTTTCTTTTATTCCAGGACTTGTCATAACAGGCCTTTTGACATGTCAATTATCAATTGTAAATCTGTATTTAATTATCTAAAAAAAGAAACTATTCTGTAACTAGAATCAATTCATCACACATAAAAAAGGAAAATTACCATTTTGCCTTCAGTTTCAGGTAGCTTCTCTGTCAACATCAGCTGTTCCAGAGAATAGCCACCTTGAATAAGAATACTGTAAAGAATAGGGTGGGAACAAAACTGTTCAGCTAGAAACTGCATAAATTACCTTTTTTTCTGACAGCATGAAAAGCTTCTTCAGGAGTTTGGTCTTTTGGTTGTCAGTTGGAATCTGGTAAGCAGTTTGATGTTCTCAGTTGTGCCTTGCAGAAGTTCCGCCGTGGTGTGTCCCTGCTCTGTGTAAGGCTTCCCCTCTGACCAGCAGCTCTCTGCTGAGTGGAGGCTCTGGGGCTGCTCCTGAGCTCCACAGGGGCACTCTGGCTGCTGGGCTGAGGCTGATGCCAGCCACAGGAGAACTCGTGGGACTTCTTTCCTCTTCATGGGCCTTCTAGGCATTTGGAAAAGTCAAACAGAAACTGACAGAACGTTTGACAGCTTTATTATCACTCCGAGACTGTGAGATGTTAATGTATTCAGGGGGTCAAAAGCACTCTACAAATGTGCTCCTTGTGGTCTTCCAGGTGTGTCTCCTAAGATAAACAGATATATTTCAGTCCTAAATATATTGGCTATGCAGTCTTGCTTAGTTAAAAGACTGTTTGTGGTAAGACTTTGGTTTGGCTTTCAGTAAATTAGGTCCAGAGTGGAAAACTACAATCTTTTATGAAGTCTGAACACTATCTGAGTCTAAAAAGTGATGCTACATGACATTAAATCCTTTAAAATATTGACATTAGGGCTAACGCTGCTTTTTAGCAGTAGAGCAGCAAAGTAAAAGCCAGAATAAATGGGGTATTACTTCAGTATAAAAAAAAGACTGATATAAGAAAAAGGCCAGTGATAATAAATGTAGTCTAGGAACCAAATTTAAGTTATTATGTGTCAGATGGGTAAGATTTTGGACTGGAAAGGAGTGGGTAATGACCTATCTAGTTCTAGAAACTAGTGTAATGTGTTTACACTGGGTTGTGTGACATGGTTGACTGCAGTAACACAACTGGGCTCAGTGAGCTGCAAAAGCTTCAGGCCAGTAGATTTAACAACAGGAAGAGCTGGTTTTTTTTGGTGTCTCAATGGTTTGATTTTTTTTATGTATCTGAATTCAAATGGTGCTGGATCAGTCATATACAGTGATAAGCAGCCAGAAGAATACATATATATATATTTTTTGTTGTTTGGGTTTTTTCCCCAGATGTTAAAGGTTATTCATACTTAGTCCAGAGCACCTCAAAAAAGAAGTTTGCCTTGGAACAGGCTGGAATTGTTGTGTAATCAGTCAGGTTTCAGACTATGTACTGGATCTACCATATTTCTCACACCAAACCAAGTTCATAAAATTCTCAGGTATATATGAGATTAGCAGCTCACTATTTGAGTTAGCCAGTTAGATAATTATTTGACCTAACTGGCATGTTAATCCTGATGTTATGCTTACATAAGCTCCTCCAAGTCTTATCAGCTGGCGATCCATGAGAGAGATGTCACTGAGTAGAAGGTCTGTGTCCAAGTGCTGATAACTACATCCACCCCAAACTGCATTGCCTTCGAGGGAATCAGAAGTCTTTTCAATACCTGCATTAACTTGCTTTGTACACTTTGCTGGCAGATTCTTACCTGTTCGAGGCTGTGGTGATGGATCTGCCTAAGTCTACTTGTGACCACATCCTCCCATTTTAATTACGCAGTTGGACACCAGACACGCCTGGATAAGGTAACAGTGCTCGGTGGCTCTTACTGTACAACTATTCATGTTCTCCGGGCTAAAAAACTTTGTGCTCAGGGAGAAGTTTGGTTTGGGAGCAAAGTTACATCTTTTGCAACTACCTTTTTGTCTTTGTCAGATAGCCCTTATCAAAGCCGCAGCTAACTGCTGCTGTAGCAACAAACGAAACATCGCTCTCCTCTCAGAACGAGTGTTTCGAGACCTGTGTGTAAGGGCGAAGGAAGGGCCGCGGTGCGAGGTACGCGCTCCCTTTGCTCGGCCCAGAGCGCTGCGCTGGGTGCGGGTCCAGCCCCGCGGAGCCGCCCGGCCGGCAGCGGCTCCAGCCCGCCGGAACAGGAAGGCGGCCGGGGCGCCGCGGAGGGCCGGGGAGGAGCCGCCGCCCGCAGCATCCCCGGGGACGCTCTTGGCAGGCGGGGGCCGCCCGCACACCCCGGAGCAGCGGTAGGTGCCCGGGCCGGGGGCGGCGGGGCAGGGCCGGGCGAGAGGGACCCCGGGCATGAGGGACCCCGAGCGGGAGGGACCCCGGGCATGAGGGACCCCGGGCGGGAGGGACCCCGGGCGGGAGGGACCCCGCGCCCTCCGCCTCATCTCTGCCGGGCCGCCCCTTCCCTGCCCTGGGCACCTGCGGCTCGTCCCTGTGCCCCGGCCGAGCGCCTGCCCTGCCCTGAGCCAGGGCTGAGGGAGGGAGGCTGAGGAGCCCTCCCGGGGCTGAGCAGGTAAAGCCGAGCCCGGGAAATTTCACAGGGGGATAAGGTGCGGTAAGAAAATCCCAGAAGGATGAAATTCTGGTTGCTGGCGGATAACAAATCTCAGTTGGTGCGCAAGGACGAACTGAGATCCAGCCCGGCCCTGCGGATGGAGGACGGGGCCAGAAGCGACGAGACACAGGCGGGGAATGCCGAGGGAAGGGCCGGGCAGAGCCGGGCAGAGCGGGCAGGGTGTGAGGGACTCAACGTGTGAGCAGAAAGAACTTCCCCAAGGCGGAGCCCTCCCTTCCCCAGCGCCCCTCGCACAAGGCAGATGCCGCCGCGGAGGTGAAGTGCTCTGTTTTTGCTGTCAGGATGCCAAGGGCCTGTAAAATATTGTGTGGTTTCCTGCCTAGCGAAAAATTATGGAGAGGTTTGAGCAACAAAACTGATGGAGCACGAAGGCAGAAACATGCAGTACTTTGGGATGTTGCGCAAGGGAAATTGCAACCGCGCAGCCAAAACTGGAGCAGAGTGAAAGGTCAGCGATGGGATTGAGCTGCCAGAAATGTTCCTGAGGGAAAGGTGTGAAGGATGCTGCCTTTGTAAATAACCCTGGAATAAAGTTCAGCTTGGTCACACAATTGACTAAACAAATTGTGAGGAAAAACAAGATAGAGTCTGCCTCAGGGAGCCCATCCCTCAGCTGCGGGCTGGATAGACCTGGGGCCTGAGAGTATTTGCTTAAAGGAATGGTTATTTTGGCTCCAAATGCTGCTTTATCGTTTGGGTAAGCAAATAATGCTGAATGTTTATAGCGGTGATGATTCGCCCTTTTAAATAAAAGGATCTTGAACATAAATCTGCTAAATCAGACCAGTTTGGTTAAGAGCATTATGCCAAGAGTTTAGTAAATGGCTTGCGGGTGGCCCCTGTTCCATGTTTATTTACCTCATGACAATTGAACTTTAATAATGCTTCAGTGCTAATAAACTGACTTTGAAATGTCACAATAATATTTGTTGCTGAGCATGACAAAGCGTTATAGCCTTCAATTAGTGTAGTAGCATTTTCTATGCACAAGTGCCTTGTGTATATAGTATGGTACATCTGGTCTGGAATAAAATTTATATTAAGAATTACTCACTGTTTTCAGTGCTGACTCATCAAAGTCAGTGAATGTTTTTGTATTAATTGGCTTTGGGTGAAGTTCTGTCTCCTTTTTTACTCTTTTAGTGTAACAAACTTTCAGGAACTTTTGCAGTAGAAGACTTTTAGGAGAATTTAGGCTGTAAATTTGATTTTATGACTGACATATCGTGTATGTTTTATAATGCTGAAGTTTGAAGTTCCATGGTTTATATATTACTCCTTGATTTTGATTTATATTGAAAATTAGTTTATTTTTGGGATTGAGACCAACTCCTTTATTTGTTAAAAAGTGAACTATATATGGCTTCCATCTTTGTTTAGTGCTTTAAGATAGCTGGAGTGTTATCAAAGTGAGTTGATGGTTCTGGTATTTCTGACAAAATAAAAATGCTGCCCTAATCATTTGATGCCCCAGGTCAGTAGCTATCACCTGGAGAAAGAAATAAAAGATGGAATTTAAATCTTTTCTTCTGTTGTTTCTTTTTATTTCTCTGGGGTTTATCTTGAAGACAGCATTCCTGCAATAGTTAGGAAGTCTGCCTCTTTCTTTTTATTTAAATTGTTGTTGTTTTGGTCATTTCTAATATACACTGAAGGTATAAATAAACTCTTACTTGGATGTGAATATTTGGAATAGAGCTCACTTTCATACCTATCTTACTGTAATGCTGACTTGAAAACATGTAGGAAAGTAATATTAGTGTCACTCACATGCTGACAAACTTCAAATGTTCCTTAGTTCTGTTCTGTTTGAGGTGCTCCTATAATAGTTTGTTGTTTTATTGCCTTTGTAGCCTGTTCTTGATGGGAGAAAATTTGGTGCTGAGCTAATAACCAAGACTAGAGGGTTGAGGCTCTTGTTACCTTGTTCCCAGGTAGCTTAATATAGCCAGAACTTATTTTGTTAAGTCTGTAGAAAGTAGGAATGAATCAACAAGATACTCTTATGAAAGGTCTGCAAAAAGCTTCCTGTTGACTGGATATAAATGTAATTTTTTTAGAAGCAGAGCCCTGTAACATGGCCCTGCAAGAGAGAGGAACCAGCAGCAGCTGCACCAATGACAAGCAGGAACAGAACTACAATCGTGTCATCACAATTGTCTTCCTGGCACTCTTCATCGACTTGCTGGGATTTGCTCTCATCTTGCCACTCTTTCCTTCCATCCTGGATTATTACAGCCAGACTGAGGTGAGTAACAAGGAAGTCAGCCCACAGAAAGTGTTAGGATCTTGAGGGAGGAATGGAAGAAAAATCACCTGCCTTGGGGCAAACCAAACAGCTGCAGGAAGATTAATAATTACCCAGCAGATATTGATGGTTCATGAACTGAATTTATTTGTCAACCTGTGTAAGACTCTTCACCCTTGGTTTTTTTTTCATTAAAATGAGAGATTTGTTTTGATAAAAATTCAAGTATTTCTTAGGGACTAGTCCTTGAGGTTACCAATGCTTTTGTGTCTTAAATTGATGTCACTGGTGGGGCAGCTCACAATGGATCTGTGTGCTGGGGTTTATTGAAGAACCAGAGAGATGAGAGCTTTTACCCCACCTGAGTATTTCACAAGGTCCCTTGCTCCCTCCCCCAGTGTGGGGTTCCATCTGAGCTTCCATTCCTAGCAGGGAGCTGGCTGCTGCTCCAGGAACAGAGCAGGAGGTCCTGTTGGATCCTGGCTGTGAGGAGCTCGTTGTTACCATTCTCAGGTGTTAATGGCATTTCTGGTCAAGATGAACACTTTGTTTTTGCAGCCCACACCTCTGTCTCTCAGATTTTTTCTAACTCCAGCTGCAGCTGCAGGCTTTGTCCTTCTCACAACCACATCTCTAACCCAAGCCATGGGCTCTGATCTCCAGGGTCTTCCCCCACTTCCAGTGTATTTCCAATAGCCAAGATCTCTATCTTCTTTTCCAGACCCTCTTCTTTTCAAGTCCTCCTCTTTTTGGGAATCATTCTTTTTTTGCATCACCTTTTCCTTCTGCATCTGCAAGCTTCTGGTTCTCCCAGGCTAAACAGTCTGTGTGCAGTAGGACAGAGTGTGTCTCATGTTGTCTTTTTAATTGAAAGATTCAGGGCATGCCTGTTTAATTCAGGATTTAGCAAGTAATGAGCCTGAGGGCTTGAAAAAGTTCAAATTCAGACATTCCCCCACCCAAACATATACTGTCTGCTCTCTGTTAACATTCACAATTAAGGCTATTTTTGGCCTGTGATCAGTGAGGAAATTTTCCCTCGTGGGGAGAAGGAGGGAAGGAATCATCTAACATTGTTTCAAGTTCACTAAGCTCTGATGCTGTCTTTGAAATTAAAACTCTCTTCCTGCTTCTATTTCCCTGTTTTCTGTTTTTCAGGATGGATTCTATTTGTCATTACAACGTGGGGTGGACTGGTTTGCAGCAATGGCTGGGATACCTCCAGAGAGGAAATACAACAGTGTCTTGTTTGGAGGTAGGGAAACTGAACAAACAAGCCAACAGCCACAAAACAAAAACGAAAACAAACAAAACAAAACTTGTTCTGTCCAAGTTATTTGCAATGGTGATGTGAGGAATGACAAGAAAGACAAAAAGCATGCTTGTCTCTTATTAACTCTAGATTTAAGTAACACAGAAAATGTCTCTTAGAGCAGACTGTAAATGATTTTGGTTTTGCCTCACTGATAACAGTGAAGAGTTGGACAGACCCATCTCTGTCATTTGGAGACACCTAGACAGGCAGGAGGAATGGGATAACAGGAGCCTTGTGAAATTCAGTAAGGACAAATTTTAAGTCCTGCCTGTGGGAAAGAGTAGTCCTTGCAATGGTATAGACTGGACATTCACTGGTGGCCCTGGGGTCCTGGTGTGCAGCAAGCTGAGCATGAGCCATCCCTGGCAGCAGAAGTGCCAACAGCTCCTGGGATGTGTGAACAGAATCAAAATCAGTGGATTACAGGAAGTGATCATCTGCCTCTACTCTTGATAGACCAACTGTTGCATTCAGTTTTGGTCCCCAGTGCAAGGAAGAGTGTCCATACACTGTGGTGAGTTCTGTGGAGGGCTCTGCAGATGGAGACTCCGGGGTCCTTGGCTGGTGAATTGCAGCTTTCCAACAGCTGTGGGGAGGTTATGGAGAGCTGGGATCTTCACTGAGGGATGTGGAAGAAGGAGAGGCAACAGGTGAAGGTAGAAGCAGGGGAGGTTCCCATGGGAAATAGGGAGGAACATTTTTACAGTGAGAATGGCCAGTGGAAAAGGCTGCCCTGTTAGAGCAGTGTCCATCCTCAGAGATTGTCAAACCCTGACTGGGTGAGGCCCTGAACAATCTGCTCTGACCTCACAGCTGACCCTGTGAGCAGGTGGTTGGAGTAGGTGACCTCCAGAGCTCCTTTTTAACCTGAATTATGCTATGATCTTACTCAATTTGTTCTAAAGATTGTTACAGAAATACAGCCCTGCTGTTCCTTGTAGTCAGACTGCCAGCTGAGGGTCAGGAGCCTGCTGTGCTGGGCCCTGGCAGTCACAGAAATTACTCTCCCTTCACAATTGATCTGCACGTGATCAGAGATCAATCAGTAGGAAGCACTGGAAATAGAAACTTGTGAGCTCCAGCCTTGCTTGCCCCTTGGGCAGGTATATGCAGCACTGCTTCCAAATCTCATTAATCTTATTAAAAGCAGCAGAGCTGCTGGCTTGCAGGACCCATGAGCATTTTCTGTCAGTAGGACACTGGTGTGGATGAGCTCCAGCAGGAACAGTGAGGGAAATATGTCACACATCAGAGACTCTGCTGGCTTCCTGCCAGCTAGACAGTTGTGATGAAACTGATTTCAGGGTATGAGGATATGAAGGTGTCTGGGTTAATTTTAGGTAGACCCTCTCTACCCTCTCTTTTTAGTGAGCTGAGGCCTTTCCCAGGATAAGCAAAAGGCTTTTAAAATAAACCAAATGAAACAAAACTTAATGAGAATATATGTTAATGTATTGTTACTATTTAAAGTACTTTAACTGGGTATAATAGGCATTAGGAAGCTTATAAGCCATTTTCTTCTTTCCCACCATACCCTTGCAGGCATGGTTTTCTTTCTCTGCTCATTTTTTAGTCAAATTACTGGCTTTGAAAGCTAGGAAACAGTTTCCTTAATCCCTCAGAAACTGCTTTGTGTCTCCTCTAAGACTTGACCAGAAGCTTCCTACTTTCAACTTCTCACCACCTCAGATTGTTTAGACAAGGGGTGGGAACTCCCAGTCAAGTCCAGCTTGTTGCTTTTCCTTTTACCTGCCGTGTCCTGTACACTTTCCAGGCTGTGTGTTGTTTCACCATAGTTGTGATGTTAAGCAGAGGCTGCTGCAGCCTTTCTGCAGCCTGTGTTCCTTCACTGCCCTCATCTGCCACAAGGAGCCAAGGATTGGGAAGGTGTTTGAAGATCATCTGGTTGTTTCTCCCATGCCAGCCATATTTTTCATTTTTGATTAGACTGCAAGCTGTTCAAGGCAGAAACTTCTCTGCCCATGTCAAAGTCCTGAGGGCACCAATACCTAGTTGCTGTGACCAGTCACCACCCACACATTTTCTGCCCAGTGGTTCAGGAGCTGCATTTCAGATTTTGTCTCCAGGGCTGACTCTGACCCCATCCCTTGGATGTGCCTCAGACTTACATTGTCTTTTCTCCCAGCCTACATCCTAGTGTTGTTCCCACTCCTTTCTCTGCCCCTGACTCCTGCTGCTCCTGGAGGGATGTGTTGAATCACCCTTGCCTTGTGTGGGACTGTCAGTGGGCCCTGCTGGCAGCAGCTGCTCTGCCCAGCCCATCAGGTCGTGGGGCACCCAGGCTGGTGAGGCACTGCCAGTGCTGTGGTCACCCCAGCTCCTGGCCCCTTCCCCCATGTGGAACAGCACTGCTTTTGCTGCATGCTGGCTTGGAAATATTTGGCATGAAAGGGTGTTTTTACAGTGCTAGAAACACATTGAAGGGAACTGTGTGTCATAAACTGCCAGTGTAAAATTCTGTAAGGTTTTTTTTCAGGTTTTTTTGAGCTTTGAGTTATCACAAGCAGCTCTTCTCGACAAGGTGTTCAGTATCAATATTCTGCCTCTCTCAAAGTTGATGGGAGCAGAACTTCTGGTCTGTCTCTCCTCTGCCTTTTAAAGCTTTGATAGCTGAATGATTTCAAACATATAACCCAGTTTTTCCTTTAGAGAACAACTGTGACAGCAAAGCATCTTTTGCCTGCTTGTTGAGAGTGTAGTGCAAATTAATAAGTCTGTGAAGCTAGAAATGGCAAGAGAAAAGAGGAATTAAAGATCACAGAAGCTGGAGGCAGATTTCAAAAGACTCTTGGAGTCTGTTGGAATCACTCCTTCCTCTTAGGGTGCCTCACTAACAGCAGTGCTTAAGTCCTTCTTTCCATGATAAAAAGGAAAGAAAAACTAATTAAGTGTGACAGAATCAGGTTCAAACAATCAAAAAAGTCTTAAAAGAACTGTGACTGTTAAAGACTGCGTTATCTCTGCTTTAAGAGTAGAAAATGTATGTAGTCAGCAGGGAAACATTGGAAAATCATCATTCCATAATAACCAGTGAATTTTAAACCCCTTCTCACCAATGAAGTAACCAGAAAGTCATCCAGTTTATGGCTGTTACTCTGCTCTGGCTGTGCATCTGGTCTGTCTGTATTTGCTGCCTTGGTTGGTGTTCTGAGAGTGGAATGGTTTTAGAGACAAAGCTATTCTTCAGAGCTGCTTACATTTAATTTCAAGTTTTTATCACACATAGTGTAATGGATTTTGAACAGCTTGGCTGTCTTTGTATTTAAGATGAAGGCAGCAAGCCTAATGATCCCTATCTTTTTATCTTTTTTTCTTTTAGGTCTGATTGGCTCAATCTTTTCTCTGCTGCAGTTTTTCTCCTCTCCCCTCACTGGTGCTGTGTCAGACCACTGGGGCAGAAGGCCTGTCATGCTGATGACAGTGGTACGTGTCACATGCAGCTCTCAGTCCTGGCACCTCAATCTACACTGGGAGGCACCATGATCTTGTGCTTAGCACAGAAACTGAATTGTGACAGTCACAGTTCAGCTGTAGAATTGAATTTTCTAGATCTGCTGATTGTTGTCTCTCTCCTGCCAAGTCACTTGGCCACACTTCCAAGTGTGAGTGCTTAAACGGAACTTCCCAGACCCAGAAATGTACAGAGAAGACAACAAAATGCTTATCTGTTTCTGTCATTTTCCAAAAATCCCTTTCCCCTGTGTATGGGAGAATGACTTCAGATGCTCTGTTGACAAATGTTAGACTTAATTCCTATGCATTTTAGTTCATCAAGTGATTAATGAGGGCTCATCACTTCATGACCTGTTCCACAGAGCCTGGGAATTGTTGGTTAGGAAGTTCTATACAACACTGCAAGAATGCATTTCTTATGAACATGAACATTGTCCTTATTTTGAACTCAGATTTCTCTTGAATTTGGAAATAAATGGAGTGGGATGTACAAAAATGTTCTGTACCCAGAACTGGTTTAACTTCCAAAGAATTTTGCTCTTCTAATTTTGTTAGAAATATCACAATTATATGTATTTTGTGGATTAGTTTCTACTTCTTTTATATTGCTGTTGAAGACATAGTGCAGTGTCAGTTTATTCAGCCATTTCTGTCAGATGGGGTTTGGAGCAACCATTGAAAACAAACAAAAAATGTAAATGTTTAGCTGGGAAATGAGCAGAAATTGCATCAACTTTGCATTGCTTTATAAAGAACCCTTTCTTGCTTCTGCAGATGGGTTTGATAGCATCATACTCACTCTGGGCTGCCTCTCGGACTTTTGGCGTTTTTCTTCTCTCCAGGATCATCGGTGGAATAAGCAAAGGGAATGTCAGCCTCTCCACAGCTGTAATTGCTGACCTGCACTCTCCAAAAGCACGGAGCAAGGGCATGGTGAGTTACCTTTGTTACCTTACTTTCAGCTTTAATAGGCAACTTTTAATTGATTTTGGGTGCTCAGTATGTCTTCCTCAGATGTGTATTCACTGGTCAAGTGAAAACATGACTTTACATTCTGCCTTGCTTCTGGAAAGGTGCCAGGTCATATTCCTGGGAGCTCTTGGATTTTTTCCAACAACCTTCACCTACAAGTGAAACACAGATGCTGTAGAGGTGGGAAAACGATCTTGTTTCAGTGTTAGAACTGTTACTCTTGCTGGTAACCTTAATTCTGATTATAATAGCTTAGAAATGAGAAGGTCTTATGTCCCAGTTTTGGCAGCTGGAAGGCAGTTACAGGGAACTCCTTTTCCTCACCTTCCCAGACTGTGGAAGCACAGCAGCACAGCACAGGGTGCTCCTGGCTCCCTTGCACACTGCACTGGCTTCAGGATCTGAGCTCAGTGGGTGAAGGATGTGACATTTGGCTGACTGAGAAGTCTGAGCAGCTGCCCTATCCTCTTCCAGAAGGCAGTGGCCCAGATGGAAACACCCTGCAGGCTGAACTTGGCCTGTGAATTACCAGTTATATCTTTTATCCTATAAAAACCTTACAGGCCCAGACTTCTCTTAACAGATTGCTACAAACCACTACAGAGGACAGCTGCTTCTTGGGAGGGGAAGGCTTTAGATTTCACAGTGATAGCTAGTGAATCTTTCAAGCAAATTATTATAATCCTGGTGAGCCAAAATGCATTTTTATTTGTGGAGAGAGGTAGCCTTACAGCACTAGTAAATAAAATGGGTCAGGGCCTATTTTTAGGGCCTTAGGGTAAGTCACTTAGTGCAGCATGGCTGACAATCCACATGGCTTGTATTCTTTTCTATTCCAAAGCAAAGTAGGCATGTTCATTCTGCTTTCTGGGAGGCAAACTGCATCTGACTGAAGCTGTTCCCAAACAGTGATGGGCCACTGCCTGTTCCTGCCACTTCCCTGACTGGACAGAAAACAAAATTGGTTATTTGGAAGCAGCAGGCTTCTCACACTTGATGCTCTTTGCTGTGCAGACCCTGCATCCTCAGGGTGATTGGGTTCTGTACCTGGTTAATCCAAATCGTTTCAGAATCTGAAAAAACTGGTGTCTAAAATTCTCTCTCTGTGTTTATCCCTGCAGGCCATGATTGGTGTTGCTTTCTCCCTGGGCTTCACCCTGGGCCCCATGATTGGTGCTTACCTTGCCATGCAGACAGAGAAAGGAGAAGTCTTCTACCTTCGCTCAGCATTGTCAGCACTCGTGTTTTCTGTGGCTGATTTAATTTTCATCTTCCTCCTTCTTCCAGAGACACTTCCCAAGGAAAAACGGGTAAATGGATGATCGGTCTCAAGAGCTGCTGTGTTTTCTGTAAAAATAGGATGTAAGAATTGTCAAAATACTAGAAACAGCAAAGAATAGGCTTAGCCAGTGTCCCAGAAATCCATGCCTGGTATTAGGATTATTGTTAAGGCTGGTGTCAAAGCAGTTGTATGATCATAGAATCAAAGAATATTTTGGGTTGGAAGGGACCTTAAAGATGATCTATTTCCAACCCCCCTGCCACAGGCAGGGACACCTTCCACTCAACCAGATTGATCAAAACCTCATCCAACTTGACCTTGAACACTTCCAGGGATGGTCCCATCTCCTAGCCCAGTGTAATATAAAATCTTTTGAGCTGTATTAACTGAAAAGTTGGTTTTGATGTGTTAGGTTTAAATTTCTCAAAACCTAATGTGAACATGGAAGGAAGACTGTAAAATTTAAATTATGACCACAAGGATTCCTTGGGGAAGAATTTCAGCAAATCATAAAAGTCAATGCATCAGAGACTGGATTTTCTTTCATTTAACCAGTATATGTTAGAATTTTTCTTACCTGTTATCTTGTATTTGCTTGAATATTTTGAACACTAAAATAGAAAATTGCTTTTCTCTGAGCTGTTCTGTCTTCTACAGATAGAAAATACCTACATGTGCTAAAATTCAATAACTGATTGGATTTGTTGTGCTGAACATTCATTAACATTAGGATTTAATATTGTGTGATTGGATACTGTCCAAGGTATGTCTGATTAAAAGTCTCTTAGAACAGTCTCCTCTGTAGAGTGAGAGAAGTGGAATTCAGCCCTGGGTATCTGCACTTGATTTGAGGCTTTCACTGGATTGGTCTTTGCTGTGATCCCTGGTTTCTGGGCAGCTCTCAGTTTTTGGAGTGTGCTTGGTCTCTGGATAGCCAAACCCATTTGACACGGAGAATTGCTCAGGAAACTTTTATCTGCCATGATCCTACCAGGGCAAAGCTTTGCACCTTCCCTGAGTGTTTCCCAGCAGGTTGTGTCCCCTGTGAAATCTGTTGCTCACACTATGTTCCCAAGCACTACAGCTATGCTATTTTCTTTTAACAGCTCTTCCATGTGTCATCTGTTCCTCTTTCCTATTTGGCTGTTTCTGAGCCTTCCAGTTAAAATCCTGTTCATAATTAGAGCTGCACTCTCCAGGAAGGTGGCAATATGGGAACATAGGGAAGTGCTGCAGAGTGAATCTATAAACAATTCCTCCTTTGCTGTGGAGTTATTAAATGGCTTCAGTGCCTTTTAGGATCATGTGATGACTGAATAGATCCCTCCCCCCGTTACTATCCTCTTGAAAGTTCTGGTCAGCTGGTCTGTATTAGCCAACACCACTGAATTTTGGTGAGGAGAGGAGCTCTCTGTCACTGCTTTTTGGGGCTGTGTCCCTGTACAGCAGTGGGTACTGCAGTGAGGTGCTGCTCAGGGCCAGGTCCCAGTCACACAAAGTACACAGAGAGTTTGGCTGCTCATGAGAGGGTGCTCTGGGGCTTCTTGTGGTTGGTGTCAGTGCTCTTGTGCTGTCAGCCTCCATCTGGGCATGTGATCCATGTGTTCCAGCATGTTTGTAATTTCAGTTATTAGGCTGCTCTACTCTCGTTTGGTAATTCCTCCCACTTTCTGAGCAGGAGTGAGCAGTTTTCTTGGCCTGTGGATGGCAGAGGAAAGGCAGGTATGCAGGCTGCCCTTCTGGAACTTGGCTGGGCTGGGCTGAGCTGGAGCAGGTGCTCCCACCAGTATAGGAGTGGAATATATTGGAAGGACAAAGCTGTAAAAAGAGGGGAAATCATCATGATAAATGGCAGGAGGATGTGCCAGTGGGATCAGACATCTGTTTCCTTGAAGTTTGCTGTGTTCTCATTATACCCTTGTTTCTCTATCAGTCTGCTTTTCACAGGGGTGTTTTGTATTGATTCATGTTGGAATTAACTTGTAGGAAGGGAAAATGGAGTGGGACAGGAAACAAGGATGTGTTTACATCCAAACAGAACAGCATTTTTACTCTCTTCCTTCCTCTTTTTGTCAACTGTTCCACAAATTGATCTGGTGAAGAGTCAGACCCTGGCCTTCCAGTAGCCAAAACAGCTCCTGCTGTGACCTGACTGGGAGAAGGGAAGAATAGAGAGGTCTCTAGTGGAATCTGTCCCCTTTTGGAGCTTTTAAGTTAGTTTTTAGCTAAGCTAGCCATGAGCAAGGCAGCCTAGTTGGAGGGAGAGCCTGACAACTCTTTTTTTTCTGGCCTGTGTGTTGGGTTATGCAGTATCAGTAGCAGACTTGTGGAAAGACAGAGCTGTGCTCTGTGCACAATGAACACATCTGGTTTGAAGGTAAGGCTACAGCTTGGCAGCCCAGCTGCATTCCTGATGTGGACTGACTCTGCCTTCCTGAGACTCTGCATTAGAGGAAAACAGAATGAGCAAAGACACTCTGAAAAATGCCTGCCATTCAAGGTGATCATGAAGTAAAATTGAGCAGTTACAGAATAATGAATCATAAGCATAGAAATTAAATACAAGTTAGATGTTGCAGAGTTTGAACCTGTGAAGAAACTAAACTTCATGCAGCTGCTGGCATTGACTGAAATTGGCAGTGCATACTTCTTGGGGGATGGTGAAACTCCTTAGCCAGTTTTAGGACATTTTTATTATGGATCAGTAGATTAAATAATTTCTAGACCACTGTTTCTATGGCAAAGATAGGACAAATTAAAAATAATTTATGTGCACACACAAGCACACCTACATTAAAAAATCCAGTAGGTATATATATTTCATAAAATACTGAAAATTTCAAACATGTGCAATTACAATGTATTGTAATTGGACCAAAGTCACATCAGCCTTGTGCAAAGCTGTTTGGCATCCTGCCTGAATGGATAATAATTCAAAACAGGTACAAGCTAGAGCCTAGTTTTATTACTGGCAAAGATGCTTGCAGGGATTTGCTTGTGCCCAGATTCTCTGTGCAAACCCCACCATACCAGCACATGCAGGAGCTGGGGATTGCCACAGGTCAGCTTCAGGAAATCCTCTCAGACCTCTCAACAGGGTGAGCAAACTCCTTGGGCGTGTCTGTTCACTGTCTGCAATAAATGCAGTGGGAGGGAGAATAAATATCCCAGTGTGTTTGAGTGAGTCAGCAGCTTCGTGGCTTCAGACCAGCCCAGTCTGTTGAACTGGTGGCTGTTGTGAGACTCTTGGGCTCCAGACTCTGCTGTTGGGCACTCAGAAGCTCTGACTGTCAAAACAAGGCAGCAGTCACATTAATACCATATTGAAAGTTGATTTGTGTACAGCTTCATTAAATCCAGACCGTAATGAGTCCCCAGGTCATGCACTGAGATTAAATTCCACTGATAATCTGACCTTTAATCTCTGCCCTCAAAGGGACAATACCTCCCTCCCTCCCTATCTGGGAAGAGAAGAAAGCTCATCAAATAAAGCCTGTGCAGTGTTTGAGACTTGAAATACCAGGTGTGATTATTCAGGATTCTTGAGTGTCCTATCTCTCCCTGTGACTGTTGTGTAAAGTGCCAGAATAAATTCTACTCTAAAAAATTGTTTCCCTAATAATGTAGGGAATATGATTTCTAATCATTTAGACATTATTTTTTTGAGTGTTTTCTTTAATTTTCTGTATTTTAAAATTTAAAAAACCCCAACAAATATTATCTATAGATGGAAGAATAAGATAAGATGGAAGAATAAGTGCCTGTGGCTAAGGAGCAGGGAGAGTGCCACTAGGTGCATAATTAGGTTGAGATGTACACAGTACAAGGCCCAGAAGTGTTACAAAATAAATCTTGCTCTTTAAAAAGCCACCCATTGTGGCTGGGCAGGATCTCCTTGGAAATTTCTCAAAAATATCTACAAAGAATCTCTGTAAAAATTATATTTTCCTTCTCTCCCCCAGGAGGTGTCACTGGCTGGCTAAAATAGTGACCAGTACCAGAACAGACCAGTTTTTGATGTGCTGCACATAGTGGTCTCAGATTTGTAGCACAAGAGCAAATCCTCAGCTTCCTGTGAGCTTGCAGGCAGATGTGCCATTATTTTCCCAGTAAATGTTCTTTGGACACGAGTGATGATGCAATAGGTGAACCAAATAAAGCCACCTGTGGAGAATGAGCCACTTCTGCTTTGTAAGAACCCAAAGAAGATTTTTGTCTGCAGTGAAAGGTGCTATCAGTGCTCTGCTTTTCAATTACAGCTGCTGGTGCCAGTTCTGAGTTCAGAAAGACTGGGTTGTTATTGGGCCCACTCAAATCCCAGTGCCAGGTGCCTTGTTTCATCTCAGATGATTTGTGTAGATGTAGAGGCACATTTGGTGGTTGCTGTCAGTTCCTAGCAGTGGTTATTACATTAGGGTTTTAAATAAACTCTTTCTGTCTCTGATCAGGTCCCTTCTGTGACATCTGGATTTCAGGCAGCAGTTGACTTGCTCAGTCCTTTGGCTCTATTTCAGTTCTCTGCAGTCACTCGAGGAAAGGAATCCCCTCCAGAGCAGAGTAAGTGTCAGGTGGCTTTTTACAGTAATACTCTGTCTTGTGTGTGGCCTTGGTCTGTATGTGGAAACTGTACTCAAACCATTCTAGAAGCTCATTCAAAACCCACCTTATAATAACTTATGAACAGACAGTCAGAAGTTCCACTGGACCTTGGTCCTTTTATTCCCAAAAGAAAGTTTTGAAGATGAGGATTTTGGAGATTTCTGACTTGATGCTTGTGTTTTCCTCAGCCACTGGCTGCAGTAAATGAAGTGATTTAAAGATAGATGAAGGCATGAGCAAGGGAGATATGAATTTGCTTATTCAAGTTGCAATCCATGAACTTAAGACTGGAATTTTATTTCTCCATTTCCAACTCGGAGATGTAGGATTCTCTATGTCTCTGTAGGACTCATTTTGTGGCATGTCTTGTATGGATATTTAAAATGAGCATCTGAGGTGAGAACATTTCCCTGTACAGCTGATAAATGCTGCTCTTCTGTGGTGGTTTTATTGTCAAGCTTTGCTTGGAAAACACCAACATGTTCCTCTCCCACTCCTTTGGTGTTTGTTTGGGGTTTTTGTTTTTTCAGATCTTCAGAATCTCAAAATTTTGGGCCTGGCCTACTTCCTGTACCTCTTCCTGTTTTCGGGCTTGGAGTACACACTGAGTTTTCTCACTCACCAGAGATTCCACTTCAGCAGGTATGGCAATAAATGTTGTATATTTTGACTAGGATATTTTCCAAAATCTTGGTTTAAGGTCTCTTTATGTAATTGCAAGAAAGACTTTCTGACATTAGTAAAACCATTAGTAAAAACTCAGTAAAGCCACCCCTGCTTTTGGTGGTATTTGGACTTTGTGAGAAGAATTTATGAAATATAGGCACAATGTTTATCAGGAAAGGAAGTACTCAATCTACAACTTCTAAAAACTAGGGAATATAAATATCCAAGATTAAATTAAAGCTCCTGAAATAGGTATAGCTGTGCTAGTTGTATTGATTATAGTAAAACCTTTTGTTTCTCAGAAGAGTTTTTGGGTATCAGGACAAATCTTGAGGCTCAAGGAGGCGAAGGATGGGGGGATATCTGTGTGATGATATTTGCTCATCAGCAAATTCTGCATGGCATATGGTGTGCAGTCATGTCACAGAGCCTGATTTCCTGTAGTCAACCACCAGAGAAGAAAGAGAACAAAATCCACCAACAGCTCAGCTTGAAATACTTTTCCTGCCAGCTCATAGGAAGAATTCCAGCCAGGAATGTGAACGTGCAACTTGATTCCAGTGCGTGTCCTTCCCTTTGAGTAATTCTCAGGGGTTTTCTCATCTTTCCCTGTCTGTCTTTCATTAGTTTCTGGTTTAACTAATCCGTGTGTGTCAAGGAGAGGTTTTGTATTGCACTGAGCTTGGTTGTGTCCTGTGCATTCAGGGCAGCCCTCCATGAGCTGCAGAGCTGTGTGCCAGCAGTGCAGTCTCTGAGGCAGCAAACTTGTTATGGAGGTGAGACCCTTCAGCTGAGAATATCCACATCGTTCAGTCAATAAGAGAGGGGAAAGGGAAAATTGAAGAAAATTGAGGGTGAGGGGAGTGATGTCTCAGACTTCCCAGTGTGACACTGGATCACTACCACCAGGCCTTGCTGACCTCCACCAAACCCTCCATTGCACCTTGGAAACCAACATCTCATGGCACAGATGGACACAGCCCTGGGCCTTTCGTGTGCTGAGTCTCACCCCAGAAACCCTGGCCTGCCCCACAGCAGTGCAGGGGTGGCTGCAGCACTTGCCAGCACTGTCCCATGTGTGCAATAAACCTGGGAGTTTTCCCCAGTTGCTCTCTGCTTGCAGGGCAGCTGCTGTCTGTGCTGTGCTCTCTCCTGAGGATTTTTGTCTGCCTTGCTCAGGGAGGGTCAGCACGGGAGTGGTGAATCCCAGGGAATGCTCCGTGCCTGACTCCATAATCTGTGTTTTTGCCTCCCTTCCAGCATGCAGCAGGGCAAGATGTTTTTCTTTATTGGAATAACAATGGCTGTGATCCAGGGAGGCTATGCTCGCCGAATCAAGCCAGGAAATGAAATCAGAGCTGTAAAAAGGGTAAAAAAAATATAAATCAATATTTCTTTTTCTTTCCTCCCCCCCTCAAATCTGATATGTTAAATTTCAGTCTGAAGTGCACTGAAGGGTAGTTGGAGGTTATAACTCTGTTTGTCCAATCAAAAGAAATTTCTATCTTAACTATCTGGGTAATAACTTCTCAAAACTGGTTGTTGGGCACTTATCTAACTAAACTTTGGAACATTAGAGCTCTTTTTATGATATGAGCAACAATACTAATGAGACTTTGTGTTCTTCGTATTTAATTGCAGTAAGAAATGAGAACAGATTGTCCATCTGTGCAAATTCAGTAAAATATTGTGAAGAGCATGCTTTATTTCAGTGATTTTTCTTGCAGTGCAGGAACTACTAAAGCTGCTTCAGGGCTGATCTCTGACTTTCTGAGAAATTATTTTAAATCTGGCTATCTTTGTGCTTGACAGGCTTTCCCTAGAGTACATTTCACTCCTGGGCAGGGAGAAATAAATTCTTTTTCCAATCTTTGGTTTGTGATCATCAGTATTACACGTAACAAAAGCATGTATCAATGTTCAGACTGAGGTTTCACTGACAAAAGTGTACATTCCTTTGTTTTGCTTGGCCCTTTCCTCACAGAGATACTGCAGCTGCTGTGCTGGGATGACAGGGAACAGCTCCCTGCAGTTTATGCAGCTGTGGGGACAGTACATGTGTTGTGTCCTTTACATTTGTGTGTGGAACTAAACAAAGCACTACCTTGGCTCCTTGGCAGTAGGTCAGCTTAGACTCTTAGATCCTTGATTCATGGCTTTTACATTATTTTGAGGCCGGTGTGATTTCAGTGGTGGCAGGGTAGAAGATTTCCAAACCACTGCATTCCAGTGAATTGACTCAGCTTCTCTCAAAGTGATTTCTGCTGGTGAAACAATCTCCACCCTGGTCCCTGGCAGGCGAACTTGCTGTCAGGCTGCTGGTGTCACGTTTCCCTGTGGATGAGCATCAGCTGTGCTGCTTCATCCTCCACATCACTCCCCCTGTGCTCTGCCAGCCTGCTCTGTTTGCTGGCACTGCACTGCCCTTTGCTCCTCTCGTTTTTATGCTCCTTCCTCAGCCCTGCACCAGGACATGCAGTACCTCAACCTCTCATTTGCTGGGCTGATGGCTCCTCATGAACACCCTGCTTGCAGAGACCCCCAGCCCTGGGGCACTCTCCTCCAGGGATGCCCGTGGTTTTGTGGGAGTTCCCTCTTTTACTGAAGTTATTCTGGCAGTTTGTGCACCATATGGCAAACGTGGCCTCTCTTAGCACAGTGGTTACAGCAGCTCATTTATCACTGAATCTTCAAAATGAGGCACTCAGAGTCAGAGAATACCCTCCTTTATCACACACAAAGCAGATCTGATCTGTCTTTTCTGCAGGAGCTCTGTCCAAGGAGACATCACAGCGGAATGGAAGTCCAGATCTTGAAGGAGATGAAGAATGCTTTTTATTTTTGGGGCTTGAATTTTAGATGCACCCTCTCTCTCCTTTTTTCCTTTAGGCTGCAAAAACCTGAAAGCTAAAGATAAAATCAGCCAATAACACTGAGAAAAAGCAGAGGAGTTGTAGTCTTGCTGCACACAAGCTTTTTCTTCTATTGTGCCAGCTCAGGAGATGAAGAGTTAAATCCAGATTTCTGTCCAGATCAACACAGAAGGAGAGAAAAAATCCCCCCAAAACGGCAAAAGTATAGAGAGACTGCATGTGGTGTGCAATCATGTGATAGTGAGAGGGAACAGAAAAGTTCATTGTGCTGGTGTGTGGCCATCCAGGTGACTTTGAAATGTGTCCTTGGGAAGAAAGGGCTTTACTTGTAACCGGTGTGCTGCTCCATCCCCGGGAGGGAGCTGGCAGGACACCTGGAGTCAGGCTTCAGCAAGCTCGGCTCAGCTCTGACCGTGTGACTCTCATTCCTTTTGCAGGCTATTATGTTGCTGATCCCAGCGTTCTTGTTAATTGGATGGGCTGCAAATGTGACCATGCTGAGTGCGGGACTGTTGCTCTACTCCTTCGGTGAGCTCTTCAAAAGGCACTGTGAGCTAAGCACAAATGATTTTTCTTCATGTATTTATTCACGCTGTTAAAAAAGATGCACTTCTAATTTCAAACTACAAGTAACAGAAAGTTGGGTTTATGAAATACGAATGAAACAGTGTCTGGGTTTTTTCTGATGCTGTTTTTATCACAGGAAGTTGTCATTGGTAGCATCCCCAGTGCTCCTCTTGTCCTGTCTCGCTGTGGAGCTCTTGAGGATGGTTTTTTTTTTAACCCCCTCTTAGCAGACCTAGAAGCAAAGTATTCACAGAGTAGCTCTGCTCAGGAAAGAAGTGAGGCATAGACTCTTTGTACCCCAGTGGTGTTGTGTGATTTCTTAGGCCAGAGACCTGCACACTCTGAGGGTGTGAGCAAAAGTGAGGGTCCGATGTTTTCAGTGTTTGCATAAATTCTGTTCTGCAGCCTAAGCTGTTGTTCAGGGAAATAGTCATGGAGGAAGTTGGATCCACCTATTGGATGTCTGAAAACAGATTTCAGGTATTGCCAAGGCTGCCAGCTATTGTTAAGCAGCTTCATACATGACTTATTACAAAAGTGGACTTCTCTTTTGCATGGTATAGCTTGATTTAGGAGTAAACTGTAAACCACAAAATTCACCTTTGAGCCTATTTGTCTGGGGCCAGCTGAGTGTTAGACAGGTGAGGAGTGAGAGGGGTGTTCATTAAGTTTAACCATATCTGAGTCTTCTCTGGCCCCTTCCTGTGCACATGACTCCATCTCTTCCCAGTTAAGCCAACTGAAATGCCCTTGGCAGGGGTTCTGTTCTCCTTCTCTTCCTCCCTCTGCCCCGCAGTTACAGCAACCTTGATCACTGCTGCTCTCCTGTTGTCCTTCCCCTTCCCTTCTTCTGCCTCATGTGTTTGAGGCATTTCTTTCTTGGCAGAAAAGGCCCCTGTTTCAGTAAGAGGGCAGTGATTGCTGAACAACTCTTGGCTTTTCTGTCCAAAAAATTTTGTAAATTTTTCTTCTTGGATGTGAGTGTCATCTTTCCCAAGAGAGCCTGTAGCTGCCTCTCCTCCCTGAGTGCAGTGCACTGCCTGCACAGGGACGGTGTCACTCTGGGTACAGGCACCTCACAGTCTGGAACAGGAGGGATTCCCTGCTCCACCTGATAAGAGCACAGCGATTTGGAAAGCTGCCAGCTGGCTGATCTGCCCTGTCCAGCCCTGTCCATGGGCTCAGGGAATGGGGGATGCTAATGTGGAACATCTGCTCGGAGCACTCACAGCTCTGGGCTCTTCCTGCAGGTTGCCTGGGGGGGGTGTTCCCACCACTGACCTGGGTCAAACCTGGTGACTCAGTGCTGGTGGAGTGCCCAGAATATTTCTCTGCAGCAGTAACGAGTTTGGGCCACATGTTTGTCACTGTTCTCTCGTCTGTTCTGAGCTCTGCTGTTCACTGACAGTCTCTTCTGTGGATTTTTCCAGCTGCAGCCATTGTTATCCCGTGCTTGTCAGCAGTGGTGTCAGGCTATGGTGAGTGTCCTTCCTGCTCTGACTGGCTGCCCTTGGCCACACCACTGACCTTTGTATTGACGGGGCTCAAATGACACAGAACTGACCTTGAGCTGAGTGAAGCATCAACAGGGACAGCTGTGGATCCATCCCGGGCCCTTCTGCAGGGGGCACCGGGAACCACCCCGTGGCTCATGCCTGTCTCATCACTGGTAATTCAGCACTAACAGCAAGGATCAGCCCAGAGTGACCATCAGTAGCACCCTTCAATTTTGTGCTGTGTAGCACAGCTCAGTCCAGTGTGATGGGGGAACTGCAGCAGCCTCATTGCTGGTGGTGATGGAGATGAGAAGTGAGCCAAGGCCACAAAGAGCACTGAGGGGGGAACAGCCTGGGCTCTCTGAAAAGGACACCAGCCATTCCTGCCAGCAGTCAAATCATTCCTTGCTGATTCCTTAGAAAAGGCTTTCTGAGGAACCTTCTGAAGCCTTGTGGCAGTGGTTGCTATGTAAGCTTGTAAAGCAGATGTGGCTGTGGTGCCATCTGTGGGTGACACGGCTTTGGGTCAGCTGGGGGCCAGGCCTGCTGAGGTGGAAAAGCAAGGGTTTGCTCATTAATGTCATTTTTATATTGCTCTTATTTAACTTGCATCCACAGTTCTGTGTTTATTGTACACCTGGGCCTTCTCAGAAAATCTTGTGCACAACGTGAAGCTTTTGTTTTGGATGGGATTGGGGGTTGGGGAGGTGCAGAACATGCACTACACATTGTCCTGGTCAAGCACTTGTACCAGGCCCCGGTGCTTCTGCAGTGAAGTGAGGCCCTTGGTGGAGGGTAAGCACAGGCTGGGGACTGGGTGAGAAATGATGGGAGGGGAAGATGCAAGTGGGAAATGCCCAAAGGAAAGGCTCCCAGAGCTACAGCCGTGCCCAAAGCCCACGCAGTGTCACACTCTGCTCACACAGGCACTGCCGGCCAGAAGGGACGAGTCATGGGCATCCTGAGGAGCCTGGGCGCCCTGGCCAGAGCCCTGGGACCCATCCTGGCAGCTGCAGGTGAGTGTGGCCTCGTGCTCCTTCCTCTCTTTGGCACCAGGCAGCCCAGCTGGGGCAGAGGGGCACAGGGCCCTGCATGGGGTCAGGGCCCCTGAGCATTTCAGGGTAAAGGGACAGAGGGAGGGGAAGCAGCCTCAGAGCTTGAACCTGTGCTAATGTTAACACCAAGCAAGCCAGAACGTGTTCCCTGGGTGCAGCCCTGTGCCAGGCTCCTGGCTCAGCCAAGGGGGCAGTACTTCTGCTCAGCTGGGCAGTGATGTGAGCACAGCTTTGAGGGCATTCACACACCTGCAAGGACAAGCACAGTGACAAGATGAATCCTCTTTCTTTTGCAGTTTACTGGCTGGCTGGGGCAAAGATTTGCTTCACTATCTGTGGAGCTTTTTTCCTCATCCCCTTGGCTCTACTCAGGTCTGTAAAACAGCAGACAAAGGAGGAGTAGGAAGGAATCACAAAACCATCACCAGCTTCCAATGCTCTCTGCAAGACCTGACTCTTGGCACCTGACTCTGCTGAGCAAACAGGAAAAGGAAGATTTTGATCTTCTGGAAGGAGATACACGATGACCTTTTGCAGCAACAACACCCAGCAGTTATGTTTAAGGTGGCCTCCCAGCCAGCTGGGTTAGCTTTGCAAACAGAGAAACAGCAAACAAACAAAAACAGACACACCCCACACCCCCCCAGAGTTGAGTGAGGCATTGGGAGCAGCAGAGAAGCAGCGAGCAGCAGGCCTGGAGCCCTCCCCTGTCACCAGGTGCTGCTGCACACAGGGCTCTGCAGGGGCTGGGCTGGCACAGAACAAACCCTCAGGATGGCTCTGATGGGGCTTCTGTGGTACCAGAGCTCTGCAAATGCTGCACCCTCACCTGCAAACGTGATGGTCAAACAAAGGCAGAAGCACACTACAGGCTGCCTGGTACCCCACTGGTACCTTGGCACAGGTGGACTGTTTTTAATATACAATTAAATTTGGAGAGATGTTTTATATTTCTAATACTGTGTGATGTTTTTGATGATCAAGCCCTGTTCTTTTTGCATTACAATAAACAATTACATTGAACAGTCCTGTGGTCACTTCATTACAGTTACACCCCTCTGAACTGAACATCCCTGTCTGGCTGAGGCAAAAAGGGGCCTGGATTTTACCCAAGGTGCCAAAGGCCTCCATGGATCCCAGCTGGTGGGTGGGGGAAGGAACCTCCACCAGGCTCTGCCCACTGCTGAGCTGGGAATCTCTGGGAAGGAAGCCCTGCACCAGCCAATTTGAGTATTTTTCTGAGAATTAAAGCCATCATTAATCAACACATTAATCATTAAAAGAAAACTAAGCAAATGAGGCTACAGAATAAAAGTGTACAAGTTTTGGAAGCAGAGCATGATCTTTTTTTCCAAGAGTTTTATTTGTGAGTAGAACTTAATGATACAAGAAAGAAAAATACAGGACTTTATTCTGCCCCAAAGTGTGTAACCATACCATACATGACTACATTTCATATTGTAATACAAAGAACGAAAAGAACAAACTACAAAATTAGAAATTAAGAGTCATTGCATATGTGGTCAAGATAAATGGAGGGACTTCAGTAAAGAACTGAAACATACAGCAATTAGTCATTTAGTTACGACCCTGCAATAAAACACAATTTAGCAAAATAAGTGTTGTTTGCTCCCTAGTGTACAAGGACATACAATGTTAGAGCAGAAGCTGAAAGCCATTTGTGCCATGCAGTCCTGCCTGAGCGCTGCTGCCCAGGGGCCCTGGCCCACACGGGCCCCTCCTCCAAACCTCAGCCCTCTCTTGAACACCGACAGCTCCGTTCCACTTCCAGCTGTTCCCCTGGGCCGCCCAAAGCCAGCCCGAGGCAGCGGCACCTCCCAGCCCTTGCTCTGCCCGCCCAGAGCCGCCTCCAGCCCTCCGCGCTTTCTGCTGCATGAATGTAAGGCATTAGTTCTCTGCTATTGTACCAATTGCAACATTTAATATTGTCCTAAAAGGTTACATCCATGTTCTGTTGTGTTACAGACACTTACTGTGAGTCACTGTGTTGCCCTCACCCCCGCGGGGTGTTGGGGTTTGCCGCTGTTAAACCTGAAATGCAAATTCTGGAAAGCAGCACCGGTCACTGCCCCGCGCCGGGGAACCGCGGCCGCTTCCCGGAGAATTCCGCAAGCTCGACCTACCTGATCTTACACTACCTTTATAATTAGTGAGAGACAGAAGCATGGCAAGAACTGGGAAATAGTGACCTCAGTGGTGAGAGTGATTTGCCATGCTGCACATTAAACATTTATAGCAAACAGTGAAAATACACCTTTAAGGTTACACGGGATTTCTGTACTTGACTGCCGGCAACAACAACAAAAAGATTTAAAGAACTGCCAGCTTTTTAAAGTGAAAATGTGGTTACTAGAAAACAAAGTGAAATACAGTGTAATGCATTTACATTTTTATCAGTGGGAAGGAACAAACACAAAAGGCTGCACATGGGATTCATGCACAGCAAGGTTGCATGTGCAACAAAGGGACTTTTAAGAGGATGAAAAAACCTGTGCTAAGGCCCAAAATACACCTGCCCATGCTCCACACCACCAGCTGAAAAACTTCTGAATTACTTTTACTTCAGTTACTCGTGAACCTTTTCTAACAGCCAAATCAGCACATGACTCAGCGAGGCAAGAGCAAAGACAGATTTCCCTTAAACTGTAATTCACTAGAAAGAAAAAAAAACCAGGCCAAGACTGGGCTCTTTGAACACACAACATGAGCAGAACACACCACAGACATTTCAGTCCTAGACATCAAAGACTGATTTCACCAGCCAGTTATAAAATAAAACAAAGTGAAAAACACCTTCATTTTGTAACAACAGTGAGAAGGGAGAAAGAGAGGAAGCAATGGAGAGCCCTCAAAGCTTGGCCAAACCACAACCTGTACTCACAAGCTTGCAGAATTTTACATGTCAGTTCAGGAATTCACCACCCTTGAGAACACCACTGCAAAAGCATCCTCTCTAAAAGTCAAAATTTAAGAAATTTACTTGTGACTTAGAACAGAATATTGGAAAGAACACTTCTTGTGGTAAGCAATGGGTGTTTTATTTTTAATTGTGAATTTTTTATATTCTTTTGCAAAGCAGTGCAGGCTTTAAATTAAAAATAGTGAATCAATGCCTTCCACATGGAAGTCATTCACATTTGATTATTAACTAGGGATCAGATCTGTGGCAGCTGCTGAACACACAGGATTAGCACCTTTTTGGACATGAGTTTCTGGTTATAACCCTAAACAATCAAGCCATAACTTGAGGGGCTGGTTGGATTAATTGTGGCATTCATTTACATAGTAAGACAAAACACTCAGTACGATCTGGTACATTCTAGTGGTTAATGGATTTTAAAATATGACAGTGTTTCTGCAGTGGGTTGGCCTTTAGGAGTCACTCTTCTTTTTGCTCTTCTTCAGGAAGGAAGGAGTGCGAAACTTCTTTTTCTTTTTCGATGGGGACTTCCCTGGAGATTCATCACTACCTGCATCAGCTGCTGTCCCCTCCTCAGCTGTTGGTGTTGCTGGCTCTTCAGTGGCTTGGGACTGGGGCTCCTTATTTTCCACCGCAGCTGGTTCCGTTTGGCTTTTGGGCACATCGTGATCACATCTCCCTTCCTCCTTTCCTAAGGGTGGGAAGCCGAGTGCTTCCGAAGGCTCATCAGGGGTGAGATCTGGGAGGGTTTGCTTGAAGGTTGCAGCATCACTGTCATCTCTGTAGGTCTGGTCCTGCCGTGTCTCTGGTGGACGGACAGACAGGGACAGTCAGTTCACAAAGGTGCCCCTGGAGCAGGGCAGGCGAAGCGAGGGGTGGAGAGCGCTCTACCAGAATCTACTGTACACTGAGCACGAGAGCCTTTGTCATAGGGCTGTTCTCCAGCTCTGGGCACAGAAGAAATAAGATACTCCAAAGTTCTGTTTGTTTTTAACATTCTTCACACAGAACAGGTAAAGCTGAATTGCATCAGCAAGAAAGTAATTGTTCACTCCTTGCTCCTGTTTTCCTTATGACATTTGCAGGAAACAATGTTTTGGTGCAATGAAGCAGTAATTAAACCTACAGTTTTTATTGAGTAGAGTGTTTTGCAATTCTATACCTTTATTCTGATTTCTTTTGGAGAGATAAAACTAATTGCTGATTTGCAGTGATCCCATACACGCAAATCCATTAATTTCTAAATTGTTGGCTTGCCAATTTATAATCCCAATGAAGGGGTTTTCATAATATTCTTCCATGAGCTCTAACTGATGTTGCTTCAAAATATAATTTCCTATCACAAAGGCTTCACTTCTTTTTTTTTTGCAAGATATGAGTATATATTATGGATTCATCTAAGTAAAATCCATGTAGTTTATCAAATTAAATGAGCTCAGCAGGTTATGCAATACAGCTTGTTTTGTTTATTGTATGTGATGTCAACAGCCAAACTCACCCTGAGAAAGGGAACCTCAAGAGTCCAGGGGTAGCTGTGTCCAAAGAGGAGCTGAACTGCTCCTCCCTCGGCTGCAGCCCTGTCCTCACTCACCTTCAGCTGTGCTTTGGGATGTTCTCTTAGGGCTCCTCTTTGTGCAGGGCTTCAACAAGGAGCACTCTGTGCAGCTCCCTGCACAGCTCTCCCTGCCCCGTGCTGGGCCACATCTATCCCCACTGATGTTACATAAGGAGGAATTCAGAGCAGAATCCAGGCCATGCTCTTTGTGAGGCACAAATGAAAGGCAACTATTTTTTTCCTCCTTTCAAGATCTTGTTTGTTTTAATTTGAAAAGACTGAAGGTTTTCACAAGAATTTACAGAAAATACTTGATACGTTCACATTTTTCCTATAAAAGTGACAATGTTCTTTTTACTTCTGCCAGATGGGATTAACAATTCTCTGACATATTTTAGAGGGCTCTGTTCTGTGAATACCTGCTAGGAAACAAACATGTTTTGCCTAGAGCACCAGGAACTTCTAATAGGTTAAATAAACACCACACACTAGTATCCAGTGCAAAACACTCAGAATGCACAAGTTAGCAGTTTAAAAGTTATAATGCAGGCAGGATTTAAATCAGAGCAAAAAAGAGAAAGCAGTTATGTACAAGTTGCCTCCTGAAGCTGTAGTTTAGCCTATGCATGGCAGACACAAGTTCATAAGAAACACCAGTTACAGTTCTTCACTCCCACTATCCAGCTTTTGGATTTGATTTTTCAGGAATTAACTGAAAACACTGCTGAGCTCTTCTCCCCAGGACCCAGTGAAGGACGTGTGGGAATGGCTCAGAGCTGCACCAGGGGAGGTTCAGACTGGACTTTGGGGAGCATTTCTTTACTGAGAGGGTGCTCAGACATTGGAACAGGTTTCCCACTTACTGAGAGCTGCTCAAGGCCCCAGGCCTGTCAGTGCTCAAGAGGCTTTGGGACAATCAGCTTTAACTTTTGGTCAGCCCTGAATTGGGGCAGGCAGTTGGACTAGGTGGTCATTGTAGGTCCCTTCCAAGTAAAAAATATTATATTCTATCCATTAGTTGGCCCAGCTTTTAGAACAGGCACTGTATTGGACTGTCAGGTTTATTTATTTTTTTTCTTAATTAAGTTTAAAAGATAGTTTTGAAGTTTAAAAAAAAGGAATTAGAGATTCTTCAAATTAAAGAATAGGAAGCTACAGGCATTCAAACAGCATTTGCCAGCTGGCCTGAGCATTGAATAAATATAAATGGGTTTATAACTCATTAATCCAGGACTGCCATCCTTCCCAGTTTGTCAAGCTTCCATCATCCTTAATGAACAGATTAATGTGATGCTGGAATCAAGCAAACATCTGTTTATCTAGTTTGCTAAGGGTCTTAATTTACCAGAATTTGGAATACTTTGAAACTGCACATTCAGTTAAACCAGCACCCAATATGTAAATGCCCTGCTACTCTACTGGATGGATTTCAGTAACATAACTAGAAAGCTTTAAAAACATATTTCTTGCTGCAAAACCTATTTACAGTTTAAAAACTCACCTCAGCATTTAAAAAGTTTTTTTAATCATGTTTACATCCATGCTCTCCCTTTATATATACATATATATACTGTGGCTGAAGAGTTTAAAGGATAACATCAATACTGGTGTGTGTTTACAAGTCACATTATTTATGAAAATAAAGGTTTATGGGGTTTTGGTTTGATTTATTTTTCAACACAAAGATGTGGACAAACATACAAACTAGGCTATAAATCTAGTTAAAAACCACTTGACTGATTTCAGCTACACTTAAATAGAAACAATTTGATGAATCCAAGTTGAGAAGAGGTTGTATTCTGAGAACATTGTCGTTCAACAGAACCTCCCCCAACCAAAGTCATCATGGGGTGAACTTCCAGTTACTCTCCAAAATACGCTTTGTATGTTTGTCCTGTAAAACTCATACAACTAGAAGAGTTTGTCAAACACAATCCCTGCTTAAAAGAACTTTCAGGTTTCAGAGCTTTATCAGTAACATCACAGGTGTCTACAGTAGTTTGACTTCCACACCTATAACAAACACACTGACTTTTGGATATAACAGGACATACAAACATCCTTATTCCTTTAAAGCATAATCTGAAGGATCCCTGCAGAGCTGGCCAAAACAGCTGTAGAAGTTGCTGCCACCAAGTACTTGCTGCTATTCCTTGCCTGGAATTTGATTTCCCTACAGTTAACACAAAACATAAGAGCAGTCCCATATCCATTTCCATGCAGAAGTCTGCTGGGTAAACTTAAACCCATGCCAGTGGATTTTGCTCTGGAATAGATTAGGAACTCTTCTGTTTTGTTCCCAGGCCCAAGCTGTGTGGACAGCAGCAAACTGTTGGGGCAGAAACTGCCAGGGCTGTCTTAGCTCTATCTGCCAGGCAGCTTCAGACTATTCCTTTTTGAACTGAGGAATTGGACACACAGATATGGAAACACGGAAGGTGACTCTCACAGTCTCTCTCAGAGGGGAGTGTGCTTTAACAGGAGATCTGCAACTGCCTGGAATTACATGAAATTGAGAACTAAAGAAATCAACATTTCAACTGAAAAAGCCTGCTTTTTTAAAAAAAAGCAAAACCAAAAGAAAAAACACCTTAGTAAACAAAGATGCAAGAGTGAAGCAAAGCACAAAAGCAGGTCAGAGTATGGAATGATACTTACTATGGTAACAGGTATTCTTTAGCATATCCATCTCCTGTTTGTAACGCAGCCACAAGAAGAAAAAAGCACAAGTAGAGAATCTATGCATTCATCACAGCCATTGTGTTATGTTAGAAGAATGGTTGCAACCATTCTTGTAGAAAACAGAATGAGATGAAGTAGTGAATGGCAGACTAACAGACAAGTGATATATCCAATGTACAAGGTAAAGGAAACAAGACAATAATTGGATTACACCTGATCAAGATTATAATTTTATCCTTTTTTTTGGGAATTATCAACTTTAGCAGCCCTGCTCACACTTTAGTTAAAACTATGAGATAAGGTGAGCAAATAATCAAATTTAGATTGAAATTGAGTAGGAAAAATATTTACTGAGGTGTAATCCAAGTACAATAATGTTTAAGAAATGTGCAATCAGTGAAGAAGATTTACCAAAGCATCTAGATATGTGTCTGGTTCACCATCAGACACTATTTCATTTAGTAAGAGCAATTATCTTGCAGAAAATGTACAAAAAGGTAAATCAGTTGAGAAACACCAAGAGATGACAAGGCAAATCTGAAAAGATGGAAATTTGTCTTTAGATTAATGCACACTTCTTTATTATTGTAAACACAGCTCCTGTTAGACTCACAGTTCAGTGGGGTGTCTGTAGGTAGTACAATGAAGTACAGGAAGCCATTGACTGTTGTTAGCTCTAGTTCATCCCCCCATGCATCAGTCCCCAGGATGCAGCCCCCAGCCCCTGGCAGCAGCACCTACCTTCCTCCAGTTTAATGGGAGTACTGGGAGGGGTGCGAGCTGAGCTGGGCTCAGGGGGGCTTCTCTCCTTCTGGGGCCTGCCATCTTCTGAAGGCTCTGCAGGCACAGGCAGAGGGAGATTAAAAAGGCAGATAAAACCTCTCAGCAGGTGAGAAAACAAGTGTCCTTTTGCTCCATGCATGAAAGATATCAATGCATTTTTCTGAATTAGAATTCTGCCAGGATATTAAATAATACCAAAACAAGCAAAAGAAAATTAAGCAATAGTTTGCTACTGACTAAACTGTTCAAGTTGCTGTTGTGCTCTGTAGCTCTTTTTGGAGGTATTTTTTTCTTTAAGAGGGCACGAATAATGAAATCACTTATGAATTGGTTTGAAATTAGATGGTAAAACCACAAGGAAGATATAAACAAATATGGAAGAGAGGATATGCTACCAGGCCTACACAAGATAACACTCTTTTGCTTGCTTTGTATTGCTGAAATTTGGAATAAACAAAATTGCATCCCGAAAGAAAAGAAGACTGCACAGATAATCAGAAAAACATGCAGTAATTATATGATTCCAAACAGATTTCACAGTGGTTTGAGTATTTGTTATTAGTAAGGAGGGTCCCCCTTGCTTCCAGCTTTAAATAGCCCTGGATCCAAAAGGAAACATTAATAGAGCACACCATATATTGGGAACAACACTGAAGCATTGTTCCATCCAGTTCACCTACACAATTAAAGTGAAATCAGTCCCACAGATGAGAGACAACTGACAGAATCTGCACATGGTGTAGATAAAGAGGTTGTTCCTTGGATTGTAAGCACAGCTGTACCATGTTAGTAATACCTGAGGCCTCAGCCAAGAGGTCAGGATGGGACCTTAATGCTTTGATCACTGCAGTGTGAAATTCCTTATGGGAGGACTTCTGCCCATCTGGCTCTTCTCCATTTAGATGTGGGATGATTTGCTGCATGGTCTGACAAGAAACCCATGCAGCAGCAAACTGAGTGTTATCTAAAGACTTAGACAGTGATGACACGCCACGATCCTCTAAAGTCTTCGTATCTGCTCCTTGAAAGGTGTTTGATCTGCCTTTCAAATCCAGAGATTTTTTATCTGATGTGTTTTGCTCACTGCTGGTCTGATTTCTAAGCACTGCACTCTGTTCCCCAGCTGGTGTCTGTCTCAGTAACAGAGTCTCTCCATATTTTGATACCTTATCTAAGAAGATGTGGCATTGTTACTGAGAGAATAAAGGTATGCAGTTAAACAGGCATGACAGCACAGCACCCCAGCCCACCCAGTACTTCATAAACCAAACACAACATTTCCTACATTGTGCTCCCAAAAAAGCAGCTGCAGGGAACACACACTGCAAAAGAAACACACCCACATCATTCAAATCCAAAACCTCACAACAGATGAGCATTGTAAGAATCATCCCTCAAAATTATACAAAAGTAGCAGGAGAACCACTTCAGATGCAGAAATAGCCTCTTTTTATAGTACAAACCTGTCATAATTCTAGGATAATGGCAAAAGTCCATTTTGATAGAAGCTCCCAAAATTGTTACTTGGAAATGCAAAATCAATGTTATTTTGTATCTTCTCCATTGAACATATTTCTCAAATCCACAAATTTCAATGCCTTACAAATCTGCAGTGTTGCTGCTATAAAGCACCACCATTTCCCACCTTAGCCTAGGCTCTAGGGCCAAGGGAAACAAAGCAGAACAAAACCAGTACCAAAACACCTTTCTGAGTGAAGTGTCAAGATTCCAGCTTCTTGCAGCCCTACTGCCCAGTTTGTCTCTAAGGACAATTTTAGAGTGAGATCTGTGCATTTTACACAACACACTTCAAACACTCAGATGGAACATTTTATCTCTAATATACTTCTCAAATTTCTAATTCACATTGAAAAAACTGAAACATACAAAAGCTGGGTAATTTATCCATGGCTTTTGCAGGTAACCCACCTTCCAACTGCTAAGGAACTTGCTGGTACTGCAGTTTACTGCAGAAAAAAAACACACACAGAGAAACCAACCTTCTGGTCCCTTCTGCTTTCTCTCTACTTCTTTGCGATACTCCTCCAGCTCTCGATCAGTGAGTTTATTGAAGGGATTTGGTCCTGTTGTGCTCACTATCACTTTTGGTTGATATTCTTTCTCAATTATTGCCTTTGATGCAGTCACCAGCTCTCCCTGGCAAAAGAAAATTAAGATACATCTGCAATCAAGCAGTAATTGGCAGAACTTTTAGAGGCATAGAGGCTACAAAGCAACCAAAACCAAAACAAAAATATAACCTGGAAAATGCTAGTTTTTTTCTCTTTTAGATTAAAAAAAAAATCTATTGCAGATTTTTTTTTTTTTTAAATCTGAGTCACAGGAGGTTAATATAAAGGAGAAAACAGGTCTCCACCAGGGAATATCCACCATTAAGCAGTAAATCAAACAACAGCCAAACAGTCTAGCTGAATTATATTTGAAGTCACAAAAGTATATCAAGTTTCTTTTTCTCACCACAAAAAAAACCATGGTATCAGGCCCACCTGCATGGCAGCCTGGGCACAGAATACTTGTAAAGGGTCAGGAACTCAGCTCGTGGGTATTTTTGTTTCTATTTTGTTTTGGTTTATTATTATTATTATTTTGCTTTGGGTTTTTGTTTTGCTTTGTATTATTTTAATAACAGAAAAGGCATTTCTAGCAGCTACTACATTACATCTAACAGATGTTATAGTAAAAAGCCATCTTGTGTATATTCTGTATCCACCAGATTAACAGCTTATTATGAGCCATTTTAAAGAAATTAAGGTTAACTGTAATCTGGTACAAGTTAGCATATTTACATTTATAACATTTGTCATATAAGCCAGATACAAAGTTATACAAATAAAAATATAACAAGCAATTCTAAGTACAGTAAGTTCCAGTGGACAAAAGCAGCTGCATCAGAGATTCTCTAATGTTAAAGTTTTTAGTATTTATTCTCTAATCCCATAGTAAAGGCTACAGACACTGGATTTTCATTGTCTCAGGTACAGAAAATGCTTGCCTGGAGATAGTTGCTCTATCTCTCAAATGACTTGTCTAAGCATTTGGTTTTTTCCATTGGATATACAGAACTCTGACACTTTATGTGTGACCCGTGCCCCATGCTATGGTGACACCCAAGCTGTCTTCATTATCAAAAATAGGTATCTGAACTCCAACAGTATGGGCTACTGATTGACCCAGGTCATGTCCATATTCAAATGTCTGTACCAATGTTTAGGAGAAAGCATTAGAAAGTGCAATTCAAAAATATGCAGTGCCTGAAGAGAGACCAAGATTCCATCCCATGTCTGCACTTCATGGACAAGCACAGGATGGCCACTGTGAAACTGATGATGCAAGAAGACAGAATGCTGGTTTGGATGGCAGGAGCTGCTTTGGACAAGGTGTCAGCACCAAAGAGGTGACAGACAAGAAGGCCTGGATAGAAGGAGGACAAGAGCAGTTCTGAAAGTCTGATGAGAGATCTCCAGAAATATGAGCAACCCAGGGAGGTAAAATGGGTGCTAGAATCTGCACTGCTCTTCAGGAAGCAAACACCAGCCAGAAGTACCAAAGAACAAACAATGTAACAATAAATCTCCACTCCAAGACCCTGAAAGGAACTGCAGGATAGAAACATCTCTAAAACATTACAGATAACTTCCATTTCTCCATAAAATAAGAGGAAACTTCATTTTATATGCAGAACATCAGTAGGATGTCGAAAGCCTTTTCTCAACTATATCCATGAAGCATTGATTTGGTAGTAAAAGCTTTTCTCAGAAGATAGTGCATAAAAGCTCAGAGAAACATCAACCTTTGTACAAATAACTGCTTTGTAGAAAACTCAAAACACCCCTAAAATTACAGGTCTCAGCTTTTAATGATGGCGGAAAACTGATGCCCATGGAAATTTTGTATTTCCCTTTCTGAATTTTCCCACACTTCAAACTAAGTCCATAGTTTTAACTGAAACTCAGCATAAGCAGCAGGACCTCGTAAACCACTGATCTCAGGCAGAGTTTCTAGAGTTTTCTGGGAACAAGAGAGAAACAAGACACACAGTACCCATTAGAATTCCTGGAATTTCTAAGAATCTTTGAATGTTGCAAGTTAAATGTGGAATCATTGGGTAGAACAACGTCTAATGAAACAGAATGTTACTGAATGCCTGTTGATTTAATGGTGACAAACAGCAAGACAGGCAGTTTGCAGATGCCTGGTGCACTGACAGGACATGCTCTCCTACTTAGGAGAGTACCTTTGTTAAATACTGGGAATGAAAGCAGCAAATCAAGCAGCAAATCTATCACATTTACTAGATTGGAAAAAAAAATCCCAACAAAATGAAACCCTTAAAAAAACACCCACAATCAATGCATACAGTATTTGTACTTGCTGAGTAGCTTTGACCCAAGAGAAGCAGCATTGAAAAGATCAGAGGCAACAACATTGGATCATAAAAGCAGAAAAATTAAACAACAGATCAGGAAGGAAAACTTTTGAGCAGCTGAAAGCTGATTCCAGATAAACACATCCAGTTCTATTCAGTATCAATAAAATAGAAACATCTCAAAGGCCACCAATGAAAATGATACTATGGTAGTATCATTTGATGGTAGAGGGACTGAGTCTATGTGAGAAATTAATTATAGGAGTATGTTAGTAAGTTCTGCAATATGGTTACTCTAAACCAGTATGATTACTCTAAACCATCATTACTTCTAAATTAAGTAGATATGTTTTACTTCACAGAATAGGCCACAGAGCAGCCCTCTAAGAATTTAAATAAAAACACACAACACAAAATGAAACATGGGGCAGAAAAGAAAATAAGTATAAAGGACTGAAAAGACAGAACAGAATGTATTTCCAATTGTTAAACGTGACACAAAAATAGACAAGACTTAGCAGAGCTATCAACCTGACTGTGCCACTCAGAGATTCCTAAGAATGTTCAGAAAAACAGAACAAGAAAATTGGTCTGGAGTTACTTTCAGTATTAAAGAGCCTGTAGAGAGAGAATAAATTCCTATAGACTCACATTCTGTCTCAACATAAGATGACATGAAAAAAATTAATGTTCTAATGAGCTCATCAGGAGTATGTTGATCCTAGTGCTACTTTGATGATGATTCCAAAAGTATGTAACTATGTGAAATTTGATCACATGTGTAAGCACTCAAACATCAACTGCATTTTCTCCACTGTAAGAAATGCTGGATAGATGACATTAATGATACACAATATACCTTCATACTAAACATGGACCTCACTACATAAAAATTTTACATAATTAATTTTTTAAGTTCTACACCAAAACTGGCTTCTAGAGAAAAAAAATTAAACCTGACCATTATTTAACAGGCAAGCACTTCACCTTGTTCTCAGGGATAAATATGACCAAATTGGCACTTGATATATGCCAATTCTTCTTTCAGTAACAGGAGTTTCATAATAAAGGTCTAAATTAACAACTGCTCCTATCACAATCTGACATTAATGCAGTGCCTTTATCCAAAACACCAAGATTCCTGAGGAACTGTTCGTGTAGAAGTCACTGCTCAAACCCAGTGCCACCTCTGGGGCAGCACTGAGAGGGTCTGGATTAATCACAAAGCCACAGAATTTCCATTCTAAAGGAAGAGACACAAAATGGGTGAATCCCCTTCTATTTAAAATGACTGAAAACTCATGTGAATTTATTTTCTTCTGAGACTGCAGAATGGTTGTTGGTAAGAATAACCAACATTCCCTGTCAGTCAGCCAAGACTGCAGCAGAAGCTTGGTTAACCAAGTTTGAACAGGAATAAAATTACATGATGCACAAGGAGATTTTGTGTTGCAACATGGCCAGGACTTCTCAGAACATGGATAAAGCAAGCAACAAGGCAAGATGGAGAATTCACTGCTGCAGCCAAAGGCACAGGAGCTCAAAGCACTACATGCATACTGTACACAAGGAGGCATTTTTTCATCCAAAATAGTGTGCATTAGGATTTGATATAAACTCTCAATGCTAACTGAAAACATAATACATTGTAAGTGTTACTCCAATTACATTAAATTTTTTACATGAACTGTCATTGAGTGTCAAAGAATTTGTCAACTGAGAACTCATAATTGTCTGATGCTAAAAAATCCCTAAGCACTTGATACAGGATTCTTCAGTTTCATTGAAATTTTCGGGTGAGGTTATGTGGGCATCATAAGATTATTTACACTTCCTTTGTTCCACAAAACACAATTGTTTTATGGCAGAATCTTTCTAGGAAATTTCTCTGGTGGGTTTTTTGGTGGTTTGGTTTTTTGGCTCTTTTTGTTGCTTTTATTTTCATAGGATTTTCTGGTTTGGGTGACATTTTTTTAAAAGGAAGTTGGTTGATTCGGGGTTTTTTTGTTTGTTTTGGTTTTGTTTCTTGGGTTGTTATTTTTTTCCCCCAAACAGTAAATTATTAAGCATTCAGGTCAAAATCCATATTAAAATGATAAAGATAGTGAAATAGGTCACTTCTATATCATAATTATTCCTGTAATTTACACTGTAATCTAATTTTACACACTATTTCAGGCAGAAAACACCACAAAAAAATGACACAAATAATTTGGACATCTAAACCCTAACAGGATACTACTAGACAAAATCATATAACCAATAGACCATTTGTTGGTTCTCTGCCATCTATGAAAATGCATGTAAACTATCTGTTATAGAAAAGCTATGTCACTGTTTGATAATAATACTTGAAATATATCACCATTAAAAACACCTGTGTTGTGATAATTATCATAAAAATATTTTTTCACTTTGAAGGTGTTATTAAGTGGAAAATAAAAGCCATGCACTGCCTAGAAGAACTTGACTTTATTTTCTTTTTTGTCTTAAATTCAGAAATGGTGTTTTATTATTCTTCCTTTCAGAATATGAACAAACTGCAATGTGAAAAACATGACCATCACATTCTCAGTATGATCCAAGTACCTATAACACAAACTGGCTCATTACACTTTAAGAGTTATAAAATCATAAGGTTTCCAACAATGGTGTCATTCAAAGTATTCTGGGTTTTTTTTTCATGTGAAAGCTCTTCTGATAATGAGGTGTTCAGGCACAACCAAAACCCAGGATTTAAGAATCTTTTAGGTAAAACACTGGAGCAGAGGAGGCATTGATGTTTATTTACACACTGTGCTTCCACACTTGATATGCTCTAAGGAATGTTATTTGCAGTGTGCAGCTGCTCCATTCAGTCAGCCCCAAGGACTGCCCACACCTCTTGAACTTATTCTGTATTTAATGGATATTATATAAGCACAAACATGACTACAGTGTGAAAGCCAGTCAGTTTTGCACGTGGGGGGCATTACTTGGCAATTCTTGTAGCTAACTGCAGGAAGCTTTAAGGAAGCCACACATCCAGTGCTCTGGGATCAAGAGCTGACAGTGTTTGTCACATAACATACAGAGTGTCTTCAGAATTACACTGATGTAATCAGGCTGAGATTAAGCTAACTCTAAATTGATCACAAATTAGTATAATTGAACACTAACAGCATGCATAAAGAAACCCTCTATATGCAGGACCTGATCAGCACCTTAACACCAAAAGTGTTTCCTCATCAGCTTCTACAAAGATCAAGATCACTCTTAACAGAGTAAACTAACTGTCTGCATTATCACATACACATAATTTGAAGATCTATTTCCATTTTTAAAAATTCTCTAGCCAAATGATTTCTAACAAAGAAAAAAGGTCAGGGTAAGGAGAGGTTAAATGAAGGGTGAACAACAGTATTTAGAGCAGTAGGACAGGGCAGTACCTTTCTAACAGAGAGAGATTTAGCGGGGCTAAAGGCCTGCTCTGTGAGATCGAGCCCTTCAATAGATTCCGTACAGTCTGAGAGGGGAGCATCCTGCAACAGTAAATGGAGTAAACAGAGCAAACCGAGCCCGGGCTTCACAACACCCACCAAAAGCACTGGGATGCTTGCTGAGAACATGCAAACAGAAACTGCTAGATGGAACTGCATATGACAATGAACTGACATGCACACGATATGGCACCCAACATGAATGATGCTGTGGTCATGGTAAGACTTGCCAATCTTTAAAAAGTATATCAGAAAATACTTATCTGGGGCAGTTGAAAGCACTTGGATATAAAAAGCTTCATTCAGCTATACAGTATAACTGTACAGCTCTAATTCTTACTTTACTTGAAGCAATGATTTATATCTTTTGTATATCCAGATATACTGCTTTTAAGTTTCATTGATGCATTTTTCCCAAACTGCTCTTTAAATAAAATATCATAAAGCATGAAATCCCATATTTAACATGAAACACTACTGCCCCACAGTGAGCCTGGTGTGCCCAGTATTAATCCTTCAAGATACATAAACTCAGAAATCAAACAAAGAAAAAGCTGTCACAAAGCCCAACTAGTTTTGAACAAGAATCTAACCCGTAGAAATAAGGCTTCTGAAATTCATGCATTACATTCAGCAAAAAAACCAAGAAGCATCCTCCACAGACATGCTTGGGCTACATGGTTGAAGCCTCTAAATTTCTGACCCTGAGCACTCTTGCAAAGACAATGGTATTACCTCTAAGACTTACCTTATAAACAGTTACTCTCTGCCAATTAAAGAATAATTTCACAGTGATATATTAGGTGAAAGCAGAGGATATTGCAGATTAAGCTATAAGTTTTAGGAATTTAATACTCTCACCTGTACAAGGCTCCTGTCCACAACTACCCCAGAAAGAACCTGTGACTGAGGGCCTGCCGTTTTAATATCTTGCAAATTTTGCTCTCGGATCTGGAAAGGAAAGCAGCACATGAACAACAGAGAAAAGCTGATCACATTTTTATCTTTGAAAAAGGGGTGAGTGTCAACAGGCAACAACCAGTGCTCACAGCTGTGGCCACAGGGCTGCCAAATGAAGCTGAGCCTATAAACACCACTTGAACCTAAATGTTCAGGTTCCTGGCTGTTTCCTCACATTTTTCAGAATTCAGTCTTTATGTACCACAGAAGAAGTTGTCCTTTACTTTTTAGTACTAGGTCATGGTAAACCAGGTAACAGATAACCCCATTTGTGAAAAGTGAGGAGAAATAGAAATATTACCTCTGTGCTTTTCTGTCTATTGTACCTGACCAGTCAGTTGCAGGTTTCTGGCATCAGCCATTAGTTACTGATATGGCACCACAATATCACCTTCTTAAAGAACTTACTGTAAAACACTGCACAACTTTCCATTTCTGCATCTAGTCAGGATCATAGCCTCAAAAGGACATATAAATAATTTATCTGTGGATAAACTGACACTCTGGAGTTCTCAAAAACACCCATTTTGTTGCATCCTAAATACCTCCCAGTTCTTTCAATACAGAAGATGGGAACAGAAATCAGATCTTTGAACCTAGGTATTACCTATTTAAATTAGATATCCTTCAGTGGTAAAGAATACATAACAGACTCAAAATTTATTTCTAAAATATTCTGGTTCTTGTTCTAAGATAAATGAATAAAAGCATGAATCTTAAAAGATCTCTGCTTTACAACTAAAAAGAACATTCAATTTATAAACAATATATGCATACAAATACACAAACAAGAAGTATCATTAATACTGGGTATCTCAGAAAGCACAAGGATCTCCCATCTTTTTCACTTGTTTCTAATTTACTACCCTTCTCATCATTGAGAAAGTATAAAATTTGAAGACTTACTCTCTCAGTCACTTCATTCAAGTAAATAAAGAAATATTTGTGTTTGAAACAAACTGCTTGGAAATCTCACCCTAATTCTCATTTCAAGTGGTTATTATTTTACAGTGCCAAGCATTAAGCTCTGTCAGCCACATACAAATTATTTTAGATTCCTGCTGGCATCCCTGCACATAGCCTTTCTTTGACAGGATGCTCCCATGCTCCATGTGGTTGTCACTTAGAGGTATCATAACAATCCAGGACAAGTAAAATATTAACAAGATACCAGGGCATTTCTTACACTGTAAAAGAAATAAAGTGAAAAAGCCCAATCCATTCAGTGCTTTCCTGTTAGACAGGACAAAAAGATCTGAAATTCAAAACTAGGAAAATTAACTGCAAGCTTATTTCAAACAGATTAACTTGTGGTTTCAAAGACAAAAAAAAAACCAGTCTGCAACAATCATAGCATATCATAATACAATAAATTGAAATATGGAGAGAGATCTATAAACTATTTTGTCTGAGCCACAAAACTTCAACTGGTATTACCAAAACAGGAAATCAGGTCAATTATGTAAAGCTATGATCTCAGGGTACAGAATACTACCATAAACCCAGGACTCGCTGTTTCAGAGGTATCCAGCAACAGGTCTAAGAAAAATGAAAAATCTTCATATTGTGAAAAGAAATACCAACTTTTTCCAAGAGGAGTTCAGGACACTCAGGAATTGTTTCAATACTTAGTTATAAAGGGACAGGAGAACACCAGAATTTTCTTATTGAGCTCCCAAGGTGTCATTATAGCAAAGTAAATTAGTTCATTACAAGTACACAATTTAATTGTAGCGATGACAAAAAAACAGGTTATTTTACTGGTATTACAAACCTTGTTCCTCATTTCTTGGACCTCCTTTGGATTGGTGTTCAATGGAACAAACAGATTAGGGACAGCAGAGGTGGCAGTTCTATGTCCATCCTCTTTAGTCCACTGTAACATCAAGAACAGTTGCAGAGTCAGAAGTGCTGTAATGGCTACAGACACTCAGAGCAGCAAAGTCACATCACAGTTGATCATGCATCATACAGAGCAGAGAACTGAACCAATGATTGCATTCTTCTATTCATTCCTAACACTAAGTTGCTTTCTTCTTCAGTAATATAAACTATACCTTTGGATACATTTCTAGAGATCTGAACCATTCTATCAAGCCAAGTTAGTAACAACAACTCGAGAGCCAGTTAACTTGCAAATAACTTCCACCCAAAACAATGCCATTCCTATTTGCAGTTCAGAGATTAAGCTGGTTTTCTGTGCACTTGACCACACTGACTGCAGTGTTTTGTGTTTCCAAAAACCACCTACTTCTCACTTTATGAATAGATCTATTAAGACAGGAGTAGGAAAATACCAATATAATCACGTATTTTTAAGGCTATTTTTAAATCAGAAATTTCTCAATGAGTTCATACTAGTTTAAAAAGGACACTATTCCTTACCCAAACAGAAGTACAGCAAGATCTAAGGCATGAGCTTTAAGACCCTGTTACTGCCATTTTTATTTTCTGCACTGGGTGTTTCCACAAAATAACACGAGAGACAGAGAGATCATTGATTCAATCCTCTGGTACCCAACAAACATCAAAGCAAACTTAAAGCATAAGATGACAGAAGTATGAAAAGCAGTGTGATGTCACTAACCAGGTTTAGTGAATGATTCTGTACTGTGAAGCAAGAGTGGGCATCACCAAAGTTTTGCATTAAAACAAGCTACTTCAGCAAAATGATGTTATCAGAATTAGTTTCTGCACAAACAAAGAGCTGTACCAGCACAGCAACCTAAAAGAACAGTTTGGTGATGTCAAATATTTTATAACTCATAGCTCAGAAGGTTACAAAAATATCCCAAACACAAGCTTTAAGCGCTTCATGGGTTCTTCATAGAAGGTTGCTTTATTTGATCTGTGCATTTAGTATGGAGTCCTGTTTAATTTGATGCACAACTAACTCTGTATCTTCATATATTTACTTTGCAGTGTCCTAATTTCCAATCACTGTTGCATAGAAAATGCACTGAACAGTAAAGCAAACCTGTTTATAGAGCAAATGCTGTGCATTTTTTCCTGAGTAACTTCAAGAAACAATAAGATAGCCAGAAACTGTCAGACTTCAGAAAGCAACAGAATTTTAAAATGTTTTGCAACTGTAAAGTAAAAAATGGAATGAACATGGAGCTGTGAAATACTCACTGATGATTATCTTCTCAGATAAAAACTACTCCAGCTTTTTATTAAAGATAGTTTTTAGTCAAAACATATATATATAAACAACCTCAATATAACAAGCCACTTTTTCTTTAGGTTAATAGCAAGCATTAAAAAATTTAAATACACAAACCTGTTATACTGTATGAAATTATCTACTGCTTCAGTATATCATTAAACAAGACTAGTTTGTGACAAAGAATTTTGCTTCACTGATAATTTCAAATATGAAATACTACCTACTTTGTGAGCTGAGGCTGAAAAGCACAAGCTGCTCCAAACATATACATAGCTTTAAGCTATGATTAAACTCCATTTGATCAAGGTAAATCTACATCACTAGAGATCAATATACCAAAACTATATTTCATCTAGGTAAATCTATAATCAAGGTTAAATTATAATTTAGCTTAGTGACATGTTGATAGTACAAACAACAAATGTATTTATTAATTTCTTAAACCAAAAAGAACACCACAAATATACCAACAGAGAGAGTGCCTCTGTTTTTTTGGGACTTTCTACATGTCAAACTATGTATTTCATCATACACATTGCCTGAGAAATCATTTCATAAAAGTACTCCAAATATCGAAAACCCTGGGTGTATTCAAAGGTGTAGCAGAGTTTTGTAGGGATCAATCAAAATTAAGGTGTTCTGGAAAAAAATAATGTGGTAGGTTTTTTTCAAGAGTACTAGTTTTATATTTTTAAGACTCACCTGTAACCATACTATTGCTATAAACAGTACCACTACCAAAGTACTACTGAACTCCTGTGGCTGAGCCTGAGGTCAACCATCACAAAAGGCTGGATCCCAGCAAATCCCTGCCTTCAGTTTAGTCCCTCTGTATATGCCCAAGAAAATATCAAACCCACAGTTACACACCAACAGCTAACGATGTCCATTTGAAAGCAGTTGATACTTTTGCTTTTCAATTCACATATCTTTCAGTGCAAAATTTAACTGTAAGCAGCATTGATAAACAAAAGAGAAGCACCGGTTGCAGAATCTATCGATTAGTGCCTGCTGATGGCCTGAGCTGCACTTTAGTCATGCCGCACCCAGCTGATACTTTAGGAAAGACTTTCCATTTATGGCCATCTACTTACATGCAACACTACATGCAGAAGGCAGCTGGTTGTGAACACTCAGAGGCTTTGGGGTAGACAAAAGTGTAGTAAACAGGATAGGAAAAGGAGCTGAGAAACTAGACAAGAAAAAACTGCTTAAGGGGGGAAAAAAGATTTAAGTACTTCAAAATTAATTCTACCCCCTCATACACAAAGAAAATTGCAAATACCTTGCAGATTAAGTCAGTATATGTTACAGAAGGTACAAATTTGAGTTTTTCCTTATATACTTGTGCAAAAGTACATTGAATTGTTAGTTTCATTTTCAACTGAAAAGCTTTCATGCAGAGAGAATTAGTAGCTCCCTAACACAGCTATCCTTAATCAAACCACTGAAACGCCGAACCCATTTAGTCAAAACTATAATTCAATCTGTTTGGTCATTAGCTTGGAAAGACAGAAAAAAACCTAAAAGCTCCAAAGTCTTAAGCAGTTTTAAGTATTAATAAGCAAGATCATTTTTACAGGTCACATCTAATCAAATACAAATTAAGCGGTTAGTAAAACGCATTTAATTTTTTTTTAATATAAGAAAGAAGAAAATAATTAGGAGAGTTACGTTTTTCTTCCCAAAGCCTCTAAGTGCCAGCCACCCCAAGTTGCTCTACATCATCTAACTATGAACAGTAAGGTAGGCACAGACCAAGCAGTTGGTAATACAGCTTGGCACGCAGACACCGGACGAGAGAGACTGCAGCAAGGGTTTCACGTGATCGTGTGTAATGTTCGTCCACACCTTAGTCTTCGACTTGGGACTGCTGCCATTCTGCCCTTCTTCAGAAGCATCATCCCCTCGGCCAGAGTTCAGCCACCTTGTCTTCTCTCGCTGCTGTTTCTGAAAACTGTGTCTGAGGGGGGAGGAAATGCCTGATTCGCCATCACTAGTAAAGGAGTAACCTGTGACACTAGCTGGAATCTCAACATCGCTGTACTTTTTAGATTTCTCTCTCAGAGCAGGGCATCGATATGGGTAGCCAGTTCTGTAACCCTGGAGAAGGAGAGCAGCACAATCAGTCTTCTTTATCTCCAAGTTTTTCAACAGACAACTGAAATTTCATTGATACCCTTAACTGTCAAAACCATTTAACAACACAATCTCTTCTTCACATGGCTGCTCACCTGTTATGGTGGCACAGCCATGTCAAAGGTGATGACACATGGACACAAAGCTACATTAGCATCCTTTCCAAACCAAGTAACTCCTGAACCACTAATTTAAATGAATCATCATTTTTTGTAGATTAAACATCAAAAATATTGTGTAAAGCTTTTATGAAGAGTTTACAGTAGTCCTGCAAAAAGCCATTGAGGTGACCAAGAAGTTCATCAAGAGCAGTGCTATGGGTCTGCTTCTTCTCACAGTCAAGCAAAAAAATTATCACCTGCACTTTAATGTGTTAAACACATGAAAAAAAATCCTTTTGACTGTACTAGGTTTTTTTAGGAAGGGAAAAAATGTATATTAGTGCTTCCTGGTATTTTTCATAGAATTTTCAAGTAATTGTTCAAGTCTCTGGAGTTGGATTTAAGTCCAAATGCAGAATCATGACTTTTCTTTGTACTACATTCCAGCTACTCATTTACATTATTTTTTTTTTAAACTGTAATCAAATGTATCAACTGTTTCTCACAATTCTAAGTCAAAGACATAAAGAAGCACCCCTATGATAGGGTTGATAAAAAGATCTTTTCCATGCTTTTACATCTAGAAATCAACATATGGTATACAAGGGAATACTTCAAGAATGTTACTTTTATGTCCTTCTTCACTCCTCTCCCTAATCTTATGTTGTTTCACTCCCCCACTTTCTCTAAACTGTATTTTCTTCCACCTTTAACCTTCCCTATTCACACTAGTCATGTCTGCCCATGCTTTCTATTATGCTCAGCAATTAACATACGAGAAGGACATTTAAGTTTCTTTAAAAAGTTTCCACTAGCAAAACATTTTCAAAATGACTCAAAGAAAAAATGTGAATAGCTTAGTTCTCAAAGCACTCAAATTCTCTCTCAAGCCAGCTATAAAGAAATATCAGCTCCAACTATGCAGACTTAGCTTCTATAGAGCTTTCATGCATCAAGCACTGCTGAGGCCTTACTTGGGTTCTGCTCCAGCTTTTAATGATCAAAATGCATCATGAGTAATTATCTACCACCTAATATATTATCTACCTAATATAAATACCTACCATCTAATATTTGGTAGTTAATATACCCAATACAATATGTAGCTAATCTAATATTAAGGGTCTGTATTATATGACTGAAAGCACTTTTCTATTCCTATATTCCTACTGAGTACAAAGCCATTTCTTTTATGATCCTGCTTTCTATGTGCAGCAAGAAACATAAAACTGATATTTCCTAGAGAAACTGAAATCCAGCTGAATCTACTAAAGGTTCCAGTTCAGATACAAGGAGTCTGCTGTCCCCAGCCACATCTTTCCCATTGAAACTGGATAGTAAATGTTGGTATCTGGTCATTCATTACAGATGGGATCATACTGAAATCATTTTTTCTGAAACCTTTTATTTATTTGAAGTCTCTCTTTGGAGCTCTTCTAGGAACTAGTAGAGTTTTACAAAGTCAAATTTGTCAAATGCTGGACTCTGCTCCTGATAAGACATTAAAATTGGGACAGGATGGGAACAAAGAGGGAAATACAGATTGAGTGCAAGCACCACAGTACTCTAATTTGGAAGTGCCAAATCCCACAAGATCTCCTCTGATCACACCAATAACGATCAGATTATGAATAAGAAGCAAATCTGCCATCTCTATAATCTGTACAAAGGACACTTGATGCTTTTCATGTTGTCTCCAAGTCCTTGGGAAAAGAACAGGCTGCAGGCTGTATAAACTACCCCAACTACAGGCAGCTTTAAAAAATGTATTTTACACATTATCATATAAAAAATTAGACAAAAAGGCCTGCCTTACCAGATTATCAAGCATTCTCATAAGAGCTTCGAACTCCTGTTCACCAATCTGCCATTTGGGATGGGATACAGTACCCTCACCTGCTGGAGACTCAGGGGAACGAGACTTGGCTTTATACTTCCCAGGATCAAGAAGCACTAAGTTGTCAGGTCCACCTGCACTGGCCAAGGTACGTACCTTAAAAACAGAGTCATCTTTAAGTTTCTCGTCGGGAATGGGGTGAAAACAACAAAAAAAAAAACCCTAAAAACTTGGCATAAGCCCAGAAGAAATCTACTTCATTTTAAAATGAAATAAATGAATATGCTTGTATAAAAGTTGTCTTAAGTCTTTGAAAGTATCTGTTTTAATGGGCAGCAAGTTGATGGTTTCAATACAGTACTGGAATATTGTTAGTGATACAAAGTCTTGGATGTCCCCCCACAATATAATGATATCACACATCCTTGTGTTAGTTTAGACACAAGAGTTGAACCAGTAAAGTATGCAGTTATTAATCTGTTTCAAAGTTAATACAGCAGGCTGTATTATTACATAACATATTAAAGCTCTTACTTGTATCTCACAGGCAAGCACTAGGTTATGAATATAGTAGAAAGCCTCCTCAACAGTCTCTCCAACTGATACTAAGCCATGGTTTCTGAGAATAAGGACCTAGAGAAACATTGAAAGAAAGTTAACAGCAGTATGCCAAGAATTTTCTTGCTCTTGATTAAAGAATCTTTGCTACTAATTTAAGAATATACCTGTCACACAAACACACTGCCCCCCTGCTTTTTTCTTTCCTTCTAGATGTAAATACTGACCTTGCTTTTAGGCCCCAAATTTTTCTGTATAACCACCTTTTCTTCATCATCCACTAAAATACCATGGTAGTCATGATAAGCTACTTCCCCTAGAGAAAGTGCTTCAGGTGAAATTGGCAAGAGACCACACTTCATTGCAGAAACCTGAGAAATAGCAAAACAGCTGGTTTAATTTCTTGCAACTGAAAAAGTGAAAAAATATAGTGATGAGAATTAAAACAAGAATATATTTTTATGCAATAAGTTAATCCATCTCGGCAGGTACACACACAGTGGTCTTATACTCCATCCTTAAAGCCTCTATTTTTGGTAACTTTTGGACTGGATGCAAAAGTCACATTGATTTTGGGTCTGTCTCAATATGGTTATTTTTACATGACAGCAACATCGCTATAAAAGGACTCAGGAAAAAAACCCCAAGGAAACACCAAACCCCAAAATCAACTGCATCCTTCATTCCCTCCACTCATTCAGTTATTTCTCCCTCCTGCCCTCATGCCAAAAGAAGTACTTTAGTGACACAGATAATTCTGCAGCACTGCAGGTAAACTTAAAGAATATTTTTTAAAAGGCTACTCTGTAATTCACAATTTTAGGAATCTGATAATTTAGCCTATCCTTAAAACAGATACATTAATGTGATTAATCAATTAATTTTGAAAAAAATCATCAGAATGTGATGACAGTCACTGTCTCAAAACTTTCCAAAGAAGCAGAACTGACTTGTAAACAGTTCCTGCAAAGAGAAATATTGCGAAGGTTCCAAGTATTTCAGAAAACCTTGATAAACTGTGCTTTACAAAACCAACAAAATATGCTAAAGCTTTTATGACTCACTGTCAAAAGATCTGGTCTTTTGTGGTAAAGGACACACATATATGACATAGATATTCTCCAGTGATAGTTTACAATTTACTGTCAGATCATTCAGGTAACAACCTGGTAAGGACAGGCTCTGATTCAAACAGAACCATACTCAAAGACAGACTAAAAGGCTCTCTGCCCTCCAAACTGGAAGTAAATTTATGATTAAGGGGATGCAGCTATTTTCCCTTTGGGAGGGGTGGGGAACAGGGGACAGGACAGAGCTGGAGGCGAGCTCACCGCTGCCCCTGCTGGCGTGTGGATATGGACGATGCATTTGACATCAGGTCGGGCTGCGTAAATTGCTGAGTGCAACGTAAAACCAGCTTGGTTTACTCCCAGGTTAGTGCTTCCACGATCAACCACGTCTCCCTGAATATTGATTTTAACCTGGGAACAAAAAGAATTATTTTCATAATCAAGACTCAAAAAAATCTGATTTAATTCAGTATCTACCACTAAGACTCTAAAACCAGTTGTCATCATTTATATCTGAAATGCCTAAAGTTTCCCTCAACAAGCTGGACTCGACAGCCAGCAGCTTTCAAAGGCATGAGGTGATTCACTGTCCAAATGACCTGACACCTCTTTACAGACAGGTCAGCTGGAGGACACCAGTGGTGAACATGGGCAAAGAAATCTCTCAGATACCTCACAGTATCAAAACCAGCCACATTCAATAACATTGATCCAAACACATTACATAAAAGTAAAATATTATCTGTGACAGAATTTAAAATAACATATATATATATATATATATATATGAATATTTTACAGCTATAAAAATTAACAATTGCTTACCAGACTAGATGCAGTGACTTCACTATAGAGGAGTCCAAAAGGTACAATAAGGAAGTGCTCTTGCTCAGAATTTACTCTGGCCTAAGGATAAAACAAGGGTAAAAGTTATTAAGAAGATTTTATTAAAACATACAAGAAGACCCCCAACCATTAAAGTTATTTTTATCATCATTTTGGAATGGGCAAGTACCCTTTATAATATGTAGTATTTATTTAGTAATCCTTTACATTATGGAATGGGCAAGTGTGCCTATAACACACAATATGAATTTCATGTATGCTAACAGATGTAACAGATAATCAATGCACAGCACTGTTAATTAACTCATGTTGAACAAAAACTCTGGCAGTAACATGCCAGAGTCTTCAGATTGGTGAAGTTTAGTAAACCCTTATATTCTGCTATAATGACAACTCACCCACTATGGATAAAATGAACAATACTGAGAGAAATGGGGAAATAAAGTTATTTCTTTCAGTCAAATGAGTTTACACTCCAACTTTTATTTCTACCCCATTAAGACATAAGGTAAAAAGTAAAAGGTTGTGAAAAAACCCAAGAATTGGCCCACAGATCTAAAACATCTTGATGCTGGGAAGGGTTTCATCACTGATGCTGGTCCCTGTGAGACACCTGTGAGCAGTACAGCACACTTGCAAATTTTCTACCAAGTATCCTGACCTTCACTTATGTTTGTTTTCTGTCCTCTCAGTCACACAATCAGGGATTTGTACAAAAATAATTTTGGCTTCAAAGCACTCACATCTTGGGATGCATCTGTTGCAAGTCTGTACAATGGAAAGTACAGGACATCCACATAATTAAGGTGTCTTTTGATGGTGTATTAATAGGCTTCCTAAGTTTTAATGGACACATGAGACAACTCCCTACTTTGCTATGAGTCTACCCAGCATTTGGGTAGCTTGTGCTATGGGTTTGGGTTTTTTGCTTGGTTGTTGTTTGGGTTTTTTTAATTCAAAGTTATTTATGAGTTTTGAATTTCCCTGAGATGCAGCTACTTTATGGTATGTCTGCCTCATGTCTTCTACTACTTGTGACATTATACTTTGCTCTAGTTCTAGTGCAGGGAAATAAATTCTAATAAGTAGTTGTGCAGTCATGCAAAAGCTTCTAGCACAGATCTAGTTTCCTTTACAACCAGCTGGGAACATGCTACAGCATAAGAGCCTTTAACTGAAACAGTCAGTTGAAGTTAATCTGTACTTTTATGAATCACCAAAGTAGTTCCCCACTACAGAAGTGCAAATGATCAAGAAAAATCTCTTACTTATTTATGCAAGACAAAGAACAAGTATTACTCAAAATATTCCAGAAGCTAATAAGAAAGCTCAAATTGAAAACAAATAAGAAGCAAGACCACTTTGCTTTAGGATTATATCCAATTAACAGCTCAGGCCCTCAAAGCAAATCAAGACCTGGGGAATGATGTCTACCTTCTGTAAACCTGTAATCTCAAATTCTGCCTGACCCTGGTGGCACCCAAGTTTACATTATTGCACTTGTAATGGAAACCCTGGAGGCACCCAAGTGTACTCAACATTATTATACTTGGCATGAAAGCTCTTGATGCTCTGTAATTCTGCTTCTGCATCAGGACTGCACCAGTCTGAGCAATTCCACATATAGTAACTGTCAGGGATTGATAAGGATCCAAAAAAAGCAACAATACTCCACCCAACTCCCTGATATGTCCAGATGGAAATTGTGGGGGTATGAGAGTATGCTCCATTCTCCTTTCACAGGCTTATGACCCTCACAGAAGGTTATTGTACCTTTTCTCTTACTTCACAAGTACACTGGCACAAGCTTTTAACTTGATGCAATCACCCAGTAATTACAGCATCCACTCACAAAAACAGTGAAAACCTTGAGTCAAACAGCAGCACTGCAAGAAGTGGTAGCATTCACCACATTCATGAGGGGTGTCTTAGTACTACTTAATAAATATAACAATCTTGTTCTGTATCTGCTTCTGAAGATAAATTATATCTTTCAGAATGCTGTTATATCTTTTATTATATCTTTCTTTATGCGGTTCACTGGAGGAGCTTGTAAAAGACAGGAGAACTTGGGACTGCTGCTGACAAACCAAGAGCTTTCCAGTAACTCTGCCATTCAGAAGTGACTACAACACTTTCAAAATCTCCTTTTCCAAGTGCTTTGTCTTCCACCTCAACTGGTACCTCCTCTACTGGTATCTCCCTTGTATTCTTCCCCAAAGAAAGCAAACTTGAGGCATTCCACCCCAAATACGCCCCTGCCTCAACCCCTTCCCTTGACATACTGCTCTTCATTACATTTATCTTTTATCTAAATGTACAAACATTCCCAGGGCTGAACTTTACACTGGAAAGTCATCTCCAAACCTGCTCACTCATTGCATTGATGTCCCTTTTACAAAATCAATTCTCCTGTCACGAATGAAAAATGTGGGGGTGGCACAGAGCTGTTTACAAGAACCATTATGTTGGATGTGTTCCCGTGCAAAAGGAACCGAACGATCTAACCAACAGTCTTGATCCTATGCCCACACATATCATTTATCATCTTCATCTGTTCACAAATAATATGCCTTGAAATCTCAAAAAGCAGTAAAAATAATATTACCATATTTCATTCCAACTGCAACTAGAAGAACTGAAAATACATAAAGGACAACCTCTGCTATGTAGAATAAAAAACAATTCAGCTCTGTTAGGACAACAATTGACGGAGCTGCACACCACAGCTGTGACTTTACTCATGAGACTCATGTTGATCATTCTTCTGGCATATAAAAACTCCTTGATTTGACCTCCTTGTCATTATTTTTATGGATGCCAGTAATTACTCAGTCACAAGGAAAATTGTTGGCACGCTGCATTAAGCGGAGAAGCTCAATCATGTTCAGAAATACTATGGCTTCTTTTTCAGAAAGGCTGGTACCTGAATTATAAAATTCAACTGAATGACTAAGATGATATTTTAATACTTAGCAAAAAAAGGAAGAAAACAAAGAAATGACCTTGTAGAATAATAAATACAATTATTCAAAGCATTTGAGACACTAAAAGACTGAGTCTTTCAGCAATCTTTATTTCCTAATTTTTCATCCTAAGAATTCTCATGCACACTCTCTCTCAAGACTATTCAGACTGTGGTAGCTGACATCCAAGCTGAAATGCAATGACAAATCTCTTCACTATTATACTGCTTTCAATAACACTTTGCTCTTCTCACACACAAAGAGAAAATGACAGATAGGGGAGGGAAGCAATTCTCTTGTATGTTAAAACAATTGGTTCAGTTATCTGTTGATTCAATACTCACTGTTATATGATTGTAAATAAGCTGAGACCAGCCAAAGAGATCTGCTAATCTGTAGAACGCTGCCAATTTGCATCGTAACAACTTCTCCCCTTTTTCATAAGCAATGGAATCTGACCCTCTCAGATCATTAACTGGTGTTACCATGCCAAGACCTGAAGAGGAGAAGCAAGGTAAAAAAAGCACAAGGCAGGTTGAGTTCAGTATCAGTTCAAACCTAGCAACATGAACCACTATTATATTGGTTGTTCTAACTGGTTTATATGAACACGTTAACCTAAGAAATGGACAGGAAATTTTAATTCTTATAATGAAATAATTTATATTACACAAATACAGTGACAATCTTGAGCGAGGTTATTCAGCTTTGGTAGACTCAGCCTTCATTTCCTTCCCTGCTATAAATTAGTGCATTCCTTAGTAAAATACTTTTTTCCTCTCTCAAACTAATGATTGGTTGTAAAATACTTCTTCATTGTTAAAAGAAAAATGTAATCCCAAACATTCTACTTTTTGTGATACACATATTCCCAACAAGGAGAATTACATATCTAAATTATACAGGTTCATTTATTAAGAAAAATTAAGTACAAGCTAGAGAGAAAAAGACTATGGCAAATAATACAAATACTATAATTCTAGTTACAGCACAATTAGAAATGTGGTTAAAAAAAAACTATGAAAAAGCAGAACCAGGCCATGCTACAGTTCAGAACTAGAGATTTATTTTGGAGCACAGGCAAGGATTTATTTTATCTTAACACAAAACCTGTGTGTACATGCATTCACACATTCTGGCTTTTTTCCTGCTTTGTTTTGCTTGTTGGTGTTTCTTGTCTAAAGCTTCACTTCACGGGAGAAAGCTGCAAACAGTATTTCAATGACAAAAATAATTCGTTTCTAAAGACCTTCAGTGTTACCAGACTACTAATGAGTGTTTGATTTTCCTAAAGACAAATCATGTTATAATTAGCAGTACTTAAATATTTAAAAATTTTAAATAGCACTGACTTATCAGGCTTATTTTTCAATCTAGATACCATCCTTGAAATAGCTTTTGATATAAACTATATATATGAATCACATTGCATACCACTGTGGCATTTAGAAACTAATCAATTCAATTCACACGTGTTCTTGTGAGCAGAACAGGATAGCATTTGAACTTCACAGTCCTCTTTGCTTCATTCACACTGTGTTCCTTTTAAGCCTTGGAAGGAAAGAAGGGACTGGAGCTGTGGCCCTGCAGGTGCACTCACTCATGTTTAAGGCGGCCATCCCGCCCTGAGGCGCTGCAGGGTACACGTTTGGGACGTGCGTCGTCATGAAATCCGCGATCTGCTGTAACGCCAACAGACCTGTTGGGTTCTTCCCCTTCTTGAACTGCTCCTGGATCATGGATTCCAGTTCTTCACAGAAGGCCTGGTAACAAGACACTGCATGTTGGAATGCATGTTTAAATGAACTTCAGCCTTTCCTACACAGCTTCTTTGTAGCACTTCCATGGAACCATCCTACAGTTCTTGTGTAAAATACCTCAAGGCAGAACTACTGGGTGCATACTGTAACTCCAAAACATTGCTCTCTGGAGCTCCAATGATCTGAGTCACTTGGGGGTTTTTTATGGAAATTCCAGCATTCTCTTGTCAAGTAACACCAATTCTCTTTGAGCCTTGCTAGTATGAATTTCTGGAAGTAGGAGAATGTACAACCGACTTTACCACAAAATGTGAAAGGAAAAGTAGCAGAACCAGAAAAGAAAATTTGTCACTGCGGCTCACAGGGAACCGAGAGCCAAGAAGACATCCAGGAACACAGAAAACAATGAACATTAAATTTTCAAAACCTATTTAGGCAAGGGGTTGTTTACATTTTTCCTAGTTCTGGGTTTGTTTTTTTTTAAAATATATTTTATCCTGAAAGGAAGAAAACAAAAGTTTTTACTATTGCTGACAGGTCCTGGTTTTGACAGGAACACTGGAATTTGTACTGAAAGAGAAGCACTCCAGTCAATAAGTCATTACTTCTTTTTAGTAAGGGATTTATTAATATTTTCATAAATCAAATGGGTTGACCTAATAGGAAAATTGTGAATGTACCACCACATCCCTGTTCCAAGTGAAGCTATGTCACGCAATGTTTTGTATCTAAAGTCACCCATCACTTATTACAAAAGGAACAAATGTCATAAGGGAAAGTTTGTTTGTGTACTATCTCCCCAAGGGAACATCTTCAATATTAAATGTCAATCATTCATACTTCATTACTGTGCACCTTCCCAGAAAGAGATTATAAAAATATTTCCTGTGTCCAAATTCCAAAAGAAAAACTGAGTACAGGACAGACGTTCCTTCTATAAGCTACTCTTAAGAGAGTTACATTTAAACATGAAACCAGTGAAGAAATTTTTACAAAGATTAGATTGAAAACATGAAAAAAAAAATAAAGTTGATGACTATACAGAGAATTCTGAAAGCCAGACTGGAGAGCTGCTTTGTGAGTAGACCATAAAAATTCAAACAGATAGGATGAGGGAAAAAATCAGGAAAGGCCAATAAGAAAAAGGAACAAAAGGATCTAAGATACCACAAAACATTCCAATTCCATACTGATAGGGAAAATAAAGATATTAAATTTGTCACTTTAAAGATGGAGCATTTCTTTTCTTACTGGGCTTTGAAGAATCATGGAGACTCTCTTCTTCTGTTCCATCATGTTAAAATCCTGGCGAAGGTCAGGTGCCATATTTCTCTCTCGCAAATATTCTGGATTATTTTCATCAACTCGATCAAAATACCTCTCTTTATGAGGGGCTGTTGTTGGAGGTGGTGAAGTCACCACCCCCACACCAGAATCACCATTCATAGCACAGTTTGTAGGAACCTATGAAGAAAAACAGAGAAGATGAATAAATAAATCAAGCAAGGAAATAATTACAAAATTCATGTTTTTCTACCTTCAAAGTAACAGTCCAAATCCACCTAAAATTAGCATGTCTTCCCAAATGAGAACCATGTTTGTGCAACTGGATAGCAATATTCTAAATAGGAAAAAGGATGTTAATATACAAGATCAGAAAAGTAGGTTAACATACATGAAAAGTACAATATGCTATATAAATTAATACAAAACTAATACAAGAGGTCCCATTTAAACTGGGGGGAAAAAAAAATATTCCTTAAGCTGTCCAGCCAGATTAGTTTTTAGAAGCATGTAAACTCTTAAAACCTTCTCAGGGACAATGACAGAAGTTCCAGATACGAGGTCTAAACTCATTGGTTTGGGGCTTTTGCCTTTTAGTTTTTTTCTTATAAAGTTAAAGCAGACATAAGAAAAAGGTTTTTCCATAAATCAGAAATTAAATCATCATTGCAATTAGTGTATTACACATGTTCATTAATATGAAGAATCAGCTCCACCAAAACACGCTTGGACTGCCAACGCGTTTCTGGATACAAACTCAGAAATCTTGACTTTGCAGCCCAAAGTGTTCTTTACACATTTATTTTAGGCCCATTCAACAACATGCACATCACTACATTAGCATGCAGTTTTTGGAATCTGGAAAGCACAGACACACACAGCCCCCACTCCCTGGCCAGGGCTCCTTTCAGTTTTCCATGTCACAGTCAGCAACTGCCTGCAACCAGAAAGGCTGAAAGCTCAGCTGCTATTGCTCATGCACACCTCCCTCTTCCACTCACAATTCCTCTGTGGAACATTATCCCAGTTTTCTGGGCACAGTATTACAACCCTCATTCCAAAAATCTTTCTCTGAAGAATTCTGAAGTCTTCCACTGACAAAAAGACAGTTCAATAAAGCCACCCTCACAACACATTGAGATTCAAGCCTCCAGTTCCTGGTCATCTGATATATCAAATTACAACTAAGTAGAAAAGACTGTATATATCCTCATGTCAGTAATCATTCATTATCTACCTCTAAAATTAGTAAGGTTTTACATATGTCTTTATTCTTTTGCCAGTTTTAGATTTTTGTTAGGGACTTATCTTAAACTGCTTCCAATTTGCTTAGTAACTTCTTTGCATGCTCATTAGCTAAAACCACTTCAGATGTGGATGCACACAGCAAAGGCAAGTTTACACAAATTTTGAAATGCAGATGATGTTAAACAAAATCATTGTGATGAAGAAAATTATCTACTTCAAGACTCCAGAATCAGCAGATTTTGTCCTCTTTAATTATTACATTAGGAAAGAAGTTTCAAAATTCAACTGATTTCCTATATCAGAATAAAAAAAAAAACACTGAACTGAGACAGCTGAATACAATGAGCAAAATAAAGTATTTTCCTTGACTCTGCAGAACACAATATTACTATGAAAATCTATGTTAGCACTTAAACACTCAATTTCCACCCACTGAGATACTAAATAAGCACACAAAGACACCTCTGCAGCGTTTAAAATATTTCATTTTGAAGTTTAAACTTTAAATATCATGGTTGATTGTTTTCTTTTCTAAAGTTCATATGCACATCTTTATTATTTAAATTGCCCACTTTCCTACACCCACAGAGAAATATAGGGTACCTCAAGGAGAAATAATGCTTTTATCTACAAGGAAAACCTTTTAAGGTTTTACACCTAGGAAATTTTAAGCAAGTGAAGCTCAGCAAAGCAAACATCTCTCCTTTGGCAGCTTCAGATGCCTAATACACCCCTTCTAAGTTCTCTTCCTCCTCATAAACTCCAGCCTGCACCATCTGCCACTTCCTTCCTTGAAAATGCTTTTGAAGGCCTACTATTTCCAACCTCCTGAGCTCTATCAGCCATACTACTGCCTCTACACTCAGGGCTTTGTTGAAAAACAATTTGCAGACCTAAGCATGCCTTACTCTCTCACAGTAACAGCTCATCTGGCCCAATCCAAGGCCAAACTTCACCAGCCTCTGCTTATCAAAAAAAATCAGGGAGTTCAAAGACAGCACAATGGCAAATGAAGAGAACCAGAACCACTCAAGCAGTTCACTTCATACTGCAGTCTGCTGAGCACAGCCACAAATGTGTCTTTACTGAAAAGCAAAGCACAGGAAGCCTGAGCTTGCCACCAGCAGAGAACAGCCTGGGCCTGCCTGCTGAGGCATTTGATGTTCAGGCTATGTTAAAGTGCCATGCTGTTTGTGTATGCACAATCTTATTTAAATTAAACTGTACACGTATCTGCAAATGTAATTTTGCATTTAATTATTTACACTAATTCCATCTTAGTTTCAGAGTACTAAAACCTATTTCTGAATGAATGACACATAATTACTTCTCTGTTTCCTTCTCACATTGGAGAGAAGCTGGTCCCTAACAGCCCCCAAGGGCGAAATTAAAATGGGATCACAATGTCTTGCCAAAGTTGCATTACTCCTCCATCCAAGTACACAATGGCATTCAAGAAGGTCTTGGGCAGCTATTACTTCATCATTATGTAATGGCAATAATTTCACATGAAAATCAATGATTAACATTAAGTGATGATTTTATATCTCAGGTTAAATATCTGTTTCATAGCTCAGTCTTGCAGACACCCAAAATTAATGGCATCCTCCCTGCAAGGTCTAATAATCAATTGTTTTAACATAACTTTAATAGTAATTGTTTTAATGGTTGTCAGCTACTGATGTTAAAGGGATCAACTTTCAAACTAGAAGCAGACATGCTTCACAACACTTCACAAAGCCATTGAAATTTATTTATGAGTTTCTTTGAAAAACCCTTTGAGAGTAAGGCATGATGAACTCTCCAGTAAGATCTTCAGTAATATGAATACCAATAAATAAATAAAAGGAATCTGAACACACCATAGGGAATGGCCAGTGGTTCTATAAACTGGAAGGTGACACTGAAAAATCACAACAGTCTGCCCAGGCAGTAAAAACACACATTAAAAAAACAACTGAGACTGTCTTCACACCCACAACACTTCAGTACAGACAGTTTCTTTCTGATGTAGTGCCCTATAGCCTGTTGCCCTGATTTTTCAAGTTTTCTGATGCACTTTCTAACTTGATGTTTTTCCTAGTTCTTAGCTCTTTCTCACACACAGGTATTATTGTCAGAAGTATGTTTTTGAGATGACCAAGTTGTTTCCATACTTTCTCTTGGTGTGAAGAACAACTGATGGACAGTTGTCTTGACTAACGGCATGGGAGAGGTGTCAATCTTCTCCAATCCCTAGTCTGTGTGGAAATACTATAAATATGGAGTCAGATGTTTTAATAAATAAGTTTTAATCTTCTCAAGAGCAAGGGTGTCCCACAGTGACAATAGCCCCCCAGTAAGATAAACTGTAATGCCAGAGGACTTTCTGTCATGATAAGTGTTTCTATGCAACAGCCTGTTCTAACACAACTGTGTCAGAAAAAGCCACACCCTTAACTGAAAAAGCCATGGCTGGAAAACATAAGTGCACAGAAAACCTTCTGCCAGAAGCAGTTTTTGTCAAATACAGACAGAGGGAACAGCATCTATTACTCTGGGGTGTTGGGAAGGATGAAACAGGAAAGCCTTGCAAAGATGATTGCTTCACGGAAGACTTTAAAATTGTAGAAACTATAAGTGAGATTGAAATGAAGGCAACCTTCGACATACCAAACCTTAGTTGCTGAGCAGTCGGAAGGCTGGTATGTCCGGCTGAGAGTAACCCCCTCTTGTTTAGATGAGCAAGACCCTCTGCTAGCTGATAAGCATGGTAATGTAAGGATTCTTATAGGCTATATGTAAATGCCATAGAATTTGTATGTTGTAATAGATTGGTTAGTAGAAATTAGAATATTCAACACAGAAGAGCATATATCGCATTGTAACCAGAAGCTCGCTCTCTTACTGCTCTTCTTCTCTTACTCCTCCTCTCTTCTCTCTTGCTCTTACTACTCTTCTCTCTCTCTTGCTCTCTCGCTTCTTCCCTTCTTTTTCTTATACTCTCTTCTCTCTCTTCCCTCCCCCTCTTCATCTCCCTGCTCTGATCTTATCTCTAGCTCCTCAATCCTTTGTTCTCTCCCCCTCCTGGGCCTGCTCTGAGCTGTGGCGGGCAGCTCTAAGCAGGGTCCTTGCTTGCACCCCATACCTTTTGTAATAAAACTTAAGTTCTAGGATTCAGCTTATAGAGATCTCTCGTCTCCGTCCGCTGTCCCATACACTCGGCACACAACAGTCCACAGCAACAATATCTTACAGTATACTACACTGGGGAACAAAGGAAAAGAACCAGCTGTGATAAAATCCAAAGAGCACCTTACAGTAGCGAACAATTGCATCCATTACAAACACTGGGGCGGTCAATGGCCCAGCACATCCAACAGGAGCCAGCAGCAGCTCCGAGCACAGCACACTCACCACGGGCAGGCGGATGTGTGAGCAGCTGCTATGAACAGGTTGGTTGGGAATTACTTTTAGGAAACCATAAATAATAAAATTCACAGCTCATTTACAGGTACTGAGCGCTGTTTACCAAGAACATTCTGAAATTGGTGTTAGTATTTCAGGCTACTTTTATTATTCAAATCTTCTTCCTCCCCATTTTTTTCCAACTGAACAGTTTCATTAAAGGACTGCCTAAGAGGAATGTTACAGGATTATGCTACAGAATTTAGTTTAAACAAAAGAATAAAGCTTTAGAACAGAAATACTATTAAATCTTTCACATTAACATCAATAAAGAAGAAAAATCTTAATTTTTTAAACAATTTGTATTCCTCAGAACTCAAATAATGCACATGCAGTCAAAGAAATTTAAACTGAATAATATTAAAAAAAAATCTACAATAAGTTAAGGGTACACAAAAACCTCACCCTTAAATCTGAAAAATTATATAATTAAAACCCCCAAAACTTATTTGGGTTGGGATCTTATTGCAGATAATGAACTTATTTAAAACTTTAATATTAACTCATTTTGATACATGGAATTTGGGACAGATTAAGTATTTACATTTTTGATAATTTATAGGTCCAGTATTTCTAACCAAATCATGAATATTATGTGAACACTGGAAGGATTTGAAATCCCTCACAATATGTACACCAGCAGGGACCAGCTAACTACACTTCCTGGAAAAAAAAAAAAAAAAGTTTTGCAATCATTTAAAGGTTGGCTTTGTTTTGTAATAAGTTGAAATGGATTTTTTTTTTCTGCTGCTCCACACCCTGAGGAAATTGTTTTTTACTAGGACTGCAGTCAATGGAATTTGAGCTAAAGGCTCCCTGCCACCAAAGGACTGAGCACAGCTCTCCACACCAACACAGCTTTAGGTCTGCTGAGGCCAAGTCACAATAAAAATACATTCTGAGAAGCAGGAAGAAGGCTGTTACAAGATGACAAGGAAACATAAAAGACTTCTAAAAAATTCAAAATACACAGCCATTTGACAAGACAGCCCATGCAATGGGATTTGTTTAGAGTTCAGGAGAGCTATCTGACCAAAATCTTAAAAAAGCAAGTTACTTCAGAGAGAAAAAAGAACCAAAAACCAAACCAAACACCCAAAATCTGCTCTCTTCCTGGTAGCTCAGTTTGTTTGTGCAAAACAACATGCAAGCAGAACACCTGTATGGGACCTTGGGCCAAATCTGCAAATTAAATGAGCAGCTATTTCTCAGCTGCTCATTCATTCCCAGTCACCAGCAACAGAAATCAGGGGCACTCATTTCCAGAATATGTTGCTTTTGAGACTTATTCTGACAATGATATTGTAATTTGGTTTGTATTTATTTTTTTCTGACAGTACTTTCAAAAAAAATTATCTCCATTCACACCAGAACAATGCCACTATGCCTAACAGAAGCGAAAACAATTTGACAAGAAGTTACTGAGCAAGGGACAAGGGGGGAACAAAACAAAATAATTCATTTTCTTTCCTGCTGTGCAATAAACAGTGTTTGAGGAGTGAAAGTTACCTAAAAATCTCATGCAAGGTCAGGCAGTGTGCAGCTAGGGGGAGGGAAGTGAGCTCTGTTTTGGATGCAAACACAATAGGACAGGGAAAAAATGCAAAAGAGTCATTTTATAGCCCCGGAAAGAGTTGGGGGAGTGCAGAAAGCTACAGAGCTGAAATTACTTCATGGGGAAGTCATGAGGTGACAGAAGGGAGGGAAAGGAAAGGAATGGGTCAGGCAACACTGGGGTGGGGTAGAAGAAATCCGAGAGATAAATGAGCCACTACAAATAGAGTTACAGTGAAATTTAAGTTGGCAGGAAGATAACCAAGGAAGCAGAACATCTAGCTTCAGAAAAAATGTTTCATTATCACTTGGTGTCAGCAAAAAAACTTATTGCATTGCTAGCACTTCGCTCAATATTCTGATACAGTCTGTATTTTTTCCGATTTCCTTTACTTTAGAATAACATGTGAGAAACTCTCATTAAAAAATTATCTAACTTTATAACAGGCAAATTATTTATGATTAGCACTACAATTTCCATAACATTCAGTGACAACATTTTGGCACAATGACACTGGATTTGCTCTTGCCATTTCAAATGTTTCCGACTGAACTTTTAAAGGGAAAAGCTGGCATTATCTTAGGAAGTCAAAGAACAAAGAACATAAATCACGACTGTGCCACTCACTAGACAATGCACTCAATATCATGAACAATTATATTATTTTTTAGCAAATGTTCCCAAGTTTATGGATCTTCAGAATTTCCTCTGTTCTTTGTTTTCAAACAGAAAGAGACTATTTCACGAATAAGATAAGTTATTGCTCTTATATTGAATGCAGGCACCATCATTCTGCTTTTTAATAGAGATAATACCAGTTAAATATGGGACTCTAAAAGTTAGAGAAGCCCAACAGTAAATTTATATAGCCAAAAGTATTTAATTTTATATTTGTAATATCATGCTTTGGTAACTATGACAATAGTTCAAGAAGTAAACTGTGTTAGAGAACAAGGAAACAAAAATAGACTGATTCTATTTGAAATTCACAGAGTGTAAACAATTATTTTCTATTTTCACCTTCTCTAAAACGCTGAAATCAGAGGCCTAGCACAATGGGAAGCGAGTGATCTCAAAGTTACAAAAAAAACCCAGGCTAAGCTGCTGTATTAAGAGAACATTTAAGGAGCCCCCATGATAACCTCACCAGGTTGTAAAGCACAGTAATTGCTGTCTAGCTTTACCAGAGCCAAATGAAGCAGCCGGCTGGGAAAAGCCAGAGCAGTTTCACAACAGACCAACCTGACCACCTGCAACAAAATAAGTTTCTGTCAAAGCAAGGAGAGCAGTAGATACTGTTTAACAAACTTGAGCAAAGCATTTGACACTGTTTCCCACAGCCTTCTGGACAAACAGCAAGGTATCAGCTGGTGGCCTGCAAAATGAGCAGGAGACTGGCCCAAGGGTGCTGGTCAATGGTTTTAACTCAGCCTAGCAGCCTCTCACAAGTGGGTCATCCCCAGGAAATGATCCTGGGACCCACACTTTTCAACATCACCACAAATAATCTGGATGAAGGTCTGAGAGCACTGTCACCAGGTGTGCTGGTGATACCACACTGGGTGGTGAGGTGGAAGTGTCAGCAGGGAAAGCATCTCACAGACCAGGACAGGCTGGAACAGTGAGCTGGCAAGAAGAACGTGGAGTTTAAAAGAGACAAGTGCAAGGTCCTGCAGCAGTGATGACACCAAAGAGCCTGGCACAGGCTGGGATCCTTGGCTGGGGGGACCTGGGGGTCCTGGTGCACAGCAGGAGCTGAGCAGGGGTCAGCAGTGAAGCTGCTGCAGCAATGAAGGCAAATCAGATGCTGGATGCACCCACAGGGGCACCACCAGCAGAGGTGAGAGATGTGACCATCACAAACTGCCAAGAGCTTGCCAGGCCACACCTGGAGTACTCCTGTGTCTCACAGCTCAAGAACAGGAACAGACAGACTGGAAAAGGTCAAAATTAAAGCCATGAATATGAACAAAGACTGTAGAACCTACTCTATGGGGAAAGCCTAAATGAGTTAGGTCCTCTCCTTTCTCCCCAAAGAAAGCAATGCTTGGGGGGGACATCATCACACTTTTCCAGAATTTAAAGGCTGGCTCTGAAATAGAGGCTCTCTCTTCACAAGGAGCCACATGGAAAGAACACAGGTGCAATTTGTCTTAGAAAAGGTTTCACCTTGATACAGGAAAGACATTTTTTACACTGAGAACAGTCACTACAGCATTCTCACTGGGAAAATGGTGGAATCCCCATCAGCTGGAGGTATTCAAGACACAACTCAGCAGGGTGTTGGACAATCCCATCTAGGCTACCTTTTCCATAATGGTTTTGCCCAAATGATCTTTTGAGATCCCTTTTAACCTGGGCTGTTTTATGTTCTATCATTCAATTTTGCAAAAGCCCACCTAAGATTTATGCCAGAATTTAGGTGGGCAAATTCAGCTGGGATATTTGTTAAAGACAGCTGTCTAAATTCTGCAGAAATTTCAGTATATACAGGTCAGAATTCATAATTCAGTCCTTGCAAACAAAAAAGAAGAAAAGTCATTATTAAAATCAATTAAAAAGCTAAAATACAGAGAGTTATTTCCCTGCTTCTAATAAAGGATTTAAAAGAACAGAAGTATCAAACTTTTAGAAACAGTAATTATCCAACTCTCCTCCCTGACCTGGAAAAGCATTGTATCCCTGAGATGGGCCCTGCAGGAAGCTGACAATGACGCACAGGGAGGAACAGGGCAGCACACTGTGCTATTCTTCCCCTCACTGGAAGGTACAGTTGCACTCTGTGCTCACTGTTGATACAATTTTCATGTTAAATCCCCACATGATTTATTAATTTATGATGGAAAGATCAAATTCCCAACTAACAGCTCATTTCAAGTTAATTAAAAATGGTAAGGAATCCAAAACTAAAAATTAAAATTATGATTTAAAAAAATCCTCTTCAAACTGTTAACTTACATCTCCTATTGACAAGGTCCCTGGTCTCTTCCCAGCCTTTTAACTTCACTCTTCTAATCCTTTCTTTCTCCAATTTTCCTGCAAAGCAGTTTATGAAAAAGACAATAGAACTGCCATTTCTAGCATCAAAAAAATTTGGTGGAAAGCTAGCAGTTTCAAACCAACTTATTAACTCAATGTCAAAATTACCTTACTTTCACTTCTTTGTCTCAGAGACTTATCTACTAGTTCCATATATTCTTCATAGAGCATTTCTGGAAGTGTTCAGTACATAAACTCATGAAAGATTAAAGAAAGTGATAACAGAAAATGTAAAATGTCACACTGTTCATAAGTCACAAAGAAATTCTCTACATAAGTATCTTAAGCCACAGACACCTAAGCTTTTCTGCTGAAACTCCAAGAGCTTCACAAATGTATCATAAAATTTGCATGCAAATGACAAAACAGGAACTTCACCAGTGTCTTTTGCATTTCTTCAGACACAGAGTGCAAGTGTGGATCCTGCAAGCTCATCAAATATTTTTCCACTGTTTCTTATCAGAGGAACAGCATGGTGGTTATAGCAGTGGAGACACTTCTCCTTCCCACTGCATCAGTAGCCCCAGAAATAATTCTTTACAGTTCAGTAAAAAATATGGGCTTTGGTACTATTGTTCAGAGTAGTCTCATGGTTTTCAGATAAATTTATTTTATGAAGCTGATCCAACACTGAAGTTAAAACCTGCACTTAAAGAGCCCCCCAAATGAGCCCTCACAGTTACACTGCCAAATACTATTGAAGCTGACCTGCCTGCAATTTTATTTCAGAAATCTGATTCCCAATTCAAGTAAGTTTCTTAACACTGTGGTTTTTACTTAATGATAGTATAATATCCTAAAACTCATTTTAACACAGCTAGTGCAAAGGAGTACAAATGGAGACAAAAATTATGCCAGAAATGCTCAATGTTGAAAAAGCAAAATTAGAAGAGAATTCAGGATCTGTCACAGATCACTACACAGAAGTTGCCACAATTATCCAGTGGTCAGGTGCTCAACTGCAATAGGAAAAATCAAAGAAAAACAGAAGTAGAAGAATGACCTTCCCTAACTTTAAAACAAATCCATTACTAGAACATTATTTTACCCTCTTCAATAATAGACATGAAATATCAGAGTTCACAGAAGGGCTAAAAAAAAAAACAATCTGGAGAGTAGAAGCATAACTTGTAGGATTGGTAGCTTGACATACTTGGTGAACCAGAAAGATTAACTGGTCACAGAGGTGACAGAGCCTTTCAGTCCTGCTAACAAAAGTATGGAGACATTTAACACTTGGAAGTGAATAACAGACACGTTTGCCCTTGAATAGAGATGGAAATTTCCTAACCACATATACACATTACTGAGTTAATAGTTTTGCTTGAAAAACCTTTGTATAACACATTTCAATAGAACTTCCAGAATGCCTTCTAATACCTGTCTGCACTGATCTGAATTTGCTCTGAAATCTATGAACTTGCCCCTCCTTCTTAGGCATTGGGAAAAATAAGTTCCACAGGCACAATATGTTCATGTTATTTGCAGCTTCCAATGCATTTCCAGTTTTCCAACACCTTTTTTTTTCTCTATAGCACCTTCCTCTGCTGGTAGGTTGGCGACAGCTGGAGACTGAATGTCAGACTCAGAGACAGAACCAAAAATCCTCCTTAATCCTTCTCCCACACTCAGGTCAAACTGATCAGACTTGCTATCAGGACAAATTTTCTGTCAGAACAGTTAGAATATCTCTTACTATTTTTTAATGCTCTCCAGTAGCACAAAATGCAAATTCCTGAATCATTTAGGCATGCCTTACCTGAGAAATTTCAGCTACAAAACCTACAAAAGTTTCAAAACACCTTAGCAGGTCTCACTGGCTCCTTCAATGAATTCAGCAGTTTACTCCATGGAAACTGACTTGCTCAGGTTAATGTTTTTTAAATGTTAAGTTTAACAGCCTGTATAATAAAAAGGGTCGCACTGGAGATATCATCACTCCATGCCTTATTGACAATTTGTTGAACAGAAAACATTGGTGCCAAGTATTTTTCTAGCCTGCTTTATTGGGACAATAAAATTCACCATTGATGTCACAGAGACTCATCTATACACACTGAGCAGTACTGCATGAGATTGAGTCAAGTCACTAATTTACATTTTCATCCTCTACTTGTGCAGAAAGTACCAAGACAATGTAAAATTAAAATATTTTCCCACTATTAAAATTCATGGATGGTGGCAGCAGTACCAGAAAATAAACAGATATTTATTTTTGCTATCAGGGTCACTAGTCCATACAAATAAAGAGTTTTAACCCAAATACAGCTTATTTTTAGGCTTCTGTGAACCCACATGCACTTCCCAAGCCTCACACCAAACACACCAATAAGCCACTGCCCTGAGATTTTTGAACTCGGGTCAAATCAGATCACCAGCTTTCCAAGGGCAGGGCCCCAGCTTTATCCAGGAAGTAAAGCTTGATCAGCGTGTCTGACCCAAAAATGAACACTAGCCTTAAAATGAAGTCATAAAAGCTGCTAGACTTCTAATTTCAAGACTGAATTTGTAAAAAGACACAAATGTATACAAGTTTCTTAAAGAAAGTCACCAATGTACTGAAGCAAAATTAGACGCTTAATTTGCCAATGCAATTAATCAGGTAAGAAAATGTCCATAATTTCCATATACAAGCACTTGAAATCAGATTTTCCTAAGAAACAACACCCTTAAAGCCACGGAAGTCCCCAGATTGCATAGGAGTACTCCACAGAAGGAAAGCCATGTGCACTCAGCAGAGAACAGCCCACTGCTGCCTCACGGAACAGCAGCCTCAGGTGAGCAGAGGCTGCACCCGCGGCGTGAGACAGCGACGGCAGCTGGGCCAGCACCGGCACTGAGGACAGGCTTCACCTCGCCCCTGAAAACCCGGGGGGCTGCTGACACAGCAGCTCGAGGAGAGGACACAGCATGGGCTCTTCCCACAGCAATGGAGGCTGCAGGAGCACGGTGGGGTTCAGAGCAGCTTTAGCAGAAGGCTCAGAGCTCCCTTGAACGCTGCACACAGCTCCAAGTTAAAACACTAAACACTAAAACACTCTGCTGTAGGCACAGTGATGAGGCACAGGAAAGCTTTCTCCTTCCCTCAAGGTTTCCTTTTGACCTCAAGGCTCAGCAAAATAAGCAAAATGAACAAGCCCCTCCACTATGCAATATGACCACAACAGCATTGTTCCACTTCTCCCATAAGGTTTCATTATTTTTCTGATGGTATTACCTATACAGCACTCCCCTTCTTTTAAATAAAGGGGACCGGATGGTCTAAAATAAGACAAGAAAATATAATTTTGTTTAAATGTTTGTTGGGTTTTTCAAGAAGGTGATACTGCATCAGTGTCTAAGGAAAAAACAGATCCCATACATACACTCAATGCTACCACAAATATAAAAAAAAAACCCTGAAAAATTTACATTTAAAATGAAAAATAACTATAATGCTCACCATTGTCAAACCTTTCAAAAAGCACTGCGACTAACAAAAGCTCCTACAAATTATAGAAGAACTTAAAACTTATTTTTCAACAGATACTTCTCTAATACTTCAAAAATGCAAGAAATTTCAGTAACTTTGAGTATTCAGATCTAAAATATCAGTATCATGATGTATAAAGGATCAACTGAATGCAGCAGTGCAAGCGGCCCCATTTTGGCCAGGATCCAGTTATTTTCATGGAGACTGAACAGCACGGGATGAGATTTCTGAAACATGTTGGCAATGAACAGAACAATGTAATTTAACCCTTTGAACTACTCTGCAACAGTAACTTCTTCCAGAACAGCTGGATGACATTTGGAACCTTGATTTATTTGCAGGGGAGGGAAAAGCAGTTAGACTCTTTCCCTCAGTTAGGTACAAACAGTAAAAACATTGCCTTGGACTTGCTGAAGCTATGATGTCACCTTGTGCAAGCATGAGAGCTATTTTATGGGTTTGGTTGGGTTTTTTAATGTTAATTTGGGTTAAACATTGAAAAAATTTCTGAATCTGGAATGAAGAATTTGTTGACTTACTCATTTGGGTACTACCCTGTGGAACAGAAGATGTCCTGGGATAAACTCAAACTGATCAGATACAAGAAGCTCAAACCAGGTCATTCTAGCTCTAAATATAATTGCATTGACAATGTTAGAACAAATTTAAAAGTACTGTATTCCAAGGGTTCCAGTCAGCCAGAGTTTATGACAGACTGTTAAGGGAACCCCACACTACAGTCTGAGTTTACAAAGCCCACAGACAGTAACAGTGAAGGTGGCCTGCCCAGAATCCCTCTCAACTTCCTATGGACACACAGGAACAAAGACACCCAGACTCAGCTTGCTTATCTCACCTCTAATATGGAAAAGATCACACCTAAATGAAATATTTTCCATTTATTATTACTGGTACGAAATTGAAATGTTTAAAAAGGTGAGTAGGAAAAGATTCTGTACGGGGGCTTTATCCACAAGACTTCTGAATATGAGTCTAGACCTACTGGAATTAAATAAAGAGTGAAGTTTTTGGGGTTTTTTTATCAAGAAAGTCACTAACAAACTGAAATGCTAAAATTCAAGCACATGAATTGTCAGATTCTGCTTTTCAATTTACTCTGATTGTGGATTTTATGGAAGAGTTCTGAAAAAAGGACTGCAAAATTTAAACATTCTAGTTCAACTTCTTCACTCACTAGAAACTATGAAACCTTAATAACAGCTCTTCCTTAAGCTCTTACACATCCTGATTTGGAGACAAGACATTCTTATTCAAGCAAAGCCAAACAAAAAGCTCATAAGCAAATCAGTTTTGCTTTCCAGGCTGAAAAAGTATTAGTATCTTCTTTACACATTACAATAAGGAACAGTGTCACTAAAGTCAGGTTGTATGAAATGAAAGCTAATTTTGTGATGGTAAAGCATTACAATCATTAACCCTGCTTGTGTTTTTCTCTCTGCTCTGAGGTACACAGTTTTGGAACAAAATAAAAGTAACTTGCCTATACATCAAGAGCGATTAGTTTTCAGAGATTTTGACTTACACACCCGCCTTTTGTTTTTTAAGATCTCATACTTCATAGTGGCATTTTTACTTGAATCAGAGGTAGACTAAACCTGTCCTTTTTTATACAATATCCCATTTTGTTGATAGATTTGTGAGGCGAGACATTATAAACCTTAAGTATACTCTGGCAGCACTTGTTGCTACTCAAAATTATGTAATAAACCCTCATCACCAAATTTAAGAATCCCATGAATTTTTTGTATGTTTTTCAGGAAATATAAATACAGTCATAAAGAACGAGTGTAGCTGCTCCAAAAGATTAGGAAAGCACACAAAGAAGGATGAAGAGGCTAAGTAACTAAATGCATTGCCACTTGGAAACTGCCAAAAGGAGAAATTCAAGTTTCTTGATGAATTCATGACTGATCTATGTACAGCTTTAGAGATCCTACAGCACATGCTCACAAGTAAAAACCCTGCATTATTACGAGACTGGTTAGTTGAGATTTTTGAGATGGAACTAACCTGAATATTCATTACTAAATGCATGAATTCTGCCGTTTTTATTCTGGCAGAGTAACTCAGAAATTGCTACATGATTAGAGAGTATGCAGGCATTATGCTGGAACCAGCAAGTTTGATATATATATATAAGCAGCACAAATGTGGATGGGTGTGTTACCAGTTCAAGCAAGAAGACAGTGAATCAAAGTACAAAAATAAGGCAGAAGCTTAATATGAAGACTTGAGATTCCAAGCAGGCTTGACTCAGGCAGATGAAGGCAGCAGAGATGCTGAATTTTTCATTACTTTCTCCTTCATGTTCAACTTAGGTTTTTCTAAGTGGCATCCCCCAGTTCTTTCATAGCACTTCCCAGTTTTGATGGGGAAGGGAAAGAAAGATAGAAAATGACATAAATTATGACACAATTTATTCTCTTAACACAATAGAATTGGACAGTTTAAAAAAGCCTGTATGCAGGAGGAAACAAATATCTGTGGAGAATGCAAACCTAAGTATTAAACTTGACATAAACCTTCCATGTGAGATTTTATACTGCACTTGCACATAGAAACAGCTTTGAAATGTGAACCTCACATGTATTGTCATTCTATTTCCAAAATTCTATTAGACAGCTAACAGCCAGGCTTATTCAAGTTCAAAAAATTATTTTGCACAGTGTTTAATTGGATATTTGTGAATCCTTCAGGTAGCTGAAAAATTTTAGGAAGATAGTGGTTACACCATCTTTTATCCACCTTACACTAAACATTTCTGGAGAGTGTTTAAAATACATGCCCTATACAAAGGATATTAACACTAGAAGTCTCAGAAGTGACAGCAAGACAAAGTTCAGGTCATTGCACAGCTCTCAAAGCCAAGAATATTCTTTTTTCAATCTCTCAGAATGTTCCTGGTGACTTTTAACCCACAGATTAAAACATATCAGCTATGAATTAAAGTGTTACTAGAACTAATTTTTGTGCTTTAGATGGTGATTCTTTCCATATTAGGAAATAGTATGTCAAGAAACCCCTACGAACTCTATTTTAGGAGCTCTATTTTATCTATGTTTTTCTTTTTCACAGGAAAGTGTGAATGTGCTCCCTATACCAAAATTATGCAGTTTCCTACTTTTGGGTAAACCTCAAGGGTCATGTACACCCACATGGTAACAGATGAAACACCATGAGAAAACCATCTTCCTGACTGTGCTGTCTTTTTTGTCAGGCAAGTAATACCCAATCGAATATGGCTGGATAAATTAACATCATGCAAATCCAGAATTCCTCTTCCAGCTCAGATTTGCATTGTTTCCACCTGACAGTGGCAAAAAAAATGTTATTTACTCTGCTCTACAGGGTTTCAGAATTATATCTGGGAGAAAAGCAGTAGCCCAGTTCTTCCAATCACTGCAAACACAGTGTTTAATGGCCATTTTAGTGAAGCCACTTTCAGAATCAGCCCCAACTTTAACATTTCAGGAACCTCAGGCATTCTCACACTTTCTACCAGATCTATTTACTCTTGAACCAGGACCTTCCTGGCCTGCAGAGAGTTACGTTATTCAGTTGAAGGTTGAACAGAACAAAGGAGCATGAACAAAACACAGCAGGACAGGCACCAACCACGGCACAGATTTTCTGTTTGCATTGCAGGACAGGGACCAGAATGTCTGTGGAGCCTCTCACACCACAGCCCAGGTAAACTGGCACAGCAACTCACACTCTGCTGGTACAAAGCCTGCCCATCTGAAGGGCTGCATGCATTTACATTTTGGGTGTTTTCTACCATGACTCCAAAACCCCAGGAGATGCACATCAGCTCTCCCTCCTCTCTTCCACACACACAGATTTGAGAGCACCAGTCCCGAGCACACAAGACCTCTGTTAAGGTGCAGCCCCAAACACTGCCTAAAGACAGACATGCACACCAAAGTACCCAAAGGTCACAACAGTTTTGCACAGCTTTAATGTTCTACAAAACTAATTTAAAATCGTTACTAAACCCAAAAGAACAAAACTGAAACTGTGCTTCTGGGCATTGTGGACTTATTGAATTCAAGTCCCAGGGTAAAACATGAAAGGCTCCTGTTGAACACATAACTCTGCTTCCAGATTATGCATGGATAATGTTAATTTTAAAGACCATCTTTAGGCAGGGATTATTTTAATTGACATTTGAAGATTAAAAGGCAAAAAACCCAGTGTTTCTACATATCTGTCTTGTTATTGTTTGTCTAAATAAACCTCCATTTGGCTATAACATCATCTTTATTGGTTTTTTTATTCAGATCCCTGTCCAAGCAACAACTCTTCTATCCACAGATAAGATGCACTCCCAGCCTTCAACCCTACCACCACCAATATCTAGAAAACTAAAAATACAGTACCAGTACTCCTGTTTATGATTGACTAGTAGCAGCCAGAGGCTTTTCCCCACTGTGTTCTAAAAATCACACCCAGTCAGCATGGGGCTTATAATTCCAGAAACAAAAATTTAAGTTAAATAATGAACATAGATTGGTCATATCAGTTAGGAGTCAGAAAGGATCCTGAATAATTCACACTGCACTAAGTACTTTCATTCCAGACTCGAGCTGTAAAATGAACTCTTTCTTAGAAACCCAACTGCCACTGTTTTATTGCCAAAACACGTATGTGCAGATCTTTCAAGTTCACTGGGAGGCATCAAAAATGGCAAAGCACCATGACATGTCTGCAGCATTCAAAGCCAGAATTCTAAACCCAGCTCTTAAAGCGATTTCCCAAACAGCGTGCAGCTGGACACAGGCCAGCAGTTTCTGCTCGTGTAAAGTCCAACTGACCTCAACAAAACCTTAGAAATTGGTAAGCAGCTCTCCAAGGAGATGAGCCAAACAACTGTGTCAAATGGAAACAATAATCACTTGCATTAAAGCTGAACTGTGGTACTTGTTTTTACAACAGTAGTATTTTATATGTAGAAAAATCTACTTCTTACTCATTATCTACTCTTTCTTTCCACACAGTCTAAGTGTATTATGCTTTTTCCAGAGCACAGAATTATTTTCACTCTTCCTTGTGGGAAGCCATCTCCACAGTGGGCTGGCCACAAGGCTGAGTGTATACATCTGTGTGTGTGGCCATGCTGGGAGCTGGGCAGAGCAGGGGAGGGGACTTGGAAACAAACCCTGCCAATCCCAACCTGCAATCACATCTGTTCTACAGAACTCCTGCCCTCAAGGGATTTCTATAGGATCTAACACATCCACACACTTAAATGCATATTAGGCCCCAAGCAACTCCCACTCTGTCAGAGTTGTTCAGTAACAAAGCATCTAACAAAGCTTATGAAATACAACAGAAACCTTGCAAAAATGTATTCTATAGGGCCCCATGATTAATGACATTTACTCTCCCATTTTTAACAGTTACCTTTCTATACATATCCAGAAACCAGCACATTCTATGAAGTCAGTCCCGGAAGTCCCCACACAAGATACGTGCAATTTACACTGGATATTCAACTTCACCTACTTTGAAACTAGAAATTAGAAGATTCAGATCTTAAAGCTTTTCTCTTTTTAGTTTTTAACCAAAATAAGCCCAGCAATTTTAACATTCCAATACTAAGCCTGATGCTTATTTAATCAACAGCCCTGATTTCATTAGGAAGAGTTCTTTTTTGTATACAAAGACTTTCTGTAGCTATCAGAGTCAAAACCATTTGGGGTTTTATAAGCAAATGTCAAAACTTTGTCTAAAGGAGCAAAAACCATCAAACTCATGCTAATGGTTTAACTCTCCAAATATCCTGATTAACTGTGGCCAGTGTGCAGTTTTAAGAACAGAATAACAAATGCTTGCAACAATACATCGATTTCTGCTTTATATCATGACAAAAGTTACATATGTTCAAACATTCCAAGCATAACTGATGGAAAATGTATAATCTTATTTTGCACTGTTCTAAGCTCTTGACTGTAACAATACATCATAGCAGAAAGTCCCACAGGCTAAGAAAGAGTGTGACTTTTTTTAATGTGTGTAAACATAATATGTGTAAAAAATCTTAGAGAAATCCCCTGTGTAAGGCAATGCAAATTTTTAAACCTTTTTCTGATCTTACTGGATCAATATATTTTTCAATTTATTTCAGTTTTTTCTCATCTGTCTTCTCCAAACTAAACCAACCTTCATTTTCTCTCCATCATACTTGCCCACCATTTTATTTCCTATCAGTACCAGACAATACAGAACTTCATAAATCTATCAGCTAACAACAGACAGACAACACTTCATTTTCCTCCTTTTAATGTCCTGAACTTCTATCAACATTGATAAAATTCAGATGGTTTTATGAAGATATCCAATGACACACAATAGCAATATATCTCACCAGCTCAAATTATTCTTACTTAGAGTCTCTTCTCAACCCTGAACTCTCTCAATGTCATCCTCAAGCTCCCTGCTCTCCTCCAAGTCTCAAGCAAGCTACACAAGACTTACCTCAAATTGATTAGTTTCCATTTTCTAGAATTTTCACAACCTAGGAAGAAATTGATGGTAACAAAAGCCAAAGCAGCCTCTGTGTCTCCCTGGTGTGAATTTGTTCTGTGCAGGTGCTGCAGATCCCCCTCTCCCACCAGCCACACCTCGAGCCCTTTTCACAGGGACACTGATCTAAACCAACAAGTCCTGGAAAGGATATACACACACTCTTTTTTGGGGGAAGAGAGGGAAATAAGATTTGTCTGATTAATCCTCCAAAGACCAAACTGCACAGCAACATGCACCTTCACTTTATAAAACAGTTAAGATTTTGTGTGTTTGTGAGGCACAGTGTCAAGATGAAAAATTACATCTATAGACAGTTACTTAAAAAAAAGTGAAACCAGCAAACAAGATAGAGTATAAAAAAAAAAAGCTGACGTGACTCCCATGAAATAAGAGACAAAAATGTCTGATCTAAATATGCTGCTGAAAATACAAATTATTCCAATATTGACTGCATCCTTTTCAGAACTAGCTATAGCATAGGCCACATCTGCAGGGAATGCTATTCTAGACCACACCATAAATAAAAGATTATTTCAATTTAAGACAACTGAGCAATACTCCAATTCTGACAGATAAAAGAATTAAAAAGAAAAATAAAAAAATCTAAAAATTACTCTACAGCCAGAAAGCTTTTTCTTCCCTCTGCTGTTTAACAGTGTATTATCAGTAACCTGGTTCAGTACATTACCTGGTTCACCAGAAGCTGGAAACTCTTAAGTTTCCAGTGTCATGTGCATTAAATGAAATAGAAGAAAATAATTGCTTGACTTTTCAGTAATTATTTCTGTTACTCCAAGGTAATAACATTATTTATTTTAATCTAACACCTTTTCAGTTACCATGACAAATCCAATACAGTCTAATTGAAAAACATACATCAAAAATAAAAAGTCAAGATAATCACCTTGTAAAGTTTTCTTATTGCACGTACATTAATACATTCTTTCAAAGTGCCAATATTCACAAACAAATTCTCCTCATTAGGAGAGCCTTGAGATGACATCTGCTCAGTCATCCATGCTCTGGAGACTACTCAGTAACAGTTTCAGACTTTGTCTTTCTTCTTTTAATATATGAGCCTCTCTCTAGTCCACACCTGTTCCACAATAAATGACAACACAGAATGTATAAATAATGAAATAGGTTAAATGAAATTTAGTCAATATTCACATAACAATGAACACTTACTGAAGCTTTAAAGTATTAACTATTATTTAATTGCCAATCACTGTTCTCCCAAAATTGTGTTTAGGGATGTAACTTAGCTAATACTAACACTTAAACATGTGCAAAGTACCATTTAAGTCATTGATGTTATTCCCATGTAATTATTTATTATTCATACTAATCATTATGTGTGAATACAGCAATTTAAAGGGATAAGATCTGGTTCTTAGTCTTCGACATTAATTTTGAAAACATTAGAATACTGTTAAATTTATGAATAAAGAAAAATCATTTCAGCACACAGAGAGGGCTAGACACTCCTTTGGCAATTATTTAGACCAAAAAATCAACAGGAAATTCAACTAACAGCTGAAGGGAAGTCAATAAAACACATTAAACACAGTCAGGAAGGAACCTTTCAAAGATCATTAAATTTCTAACCTGTCCTATCCAAACTACTTTCCATGCTTTAACTTCCTTCCTAAAATGAAGCTTTCTAGATGAACATTTAGAACAAACAAGTAACAGAGATGGAGAAAAATACAAAGCAGTTACTATATTTCTGCACATATAAAAACCACAACCAGTAATACAAGCTACTGATATAGATGAAGCAATTGCACAAATGAGTGTTTACAAGTTCCCTCCTGGGTCTGAAATACCTCAGCAGGAATTAAATCATGATTTAACATGTCTTAACAATTGAATAAATTAAAAAATATTGCAACCTCAGGCAACATTAATTTCTTAATTTGCCAATTTGTGTCTTTCTGTCAGGGAGAATACAGTAGAGCCCTTTTCTTTTGTCTTGTTTCCCTTAGAACCATCAGTTTCTAAAAGGCAGAGATACAGGACTGTCTCTCATTAGTGCAATCAAAAGCCCAATGCTTCCTCAAAAAATAATATTCCAAATTTATTACATGGACAATGCCTTAGGACAATACACAGAAACAGGGCAACACACAGCAACATGGTATAGAGTGTCTTCACCACATCAACCCTTCAGCTTGCACCAATGGGAGTTATTTTTAAGCAGCTCAAAGGAGAATTCTTAGAGAAATATGATGACATAGCTGTGCATGTGCTGTGGGCAGCTCCCTTCAATCACAGAGGACAGAAGGAGAAGAAAACAATACAGGATTCATTATGAAATCTCTTGAATTATGCTTGGGCATTCTTCAGGCAAAACTCAATATATAGCCACTACAGAAAAGACAATGTATTTATTAAACAATACTTAAAATATCCTACTTGTCTAACATTTATTATCCCCTGATATAAGCATTCCTATACCTCAGAAGGCAACTGGTCCAAGAAAGAGACCAGCCTTGTAGCCACTGGTGTCTGGTCAGGTTATTGTACCATCCTTAGTTAAAGACAGCAATCATGAGAGCAGACGGATGCTGCAGGTCAAGCAGCTCAAATCCCAAGGCAGGGTGGAAAACGACATTACATCCCCTCCCCCCCCTTATATAAGAGAGCCAGCTCCATCTTAAAGACAGCCTTATTCCCCTACTCCTAAGGGAAGGTTGTTGCAGACTCCTATGCCTCTGTTGCCTAGGAACCATCTTTTCTAATTTCCAGATTAGGTTTATTCTTGGATAGTTTATACCCATTTGTTCTTATACCTCAAGCATAAAAAGCTCTTTTTACCCACCTGTGTTGTTGCACTCGTTTTTATGAAGAGGAATTTATTCTATGATTTGTTTCTCCAGATCAAACAAGACACAGTCTGAGTTCTAGGAATCAGTCTCTGGAGCTCTTTTAGTCTAAATGTCCTTTTTACTTGATGGTGGCTTATAGGAATTACATGCAGTTTTTCAGGTAAGCTCTCACCAGTACCAGAAAAAGTCAATAATCCTTTACTTCTTTAAAGAAAAATGTAATGGTGTACTTTTTATCCCAAGAGTGATCTCCATTGCTAACTCTGATAGGTTTGTCATCCTGAAGTGTTACAATTCTTTTAATGCTCTTTAATATGACTCTTTTTCCTGTTGGTCGTGTCTTAGGGTCTCAGCTTTGTTCTGTGCAAAACCTTTTGCATTGGTGACACCTGACATGTGATGAAGATCATGAGATTGGCACGAGAAGTAGGAATGGATAAACAATTTTAATGAAAATACTAAATCTCAAAACTGGTCCTGACAAATTCCACCACTTACACAGTTCCAATATATCATCCACTGGTCATCAACTTCTACCCACACCTGACACACCCTGTGAACTGTCACAAAAACATCCCTCTAGTTTGTACATGGAATCATATTGCACATGATAGGACTTCCACGTTACAAGAGGTGATCTCTAACTGCGTGTACTCTCTAAGAAGTCAGGGATTTAAAAAAAAAAAAGAGGTGTTTGATATCTCTGACAAATCATTCTCTGTTAGGAGCTGTATCACTTTTCATCTTATTTCCACACAGAACAGCTTTTCATTCTAAATTTAAACAAATGTCTGTATATTAAGGTCATGCTAATGATGCAATTACTATCCCAAATCACCTTTTCCTCTTCATGTTGTGAGTACTTTCACTGTTCTCCAGCCATCCAATACCCTTCTGCCTTGCCATTTAATAACAACTCTTGCAACTGAGCCTCTAATTACACGCATCACCTACTTCAAATTTGTAGAGAAAATGTTACATAGTTCCACTAACCTGCACTCTGCAAGTTTGACTTCATCTTCATGGAAATCATCTTCAGAACTTCACTTCAGTGTGACCTATGTGCATGTGTTCAAAATGTCTTCACTGGAAATTAAGGCAAACTTTCCATATAGTCTTTCTCAAGTAACTGAATTATTTTTAGTCTTATTTCATTACCCCTATGCTTCCTGACAAGATACATGAAGAGTCTTATTCAGGTTTTCTGCTTACTCCTGATGCTCCTTTTCAATTTGCTATCAAATTGCTGCTAGATCTTGTATCTCCACTTTTTTCTACATGGAAAAAAATCAAAATTTAGTAAGGGCACAAATATTTTATACAGTTGCCAGAATTACCTGCACTTATTGCTGCATTGGAAGTTCAGCCATGCCAGAAGTAGCTGAAAGCATCTCATCAAATAAGCCCTGAACTGCTGGAACTGGAATTGCAAGAACATTTGGATGCTAAACTACTTATGGACTTTGCAATTTGAATGTTCACTTCTGCAGTTACAATTATAAACAGCTTTTCATGACGCTCAGACACATTCAGGTCTTTTTTTTGCTTTAGTTGAGCCTTTTTATTCTTGTTTTTCCCCTAAGCAATGTTTATCTAAAACACTGAATTGAAATTAATTGAAAAATTAATGTCACAAAGTCTCTCAAGAGCTAGAAAAAGAAAAGACAAGTTAAAGCTGCTTAATTACAGCTTCACCTCAAATGAGACAGCCAAATTAAAAAAGGGCAACAAGAAAACCTGTATTATCAATATTTTGGCTTGAGAACAGACTGTACAACTATTACAAAACTTACTTAGGGGAAAGAGGGGGGAAAAAAGGTCTGCAGAAACAAGGTTCCAATTTAAGATTACCATAGCAACACCAAGGAGGGAGGGGAAAATTACCAGATTACTCTCTCAGATCATCAAATCCTTGAAAGAATAAATTTAGATTTGAGTTTCAGTCAAATGAACTGAATTCATCCTATTCATTAATGATAAACACATCTAATTAAGGACTAAATTAAACAAGCAAAAACTGTAGTACAAGAAACAAAGTAGCAAATACAACATTTCAGACTGAATTACCTCATCTTTTCCTTCTACCATAAAAAATATATTTGGAATCACAACAGGTCTTCATAACAGTAATAGTAACAGGATTATTTAGGAAGGTGTCTAGTTCTGATTAAAGGTCTGCAAAGAAAGAGTCATTTGAAATCTGCCTCATTCTTGTTAAGTGACCTGAGTAGCTACACTACTGAAAATGGGCAATAATATGCCCCTATTTGACTTGGGGGTGCAATGAATTTCTGAAAATATAATTGGCACAGAACTAACATATTTCAACAACATATGTGGGCACAGTAATGACCCCAAAAATCAGGGAATGTAGAAATAAGCTTAAGTGCCTCAAAAAAGATGATATTCTGAAAAACAAACCCAGGATAACCTAAGTAATTACTCACAAGTTTTTAAATTGTGCAGTCTTGAACATTCTTAGTATTTCGGAGTTGTTTTAATAAATGTTTAAACACAAAATGGACACATCCACTTATGTTAATGACTGATTTAAAAAGAAAGAACAACAGAGGTCTCTGTCTTTTTGGGACAGCAGCTATCTCAATGCTTTAACCCACTCACATGAGACAGGATCCCAAACCTGCAGTTGAAGTGGCAAATGCAGCTACAGAGGTTTAATTTTGACATTGTGAACTTTGTTTGAGGGTTTTCTCCCCATTTTAGTGGCAAACATTGACCCATAAAGACTCTGTGCTTCAGGCAACTTTTCCACAAGCTTGAATGTTCAATTAATAAGACTGCCCTCATAATTTGCAAGACTGCCTAAGTCCAGCTTTCCTGGCTGACATTCAGGTTTTAAGCATGTTTCCCAGCCTTCTGTTCACCACTTCTGGCTTTCATTGACCTGCTGCCAAAATGCTCTTTATTTTCTGGTGGCTGGGCAGGCCAGAGGACAGTTTCAGAGACTACCTTCTTCCAAGTTGTGCAGCAAACTGTTCACTGTGTTCCCTGCTCTTGGCTCCTCCCCAAGATTCTGCAGTGAGGGAAAATAGGAGGATACTGGAAGGACTGTCACTCCACTCGTGTGAAGCAAGGCCACAGGCACCTTCACTGGCCTTTTCTTGTCCTTAAACCAACAACTCCATTAACAGACTGGAACTGAGTCAAAGAAAGTGTCCCAGGCCAACAACAAAGACTGTGACACATCTAGAAGGGGACATGCCACCTGTCTAAATCATTACCCTATGCTGCAATCACAAATTCTCCTTCCAGGAGAGACAAGAAACTCAGTATAGGACGATGCACACAACTAAGCAGTGTTGAGACAGAGACAGACAGACAGTGAGTTACAAGCTGCAACAGAATTAAAGAACAACAGGATGGTCCTTTCTGAGTCTGAGGCAGAGAAACTCACCCACCAGCCTTCCTTGATACATAAAGATGAAACAGCTTTCCTTTGGATTAAAGATTGATATCTTCTGTCCCTCTCCATCATGTATGATTCATTTGCTTTGGGAAAGCTCTAAAGAATTTACTAACTTTTTACCAAAATCCCTATATAATAAACAGGGGAAAAGTAATGTATTTATATATACAGCTGAGATCTAAGTAAACATCTAATATCATCACATTTCTGCCTATTAATAGGTTCAAAACCATTGTAATACTGTACCATAAACATTCTGCATACTTCTGGGTACCAACACTTCATGAAAAATAATTTACAAAAACAAACACCATTTTATCCTTAATTCACCTATAAAAGACATAAATTTATTCCAAAACATTTCTAAGTTACCAGTTATAACTGAAATCACCAGAATATCTATGAAGAGTCACCATCTAATAAAATTTACTCTAAACCCAAGAAGGTGGGGAAAAAAACAAAAAACCAAAAAGAAAAAAGCCCATACTATGTACTAGTAGACTTAAAAATAATATCCACAGTAAGGAAAGAAAATTTACTTTGGAATCAAAATAGAATCTTGTGCTTTACACTGAATCTGTTATTCAAATCATATGGAAATTTGAAGTGCCATTTAAAAATAAAGTGACACATTAGCTGTGTAGAATTTTACCTGAAAATCATGGAAACCTTTCCAGTAAGTGAAAACATCTACAAAAAGATGACAAAACTAATGAACCATTCTTTGCTACCAAGTGAAGTCTCATATGCTTCCCTATTTACCCTTTCTAGGTTCTCATGTTCCCCCCATCTTGTGTGAGTCTGGTGCTCCCTCCTCCCCTCATGTGAGCTCTGGCTCACCAAGGCCATGCAAAAACACCTGGACTGGATCAGAGCTGCCCATGGCTGCTCCTGGCTGGCACGTGTGTGACACCTGCACTGCCACACACCCCTGCTTCCAGGACAAAGCAGGAGCCTTGCCCCTCTCTCAGCAGGGGCACAGCTTTGGCCATTGTATCTCACTACTGGCAGAAACCCTTTACGTTTGAAGTCACCATTCTCCTGTTAAATTCAGCTGGATGTAGCCAACAGCTTTATTGAAGAGAAAAATAAAGTCCCTTTAACTCTGGAATACTTTAAGCTGTGGTGATTCAAGGTCATCTTGCAAAGTTTTGCTAGACAAGATCTTTTGGAGAAAAAAAAGCCAAGTATTCTGCACCTCTCAGTTAATGCACAATGGCAGCAATGTGTTCTTTCAATGAATTTTAGGTGGAGTGGATGCTTCACAAGTACTTGATAGATTTTACATCCATATTTTGCAGTGACAATACCTAAAGAAATGGCTTCATCTGTTTAAACTCAGGGTATGCTTTATCCTTCCCCTCCACAGTGACAGTGCACCAATAGGGACTTTACACTCAGTCATTTGTAACACACAAACAAACAAAAAACAGCATCAAAAAGAAAAAAAACCTGAAGAGCAACAACACAAAACAGTCAAAAAACAGAGAAGACAATTTTCATGGGTCAAGCTTTTCCTCAACACTTCCTGGTTTAATCTGGCATAAAATAAAATAGAACTGAAATAGTGTATCAGACCTCTCAAGATTCAAGATCTAAAACAAGATAGAAATAAAAAGCATAAAAAGCAATAGAATGCATTGGAAATTTTTACAAACAAATCAAAAACAACATCCAAAGAACCTAAGTTTCTATGGCTCCAAGTCAAATTACAGTTTTTAATCCAAAATTGCTTTTACGTGTTTACTAATCCCAAGAAAAAAACTAGATTTTTTTTTTCTATTGCCCCTAATCTTTGGAGCATAACTGTATCACAACATTCATCTACTCATTGGATTTGAAAGTATCAAAAATACCATAAACTGTTACTGATTAACTGCATTTACTACTGTTTCCATGACCCCTTTGCAGCATTTCAGTTAGACATATGAAAGAAAAACAAAATATCAAAACTCTGAATTATTTTACTCCTTATTTTACTCCTTATTTTTTCAGACTTCCTGAGTCTAGATCTGAAAATCATACATAACATATGGTACAAAACCCAGTAATTTAAAAAAGACAAAACCCAATACATTAGTCAATTAAAAATGTAAAGGAATGTTTGATTAGTCTGAAGAGCACACACACGCCAAATGCCATTTAAAACTGAATTGAGATTTGCTTTCATCTATGCTAATTTTTAATTAATCTGCAAGGAAAATCATTCAAATAAGTGATAGTGAAAACTCTTTTGATGTTCCACTTGTTAGTGCAACTGATCTGAGTTTGAAAGGCTGATCTTTCACTGGATAACAACTGAATCCAGCAGAGCAGGCAGGGATCATTCCTCAGAATGCAATCTCATAAGCAAGGTCAAAGGGAGGAAGTTAGGAAGGGACTTAAGAAGTTGTTACTCTTGTTTGGCTACACCTTCAAGGACAACGTTTTCAGTTTCTCTGAAAGGTCAGAGTCAATCCAGCAACAGCAGCAGGCACACACTGGTCAGCCAGCCCGGGCAGCAGTTACCCAAATCCATCCCTGCACTGAACCTTTCCTTGCCCTGAAGTGAAGAACAGCGAGACTCTGAAATTCCCCAGAGTACAGCAGCAGCAGCAATAGCAGCAATGTTTAACCTCACTCAAGACCAGGACTGCTGGCTGGGGTGCTAGACCTGAGTCCTCGTGGCAAATGACACCATCTCAGCTTACACCTGATTTGAAAAGCTGTGCTTCTGAAAAGGGCCTTTCTCTTCTACAACATTTGTAACTATCAACCACTAAACTTTCTGAACTGACAAGACCACAGTAAACAACATCCACTGCGTGGTGAGGAAAGAAACCAATTACTTGCTTCAATTTGACTAAAGATTACCAAGATAATTCTCAATAAACAACAGATGCTTATTGAGATGGTAACAGATGTTATCACACATTCCTACAAAATCCTGTTATTTTATATATGTGTATCATGATACAGGATTAAAGTGAAAAGGGTAATTTTAAAGTAAAAGTTACTACAGATCAAAATCTGTATAACCAGTACTTTTTAAGCATTACTACCTAATGAAAAGCTTTTCTCTGGAAAGAAACCAGTTCACATACTTTACATTTACACCTTTCTCTACTGACAGGTTTGTACAGCTACTGCTCTCAGCCCTAGCAAAACCAGAGTATTTTTGAAGAGAAATGCTGAATAAGTAGCAAGACTAGGTAATATTTTCCCATTCCCCTGAGGAGGCTGATTAAATTATGTGAATGAAAACTGCCTAACTTAGGTAATCTAGTGACTTCTACTATTTTAAAAATATACCTGCTTTTCAATCTGTTATGAGGATGCATAACTTTACAGAAGAACTTCAGGCAGGTTCCTCAGAAGATGTCAAATGACCTGCACAATGGAATCAGCAGAGTCAACTTACATTCACATCTGCTCACAATCACTTTTCAAATACAAAGCACACACCACCCTAAAACTACCTAAGAAATATTTAGTTGCAGTGTGAATTACTGATACAGTGCTTTTTCACAGATCACTTTCTGTGGTGCAGCATGGTCCAAGAGTGAGTTCTAATTTAGGAGCCCCCAAAGTCAGAAAATCAGCATGGCTTTTTCTTCATGCCCTCATGCCTCAGGTGTCTCTGCTGCACAGTGAAAGCAACATTGATACGCTCTACTTCACTGAAGCAGTGGGCAAGTTTTATTAATATGCAATTTTCCCTCAAAGCAGGACTGGCTCATTTGCACAGCAACAGTTTGGGGTTGACAAATTACTCACTATTCACCACTGCTACAACTCTTTAACAATTAAGAAAGCTATTTCTACCAGTTAGAAAAGCAGTGGGTGCAAGATTTACTGCCTAGGCTCCTCAGGAAGCATTTGTCACATAGAAGTTGCAGGCAATCAACACACTAAGCAGCCTTCTCCTAGTTTGAAACTTTCAGTTCTATTATTTTATTCTATTTATTAATGAAATTGGCTATTTCAAAATTCATTTTTTCTCCTCCTATACAAAGTCACAGAATGTTGGATGAAATTTGCTAAAAGCAATCCATTCTATGAAACTACACTTCAAAAACCAAGACTTGGGGCAGAAATGGTTTTAGCCCTACTTCTGTCGAAGTCTCTCAGTGCTCAAAGGGGTTTTCTTTGCCTAATTTCACCAGATGATCCAATTCCACACACAGAATCACACACTGGTTTGGGTTGGAAGGGCCCTTAAAGATCATGTAGTTCCAATCTCCCTGCCATGGACATCCTCCACCAGACCAGGTTGCTCAGAGGCCCATCCATACCTTCCCTAAGAACAAGAAGAGTTGAGTCATTTTCTGTTGGACACATCTAAAAAAACTGTCACAGAAAAATAATGATTCAGTAAATGACCTTCACTCTACAGCATTAGTGAACCATACACTAATGAACTTATTGGCACAACATGCCAGCAAAAATACTTGCTTCAGATTAAGTGCATTCAGATTCTTCATATTAAGTGCATTCACATTCAATCTTCACACTTATCAACCACAGAAAGAAAACGTTCGGCAACACAAGAGGTATGGCTAAAAAGCACAATTTTCAGCATGGAACTTCATACAGAAAACAGAACTCCAATAAAACTACAAGACATTTAAACATGCAAACACAGTAATGCACATATTATCTTGCTACAGTGAAGATGCAAAAACTTGTGAATGCCTCTTCCTCAAAACTCTCCTCGGAAAATCACCGAGTTTAAATTCTGTGAGGCAGATCGTATAGATCCTTACATTCACTCAAGATTATATCAAATTTGCTGGCATCAAATCTGTTTACTGAATATAAAAAAATACCAAACCCACCTGTTTCAAAAGTCTAGTCCATAGTTGCATTTTTTCTTGATTATTACACAAGAGCTCTTAAAAGAATATTTCCTTACTGAGAAACAGAATTGCTACACCATTATATGTAATTAATAAAAATGGAAGCCTATCTTAGAAATACTTTGTACACCTTTAAAATACACTTTTTTGCTCTATTAAGAAAAAAAAACCACGAATTTGTGACAGTTAAGGACTGTCAAGAATTCCATTGGCACTTATGGTCACGTTACATGAACCAGAGCCATAAACAGCCTGTCTGCAGGGAGATACCTGTAGCTTTCAGCAGAGCACAGAGGAATTACCCAGCAGCAGTTTAAGAATTCATAAGCTCCAGATAGACATGTTTTGTAAAGCTCTGTATAAAAACATAAGTCACAGTGCAAGAAAACGGAATACTTTTGGTATACGATAATGTTGTGATCTACAGCAACTTTCCAAAGAGCAAAGAATAAAATAAAACCAGCAATGAGCTTCCAGCACAGAGCTACAGCAGTATCTCATGAAAGATGGAAATGCAGTGCTATTCCTAGCCCCCATCTCAACACAGCCACAGATATTTTTCCAGCTTGACTGGATTTTCCCCCTCCCTAATTGCTAGTTTTAACTAAAGCCAACACAGATTAAGAATCAGCCCTAAAAGCAGCACAGCGAGTGTGCAGCAATTACGTGCAGGAAGGCATGTGACATTTTGTATCAAAAGCAGACTCCAGAAACGCTAAAACGTAGATACCCCTTTCCAGCAGAGGAAACAAAACAACTGCCCGCCTGCTGCTGGTGCCCCGCCAATCCCCAGCACCGCGCACACACATCCCGAATCCCCCTTCACTCCTACATCCTCTGCGGACGGTGACTTGGGCTCTCCAAGCCCGCATTTCGCCGCGCACAGCCCGCAGGTCACCTCTCGGGCCGGAGGAAGGGCCAGGTGAAGCAGAAGGGCGGCGGGGGCAGCGCCGGCAGACGCAGCGCTTGGGTGCAATGGAGATTCCAACGCCAAGCGGCCGCTTCCTGCGGCGGCTGGAGCATCCCGGCGGGCACGGGATGGGCACCGCGTCTGCCGAGGCAGGGCTGCCGGCGTCCTGCCCCCGCCGCCCCTCGTCCTGCCCCCGCCTCCGCGGTGACCCCCAGCCCGCCGCAGCCCTCACCGCAGGCACCCTGCGCGCAGATGGTTTTTCCGCACACCCCGCCACGTTTTCCAGGCGGACACAGCCCCCTCCGCTCCCCTCCGGGCTCAACCAGCCGGTTCCACAGTCTGCGCCCCAGCCTCTCCATGCCGCCCCCTCCTCCCCTCCCCGCAGCGCCCGTGTCGCCCTCACAGCCCGCCCGCCGCTGGCTGCGCCCCTCAGCCTCCTCCGCACTGTCACCGCCGCGGCGCTCANCGGCGCTCACCCGAGGACAGACGAGAAGGGGCGAGAGCGATGGGGCCGCCGCGGCCGGTCCCCGGACGAGGCTGTGGCTGTGTCGGTCCCCGCCTCCCGCCGCTCCCGCCGCCCCCTCAGGCACCGAGCGGCCCCCGCCCGACAGGGTGCGGCTTTCCCAGCCCGCAAACCCAACAACGGCGCCGCCCATTGGCGGGAGGGCGCGCGCCCCGCGAGTAAGCGGCTCTGCCATTGGCGGAGCGGAGCGGCGGGCGAGGGGCGGGGCGGCCGGGCCGCCCCTGGCGGGTCCCGCGGCTCCGGGAGCGCCGGGGGTCCCGGGCGGCTGCGAACAGACTGGAAAGGGCCTTCGGACACAGGGAAAGGGGTTCTTGTGGCGCTGGGTAGCAGCGGAGAGGAGCGGCGCGGAGCCTGGGGAGCTTATCTTAGAGCGGGCCGGGAGATAGGCGCAGGCAGACATCGCTAGTCCCGGGGACGCGCTGCGATAAGGGCTCGTTATCGCGCTGCGGCGGCGGTGTCCGATCGCTGTCAGCTCACAGCAAGGCCGGGAGGGCAGGACTCAGGCTCGAGAACTGCCTTGGCGAGAGCTAGAGACACCTGTGACAGCCGAAGGTGTTTAATGAGCGGGATACCCTCCGGATGGTGAATGCCAGGCTAGCGAGGAGCCGCGCGTCTGATTGAGGGAGTGTGCGGGTCCGCGGCACAGCCTGGACACAGAGCTCTGTAAATCTCTCTGTGATGAGAGCTCTGTAAATCCCCTCCTTCGGAGAGCTCTGTGCCTGCTGTAACCCTCGGCTTGTTACAGTCGCTGCAAGCACCGGCTGCAAAGTTAACTTCTTCCATTATCTGTGTTCTGTCCATTTTTACCATAGTTTCTGTGTCATTTTAATTCTGCTGCTGTACAGAATGCTGTCTGCCACGGGACAAATGAAGACTTGGGGGTCTGGGAACAAGCTCTGAGAAACAGTAAACCCTTCTCCTCTAGTATCTACAACCCTCATCCCCAAGTTATCCATATGTAGGGAAGACTCCAGCGAGCAGAACCTGATGGATTTCAGGATCCATAAATGCCTGCTGTGGAATATGGGAGGAATGTAGCCTGCTCCAACCACCTCCACCGAGGAAACACACTCCACTTACCTAAAAACAGGCCATAGAGATATGCATAAACTTGTCTGTGAATTTAGCCACCAAAAGTAGTGGCTCAGGTGTCAAGTGATGTCAGAGAACGATTACAGCACATTTGACAAGAAGGCCCTACTGGGCTTAGATCTGCCTAATCAAAACCACCCCACAGCTGGACACGCATTGGTGTAATTACTAATGATTAGCAAATCATGTCTCAACATTTTTTTTGTAAGAACTGTCGCTGTAAACCTGACAGATTAATGTCATTAATGTCATTAATGTCATTTCACCTGCCTGGTGCTGAACCCTGTAAACCCAGTGGATGTGTATATACACATGGCAGTGTACTCTTGTCCCTGCTCTGCACCTGCAGGCTCCAGCCACCTGCCCCGTGCAGTGTCTGCTCTTTGATTACTTGTCAAAATACTCCATCTTGGCAACTCCCCTTCTTTCCCTTTCTCACCAAGGCATTTAACTCACAGAGCTCTCTCTCTTGTCTGGAAAAGTAAATGGGAGAATGAATCCATGTTAGAACTAAGCAAAAAAAAAGACTTTTGTTTCAAACTTAATGGGTTTTCTCTCCAGCTCAGTATGTGGCTCTAAGACCAGCAGTGGCAGGAAGGATGGGGATGGTGAGGGCAGCAGCAGTGCCCAGGGCTGGGGGAGGGCAGGGTCATTTCTTTCTCTGTCAGTGCAGCCTCAAATTGTTTGTGTAACTGCAGGGTGCAGTGACAAGAGCAGCTTGAGCTGATCAAAGGATGCCTTTTATCAGCTCCTGTTGGCTCCCGTGCTGCTGGTGAGGGCTGTTCCTTTACCCTTCTCTTCTGCTGTCCTACTTTGTGACCTGCCCAAGGGCACAGGTTCCTACTGTCCCCTTCCAGCTTTCCCCCTGCCCCTTGCATTGTCTCCCACGATCATGAGGCCACTGTTTTCACCTGGCTAATCTGAAGGAAATATTGGGGGGGAGGCCAGCTTTCTGCTGAATCAACCAACTCCCTCCACAGGCTGAGACAGCTGATGTGTGACTGTGTTTATCTTCCCTGTTCAGTTTTTGGCCTGCCCAGGTTCCTGACCTGCCTCTCCCCAGCTGCAGGAAGGGCAGTGCTGGTGCAATGGCAGAGGTAGGGTTACACAGACAGAAACTCATAAATACTGACACGCACTAAAGCTGTGCACTCTGCTGCAGAAAATAGACAAGACAATCTCAAAAAGCACTTCTGCATTATTTAAGACATGAAGAACTAATCTTTGTTAACTCTTACCACCTGAGTTTGCAGCATTACAACTGCAACAAAAGGTACAATGTGAACTATGCTGTGTTTTTCAGCCTGCAGTATTTGATTCCTCCAAGATTTTGGGCTGCTGGTGAGGGTTATGGAAAAATGACCAAGGCAAGCTTGTTGCCAGTAGGCTTCCACTTGCCAGTGCACACCTGCACATGTACTGGAAAATGATTACTGGCTTTCAAATAATAGTTTTTCTCAGCGGGCTCCAGCAGCAGCACTGGACTCAACTTACATCACAGAGTCTCAAATAAAAGAGTCAATGTGACTGTATTCATTTACAAATTATTTTCATGTGGCTTTACTAGACATCAGAAAAATAGTACTGTACAATTATTTTTATGCACCTGACCTCTTTACCTGGCACTAACACTTTTTGATGCTCTGGTAGCTCCCTGCTACCTGAAAGAAGCACAGCACTAGGTTGATGTCCCACATCTTTTCCTTTATATGGGGTGTACTTAGTCCACATAAGCAGTTCCAGGTCAGTTTTCTCACCTATAAACTGGGACTGATAGTAAGGTAGCAGTAAGGTAGGTCTTTCTCTCTTGACCTGCCAGAGCTGTTCTGTCCTGACAGTCTCTTGACTGGGCAGGACTTATTTGCCTACTGTCATCAGTTGTCTTCATCTCACACAGACCTACTCCATTTCCCAGAAAAAGTTCTGGGTCCCTCCAAATAAAACCATGCCAGTAGGTGAGTTCTCTGTTGCTTTTTCCACGGGCCTTCAAAAGGAGAGTCTTAGCAGTGAAACTTCCTGTGCCAGCAAAGTGAAAGCCAGTCCCTGTTGGAGGGTGTGTGGGGACAAACACAAGTTACAAAATACCCCAGGAACAGCCCTGTGAGTGCTGTCCCTCTCACTGGCACCCAGGACTCTGCTGGAAGTGGGACAAGGGAGCTTACACACATGAAGCATTGCTATGAAAAGCTCATGAGGGATTTGTCTTTGAAATGATTGAATTTAAATGCCTTTTCCCAAGTTATGGAATGGGTTGTCTTACCTTCAGGTGTGCATAACACCAGCAATAATATCTCATGATTTATCTGTAGTATTACTAAAGTTGGTCATTGGATGTAAGGTTATGTCTAAGTGCATGAATTCTTATTTTTCAGAAGGAGCTCTTCTTTGAATTTTACTCATTTATGCAAGGAAGGAGAACTTTCCCAGTGGACTGAAAATAGCATATAGAAACAATTTTAAAGGTTAAAATTGTTTTAAAGATTACATGGAGTAAAAAAGTGTAGTGGTCTAGTGGTCTACTTTCCACAATCAAAAATACATCTGAGGTTTGTTTGAGCTGGAAAAAAATTAAAAATTAAAAGAGAATTATAAATAATAATAATAAGTAAAAATTATAAGAGAACTGAAAGAGCAGGTGGGTGAAAAGGCAGAGCAGCTGGAACAGAGCTATACTAAATGTTGCCAAATTTTATACAGTCTTAATCTGAGAGGCCACTTTGGCTTTAAGAAGTTTGAAAAATATTGACTTTATGCTCAGGGGACCCAGGGAAATTTTTATACATGATTGAGCTGAAAGGTAAATGGAGCTACATGGTTCAAGCTGGTTAAGAGCTGTTGCAGTTCAAGAGAACCAGAGGTGCAGTGATTGCTTTGCACAAAGGAGCTCCAGCAACCAACATTCATTCCTTTTTAATGTTACAATATCCTTTGTGAAGGTAAGGGCTTGTTTTTCCAAAATGCTTTTCCAAGTAAAACCAATTAATTGAATTGCAACATTTATGAATTCCTGAGTATCATCTACCTCTATTTGTATGTTCTCTGCTAGTTGCTTCTACATGAATTCCAGTGTGACTGGAGCACTGTTTTGAGCTGCTTTGTAATGACATCTTCATCCTTAATAGCAGGAGAAGGAAAAATGTCACTGAAAGAATTTAGAGCTTTTGAACTAACTTTAGAACTACAAGCAGACACAAGAGGGTAAAAGAGAGAAAGGAAAAATGTATCAGGGCAAGTTCAAACTAACAAGGAGGGATGAGAAACATAAGAAAAATATTTTAAGGTAGTGACTGTTTTAATTATTATATACAGGAAAAAGTTAATTAATCTCGAGAGAAGCTTTGTAATATTAGAATGTCAAATTTTTAATTCCCTAAAGTCACATTTAATTTTTAAATGGCACATTTTCAGCAGTACTCCCATGGTTGGGGTGCAGCTGGCATTTTCTTGGAAAAATAAATCAGCATGAATGTTAGCACAGTGCAAATTAATGTAAATTAAAGCACAACATCATCAATGAAGCCTAAACCAGACAGCTTGTGAAGGCACAGCTGGAGCACCTTTCCATATTGGCCCTTGAACAAAAACTCCTCTATGAACTTTCCATGGAACAGATTCTCCTGCCTTCTGTGCTGCTCTGGTGGCCCTTTCACATCACTGGCCCTCAGTAAAGGTGCAAAACTCCAGCCATGCCAAAGGCTGTCCAGGCCAGAATTTCAGTGCACATCAGTCAGTCCAAGACCCAGCTGTGTTGGGACAGCACCCAGCAGGAGCTTGTATGAAGTGGTTGTTAAAAGGCAGAGAAGGTGGTAACTCAAAGAAGGGTTAAATGCTTTTCCTTTGTTTTAGATATCCAGTGATATAAAAATACTACAAATGGTTTTTACCACTGTCATTTCTGTGTAAACCAGCTCCAGGAGAGATATGTGTGAGCAAAATTACATTAAAAATGATTCTTTGATATCTCCAATATTACATGCCTCTCAGGACCACATCATCAGCCTGAGAGGTTGAATTACCCACTTCCTGGGAACTAGATACTTTAAGGAGGGAGGTACAAGTCAGGGATGGAAATGACCATCCTGTAATTAACTGCAGGAATGGGAGCCCTGAAGGAACAGGTTTGGAGGTGGCTGTGCTACAGGGCTTACTCCATACCTGAAGCCTACTGAACATAATCACTTCAGCCACCCAGTTCTAAAGTGAGCTCAAATGCTCTCTGTCTTGAAGTTCTGGTAGTGTTTGATGTTTGATATTTTGGTACTTTAAGTATAGTAAAAGGACTGTAAGCTCTCCCACTTAGGGGTCTGCATCTCAAGCACTCCCACTCTTAGGAAAAAAAACCCCTCCTTGACATCAAGGAGGTGAATATTTCATAAGATGGAAACTATTGCAACATCATGCAATTTGTCTGCTGCTAGGTGAAGTATTTAATGTTCAGAACAGCTGCCTAATGCTTCATGTTGTGGATAAATTTAGGTGGTGCTCAGATGTCCATTATGTAAATTCTACCTCAAAGTATATTTTAAGAATAATTTAAACACAGAAAGATTAATTTATCTCTGTTCTTTAGGTTAGAAGACATTCAGATGAGCAAATTTGCTAAACAGTATTGCTACTTATTTGAGAAAGATGGGCCAAAAGAGTCTGAAGTTTCAAAGACCCAGCCTATTAAGTTTCCACTTGAAGTTAGCTTTGATCTCTAGCTTCTATCTGAAGTCACTTAAGATTGATTTGTCCCAAATGACTTCCACACACATGCTCAGCTGCTGGATTCCCGTTGTGTGGAACAGGCTGACCAGCAGATGTCCCCAAATTCTACATAATCACACTTTCAGCTCCTGAAATCATTGCCCTTTTGATGTTCCAAAGGATAAAGCTGCTTGAGGCCACAAATACTCTTGCTACTTATTCAGATTCTTGTGAAAACTGAAGTTCTGAGGTGGGGAATGCTTGACTGCTGACACAAAGCACCTTTATTGTCATAGAAAAATTGTTGGGATATTGATTCACTTTTTTATGACATTGATTGTGCTTTGTTTTATTTTCAAAAGCACTCTATTTTTTTCCCTAGAACAGCAATCCCCATCCAAATATGACCTGTAATACTTTTATCTGCAGGTTCAATCACAAGAGGCAGGACTTTTTCCAAACTAGTGTAAATGATTTTGACTTGGTTAATACAAAACTCATGAACTACATTCTTTATGTGCATCAAATGCTGCTTTTACAATTCCCCACAAACTATTTTAAAGCCAAGGAGGTTGTCATAGGTTGCAGATGCAAAGGCTGCTTTGTGGTGAAGGAATGAGGAGAGGCAGATTAGTGAGAAATGCAGGATACACACTGAGCCATGCATTCATAGCTGTCTTTCCTCCCTACAAACACCAGACACTCACCTGATTTGTTATAAAACAGACCAGACTAGTATGTAGGAGCAAGAGGAAGAAAGGGTGTAAATAACTGCAGATTTGTTTAGAACATCAAGATTTGCTTCTGAGGGGCGCTGAAAATTAATTCTTCTAACTTCATTATTAGAAGAACAAAGCTACAAACACAGCATTAGAACACAGCCCCATCAAATTAAAGACAACTGCACAAAATGAGGTGGACTGGCATTGAAAGTTTATCCATTTCAGTAATCTATACATTTAGATACAAAAGGGAATTAAAACAAAAATTTACATATTTGCAACTCTTGTATTGCACAGATAAAGAGCATGGTTTAAATGGGTGTATACAATTTACAAATCTTCTGAGTGTAAGGTTGAGAGAGAACAATCAAATATCTGAATAGGGCCCCAAAGAGAGCATACTATAAATATGATTGTTGTGACTCAATGAAGTCAATTATTCCCAGACAGAGAAAATCTTACTCTGTAGACAGCTGGGTATGAATACTGCAAGAAACTTGAGCTTACTCTGATACACATATATTTGCCAAAAATTTTTTTTAAATGCTGTCTTAGCTGAGCCTTCTTTAGAGAGCATCATGTCAGGGTAGTGCATCACAGGGGTACGAATTTAAAGGAAATAGACTTAAAATATCCAACATTCAACAGAATCTGAATTTTAAGTCCATCACATTCATTACACACATTAGCCCTATTATGGCAGGAACAGAGATCAAAAGACTGATATTGTGTGTGTCTCTGTCACTTGGAAAAGATGGAGGCAGAATTTCCTGCCTCAATTCCTGTCTGTGATCCTCATACTCCATCTGATTAGTAGGAAAATTCCCTAGGGACTAAATCCTGCTTTACAGTTTTCATAAAAAGCAATTTCTTATTCTGCAATGGTTTTGTTATGATTTTAAAGTTGTTACCAGCTAATGGTAACAAGATTAAAATGAGCATGTATAATTATTTTTATATAATTATATTTACTCTGAAAAAAATAGCAGAAAAAAATAGTTTGTGAGTACAGATTCAGACTGATAAAAACTAGATACCTTCTCCTGTTTCAGGAGTGGCAGAATTTTTTTTACTATTATTTTCAAGTTTTGTAAACATTACTAGAGTATGAGACCATAACGTTGCTATTTTTGGATTAACAGAATTACTTCAGAGGTTATTAAAATTATTTTCTCCTCCATATTAAAATTCAAGAATAGAGTAATTTTGGCATAAATATCAGGCCCTTGGATTTAAAATACCTGTCCCCAAAATATTAGGGAGCAAATATTAAAAGCACCCTAGTAATGTCTATCACTGACAATAGATTAAAAACAGATTTTATTTTGCATGCTACAAACTGAGTAGAAATTTTAACAATAGAAAAAGTCTTGGTAGCAGAGTAGGGTAGTGTGTTTTGCCCTAGAACAGAAAAGAATGCAATTGGCTGACAACAAAGTCTGACCACAAAGATTTATGGATTGATAGAAGCATCACAATCGTGGTTTCAGGTGTTTTTTTGTGCTTTGTTTAAATAACCTTTGACTATGACAATGTGAGAGAAAACTGCTAGTTGGAATTTGGTTTATTCAAATGGCTCCCTTCCCTTCCCCCAAAATATGAAGTAGCCCTTTCTCTTTTCTCATACCCTTTAAAAATACCAGTGGCACAAACCCTCCCAGTCCAAAACTAGGTAATGGGGCTCCCAAGAAAGCCAAATCAATATTGTTCCACACTTATCTGAAGTGCATGTGATTAAAGACTATGTGGGATGCCACACCCATATCAGCCAGATAGTACCTGATAGTGATAACTGTACTCAAAAGGTACATGGAAGTAAGAGATGGCTTAAAAAAAAGCCTCATTTCCTGATCTTTACCTATAGTAAATCAAATAATTTGCACAGAAATCTTCATTATGTACACATCAACTGTACAAGTAATACAAAATATCTCAGTTGAGCACCAATGCTGACTTTAGGAGTACTGCCTCCAAGTCAGAGTATTAGTATTCCCTGTCACAAATAAGTTCTGACATACTTTCAGAAGTGTCCATTTTCTAGATCAGCTGTATTCAGATCACTTCTTTGTTCATGTTCATCTTCAACATTCCAAGATTAGTAATAGCAGCAGTTTTATAAAAAGTGCTCCCTTCCTGGACAGCTTTCACAGCATAATCAGTTGAGATCTTTGTAAAAGAAAAGACCATAAAGTCTGCTGATCTGGACTTTAAGGTTTTGCCAGAACTTCATTAAATGGAACTTATTTAACCATTCACGTGAGAATAAACGTGGACACAGACTCAGTTTGTGTGTGCAAAGAGCAGGATGTCCAACAGTGGCAGGAGTCCTGTCCTCAGGGGCAGTAGGGTGTCACTGAACCATGGCTGTCGTGTCACCTTGGCTTAGAGTAACCATAAGGACACCTGAGAATCAGGCTGTCATGACTGGGTAAGACATGAGTGCTGTAGTATTCCACCAAACTTCCCATGTTCAAAAACAGGATGTCTGAATCCAGGTAAAACTTGCCATCCTGTTGTAGAACAAAAACATACGTAACCATTGACAGCAATGTTTCCAGTTCAATGCCTAAAGAAAAAAGGGCCAGAGCATCATCACCAGAACTAAGTTCTTTCAAATACACTGTTCCTTTGCAAACTAGTCAGTCACAGAAAGAAGTCCAAATTAAACTCAGGAATTTAGTAGGATTTGACTGGAGCTGAAATTTATGATGATACATGATACAGTAACTAGAAAGCCCAGATCTGAGTACTCAAACTCTTATCCTAGACCAGATATTTATAAATCATCTGATTTTTACTGTCAGAGGTGGGAATAAATATAGACTTTAACTTGTTACTTCTGATATTTACCTATATTCACACCTTTTTTATACACACAGACATGTATATAATCTAAAAATGCTTACATAGTGCAGCTACTGACCTTTTCAAAGATTCTGTAGTTTCTCACTTTTCCTGCAGGTTCATCCCATACAACCAACACCTTGAAGAAGAAAAATGCAATGTGTTCAGTCCATGCTACCAAGCTCTTCTAAGTCAAGGTATTATTAAGGAATTAATTAAAAATCAGGCTAAAAAGTTTTTTACAATCACTGACATTACAATAGCAATTCTCTCATATTTTCTTCCTTTAAGAAAAGGCCACATCTCAATTGTTAAGTACTTTGACATATATAAAATGCAGTATGTCTCACTCAAGAAGTTTTTCTGAGGGTTAGTCTCAAAAATTGCAGTTTACCTTTCCAGGCTTAGTAGATGAGTTCCTAATACAGTACAATCCATTTTGTGGTTGTCCTTGTGGGCTACTAGCCTTAAATATCCTAGAAAGAATAAACAATGACATATATTATAATTATTCACTTGCATGACATGTTATTAGCACTCAGCTAAATCAAATACTTGCAGTCTTAAAATCCCCATTACAAATATCTGTTTTGGCTATAATAATTCATAGAAGATCATAACTGAAAGTCACTGTCCTAGCACCTGAACCAGCAGTGCAGATCATCTGGCTCTCTGGTCCCATCCAGCATCCTGGCAAAACAACCTCCTCCAGATGGAGCCAAATCACATTTCATTCTCATCTGTCAATTGACAAATGAGCACTGAACTAACTTCTCTAGAGAGTGATTTGCATATTAAACATTTTAGTGCATGCTTTAAACACAAGTTATCAAAATTATCTTTGGACTATATTTCAGTACAGGTTTTTGTAGGACTCCTAAGGAACATTTTACCTTTCAACTTCTAAGGATTCAGAGGTATTAAGAAACATCGAAACAGGCAGCCCAACCTGTAAAAAATATAAAGAAAATAATCACTGTTAAGTCAATGACAACTCAAACTCTAGCAACTTGTTATGCAAATAAGCTACAGTCAGCATCTAAAATTATTAACAGTGATTCAATCTTTACTTTATGCATTTTTTCTCCTTTCTTACTTTTTTTCTCCAGTCTTAAACTCTGTAACTTATCAAGGCATTCACTAAAGCACAAAAAGAAATGAAAAAAACAATTACACAGCACTGTGTTTTCAGAAAGTTACTCTTCTCCTGAAATAATGCACTTAAATGTTCCCAAAGGTATACATAAGCAAGGGAAAAATATTCTTTTAGAATGGATCATCTGCTTGATCTTACTTTTTCATAATCATCATCAGAGTCATCATCAGGTTTTTTTGGCTTGGAGGGTAGGGCTGGTTTTTCAAACGAAAAACTTCTAAAACTCTGTCCATCTGGTGGTGATCTCCTGGCAGAAACAGAATGAAAACTGAAGGACATCTCACCAGGAAAACAAAACAAATATACACAAAACACTGAAGGAATAGTAAAACTAGAACTGAAGTTTCAGTTTAGCCCCCAAATCATGGAATCCTAGAATGGTTTAGGGTGGAAGGGATCTTAAAAACCATCTAATTCCAACCCTGCTGCCATGGGCAGGGATAGCTTTCACTAGACCAGGTTTCTTGGAGCTCCATCCAATGTGACCCTTCCAGGGATGGGGCACCCAAAGTTTATGTGGCAATCTGTGCCAGTGCCTCACCACCCTCCCAGGAAATAATTTCTTCCCAATATCTAATCTGAACCTACATCTCCCCTCTTTCAGTTTAAAGCCAGTCCCTCTTGTCCTAACGCTCTGTGCCCATGTCAAAAGTCCCTCTCCAGCTCTTTTGTAGCTCTTTTCGGTACTGGAAGGTGTTCTAAGGTCTTCTCTTCTCCAGGCTGAACAATCCCAACTCTGTCAGAGGTGCTCCAGCCCTTGGATCATCTCAGGCCTCCTCTGGACCAGTTTCAACAGGGAAACATTTTAGGGGCCCAGAGCTGGGGGCAGTACTTGCAGGTTAATTTAGATAATCACAGATTAATTTGGGTAAGGACAGACCTCTAGAGATCATTTAGTCCAAGCTCCTGCACAAAACAGGTCCAACCAGATCAGCTAAATTCACTGCAGATTTTCAAATAACAGGCAAAAAAAGCACAACACAGAGAAGCATGGTGCAGGGAAGAGATGCAGATCTTGGTACGAATCTGAGAATGTCTAAACTTGCTAACTAATAAGTGACTGAAAAACAATAGTGCATTGTTTTCATACTTACTGTAACTGGGGACACAAAGATTTCTCTGTTCTAGGCTTGACTGCAGGGGGCTGGTGGCTTGGCACAGGTGGCTTTGGGAGTGCTGGTGGCACAAACAGTCCAGGTTTACCTTGCTCCCTTGGCACTTTGGGCTCTGCTAGCTTTTCTGCAAGCTGTGACAACTTGGGTTTGTTGCCTGGCAGAGGAGGAGGAGTCCGTGGGGAAAGGTTTAAGCTTTTTAGCTTCTCACATGCTTCAGGAGGAGGAAGGACTTGGGCTGCAGGCTCTGGAGGCAGCGGGTGAGACTCTTTGCCACTTGCAGGCTTTTTGAACACAGGTAAAGGGGGCACAGGGGGTGGCTCTAGTTTGATTTCAGGTAGGCTTCTCTTTGGAGGTGGTGGTGGTACTGGTGCACTTGGTTTGCCAGCAAAGGAATGTGACCTTGCTTCTGAGTAGGGAGATTTCCTGACGTGAGGGACAGGCGGAGGTGGGTACGCAGGGGGCAGGACCATGTCTACAGAAAGAAAACAAAAAAACTTGACTCAGGGGGAATACAGAATGTCACCAAAAGAGACTTCTCAAATCAATTTTCTATGTGATCTAAAATATTCCACTGGCATCAAGTCTGATAGTATTCAACATGCTGGATAGGCATTTAACTTTCAGCACAATTCTGAAAGTTATAGGTAATAAAATCCTGGTATTTTGCTTTTCAGAATTAGCAAGAACTTTTCACTTTGTAGTATGTTTTTTTCCTTAAAAGCATTACTGCTGCTCCAGGCTGATGACCAGATACAGGTCATCCCAAGCAGGAGGCTTGCAATAAAACACACCCCTAAAGGCATTTATATAGTTTGTTATTACAAACTTCTGACCCTAAATACCTCTCAAGATTAGATACCTCTGCATTACTTCAGTTATTTTGCCAGTTGGAATAGTAATGACCAATACAAAATAATAACCTGGCATTCCACATGAATATTGCCTTCACTGGGGGGCCTTTCACGGGGCCTCTTGTGAGGGGAATCAAAGAAATCACATACCATCTTTCACTATGTCAGAAGTATCTGGCTGCAAATAAGACTCATCCTCTTCCTCCTGGTCATAATCTGCAGATAAAAATCAGTGTGTCAGACTCTGATAAATATTCTTGGAACCTAAGAGACCTAAGAAAAGAGTATCAAGTACTTAGGGCTCCTCAAAACAAACATTTTTCAGGTATTTTTTATAAAGAGGTGAAAAAAAATTAATGGTTTTGATCCACCTCTCTGCTATCTAGGGATTACCTTAAATTTTTATGTCAACTAAAAAAGCCATCACTTACAATAGAGGTAGATAAAGTATGCTGCATATTAATTTATTTTTTTTTCAGTTTACAAATTTAAAAAATTATTTTTTGGTGACACTTTCTAGTGTTCCAGCCTTCCTCAGAGAAGTTCAAATAAGTTGCAGAGACACGACTACATGGATGCATTGACAAAAGCACTCAGAAAAAACATAACCCCCAAAATTTAACCCTACCACAGAAAAAAATATGATTTTGCAATAAGGAAGATTAAACAAGCTTAGTGATCTACAAAACTATTTCAATTCTTTTGCCTTGCTAAGGGACAAAAAAAAAAATAGAGCACCAAAATGGCTTAAGTGGTTTCAATGTTGCCTTTAACTGTAAATCAGAATAACCAAGCCACAAAAACCATATTACTTCTAGGCAGCAATTTCTCATCATTGATTATAAGAAGAGTCTGAAGGGCAATATGCAGAGGAATGCCCTACAAAAAGGTAAGAATATGTGATAAAAACCAGCTATTCTAATTTTCCTAATTTAAACTCCTACTAGGTCTCTTATCATCATTCATCTTGCACACAACCCTCCCCTCCCATAAAATCAGAAGGACCAAACTACAGCCCCACATGAAATGCTGATGAGTCTGCTCTCCTCTGCTCCAGCAAGGGAGCTGGATTTCCTCCCAAGACCCACTCCTGCCTTTTGGTCCCAGTCAGGAAGAACAGTCAGGAATTTCCTTTCAGGAAATGAGAGTCCTTGCTCCCATCAACACTGCCCTTAGAAACCTGAAAGGGCACATGGGGAAAGGCCTAGAGAAGGATCTCTGCAGAACCTCAGGGCAAGGTTTCTCATGTTTCATAAACATATTTCTTGGCTAGGAACTCAGCTGCTGAAATATGCTGTGAATGCCCACCTGACAGGCTTTCTGTCATGTACTCACTTTTCATTAACCTCCTTAAAGGATCTGAAATTCTTTAGTTTGTTTGTACCAACAGTTAATGACACAGAATATCTGTTGCTGATTTAAAACTATAACAGAGAAAACCTTGCAAAAAAATACCAGTTAAAAATTGGATCAGTTTACTAAAGCTACAGGAATAATTCCTGCAGAACTCAGAGAACACAAATAAGCAACAAAAGAAGTCTTATTTATCTAAATTTGTCACCTTCATTATCTGCTGAGTGATGGGAATACTTGATGTCAATGGGACGTTCTACTGAGCCATAGAAACTGTCTGCATCAGAACCAGAGTCACTGCAAAAGAAAAGACAGAGTTACTTCTGTTCAGCAGGACTGCAGCCCTGGAAAGGAATGCTGGAAAAGCAGAAGCATCTCCTCCTGTTTCCCAATTAACAGTCAGATATGTTGCTGCTGTCTTTTAAGGTTTCATTTCTTTGGTACAAAGCTGACACTGAAAGTCCTCTTTGTTTAAAAATTTGTGGTTTTCTTCATATTTTTAAAGCATAAATTGGGAAGAGCTTTTCTTGAGACTTACTACGCCTGTTCTTATTTAACAAGAAATACTTGTAGGTGCAAAAAAGCCTAAAACAGCACTGTAAACAGCTAGTGCAAAAGGGATAAAAAGCCAATAAAGAATAAGGGTTTATACCTGAATTCTGTTATTGTTTCTTTCCTCTCATGGTAGTGACCAATTTCCCTTCTCAAGGACAGCATCCAATTCTAAACAAAAATAAAAATACAACATTCAACACACTGATCTTTAAATCATTAATTCCAGATGTATGTTGTCCTCTGTAAGAACAATGTGACAGGGAACATACACTGAGGTAGTATTGATCCATGACTTTTTATTGAAAAGACTCAGCAGTCAAATGCTTTGTCTATCTGAAATACTGTAGGAACATATTGAAATATTAAATTTTCAGTTTGCAAACTTCAGTCTATTATTCCTAAACCCAGATATATTCAGAGTGCATTTATGGATGAGAGATTTCACTGAACAGTTTTCAGAATTTATCAAAGGTTCAATGTATCATTACTTTTTCCTTGGTGAAAAATAAATATGGAATATTTACAAAATATGGAGAAACTCAGTCCATCTACTATGTCCCAGCCATTCCCTAAATTACAAGTTGAATTAACACTAACTTAATAGTTAAAACTTCAGACAGGATTTTCAGAGGAGCCCAAAGAACTAGGTATACAAATTTCAGTGACAGCTGCATTTCCAGTTCATTTAGATTTTAGGGAAGTCCAATTCACTTTTTGCTTCCAGGAAAATTCTATTGCAAAAGAAGAAAGTTACCTTTCTTTCATCTTCAGAAGAAGCTGAAAAAAACCATGTCCTGTGCTTCTTGCTTATGTGAACTAACTTGAAAGGAAACACATTGCTTGATGTTGTCTCCTCAGCTGCCCGCATAACCCTGAGAAACAGAACAACCAACACAGAAAAGCTTTAACCCACAGTCAATGCTGCTATGAAGTCATAAAGACTGACAGACAGCAGTTTTGCCTCATGAAGAAAAACCACCAAGCTCAGAAAATCAGCACAGAAAATCCCCACATGAGCATTTGCAGTCCTTCTCCATTATTGTGGCAGAAGGAACAATGCCAAAGGAAGAGCCCTTGTCAATCCACCAGCCAGACTTTTATAAACAGCTGCTTTGACCTGTTCAAGAGTTCATGAATCACATTCATTCATAAGCATCACACACTGCAAGAGGTATTCAGGGTGCTTGTGGCTCTCATTTCGAGAAGTCACTATTTTAGAGGAGAAATCAAAACAGACACTGCAAGAGGTATAAAACTAACAATAAAGGCAAACTTCATTTTTTAACATTTCCCTTATAAACACTTTCCTGCACATTTTTTATTATTTTAAAACAAGCCTAACTTAACCACTTTCTTTTTAGTGTGTGTGAGAAATTTCTTCATTTGGGACTCCTAGGGGGAAAAAAAATTAAAATCCTCTTACGCAACTACTCAGCCTAACAATTCTTTTTTTTTTTAATTTCTTCTTCAATAATGCTTATCTGTGCCTTATACTAATCAGGACCTGGTCTCTATTCCAACCAAGGTCTCTACAAGGCTGCTAGAATGAAGATATATAAAAAGGAATGAACAATCTCTAGCATTTATAGATTCCATGGTTTGTTCACATCCACATGGATAGCAGAAGCTGGTGTCATGACAAAATTTCAGTGTGGGTTTCTTCTACAAATTAATCTTGAATTTTTAAGCAGCTACAATGTTTACAAGTGCATTCCCTTAAAAATATACCACTGTTAGAAAAGCACTCATAGTTTAAGAAAAGGTAATTCTTTATTCCACAAGTCTGAGAACATTATACAGTACAAGACATACATATGCAAATACAAAAAAATTGCAGTGGTTAGGATCAATACAAAGTTATTTCTCTACATTCTCACTTTCTCATTAAGCCTTTCTTAGCATCACTTTCAACAGCAATGCCCTAAAGTCAGGCTGGACTTGTATTAGTAGGCCTTGTACTCATGCTGCATTCAGATTCTGACAGGCCTGGCTAACTTGAAAGCCACATACTTCCGTCTTCAAGTTGCAAAGTAGATATTAAGGTTAAAAATGTGTAGTGAAATGAGTCAGATACTTTGCACATGCATTCTCTCATCCAACACTCTAGTTGATACAGTTTTGACACTAATTACAGTTGCTGAACCAGTAACTCCATAAATTTTCTCTTCTGATTCCTTTCTGGCCACTACAGTACAAAGATGGTTTGTCTGAAAGAATCCACGTGAATCTGCACATGCAGCCTGCATTAACCAGTGACAGGAACAAGGCCATTGCAATTCAAACACCTTCACTGGTTAAATTACAGAAAAGGAAGGCTCTGCCACTCACCAAGCACAGGAAATGCCATATATACAATTTGAAAGGAATACATTTATTGGAATCTGAGATCAATGTTTAACCCAAACAATAGATGTAGCTGTGTTTAAATTCATTAGAAATTGAACTCACAGCCCCTAGGTCCCACTAAGTAAAAGGACCTTGGGTGTTTAACAATTTCCTGGGCACTTACCTGTTGTAACCTTTCAAAGAAAATGCACCCTGGGGAGATGCAGATGTGCTGCTCTTAAAATAATAGATACATCCCTCATGGATAATCACAAACCTCAGTGGCCCTGAAAAGATAAAAAGTGAGAAGAATATAAATCCAAGGGCAGCAGAACAACTAGAAGCTCATAGCTTCTAGTGTAGAATTAGCTCATAGCTTCATGTGTAGAATTATTGTTTAAGATTTTAGTACTCATAAGAATCACTGTAAATGAGCACAAGCTATTTAAGTGACAGCTTGATGATGATCAGTCTCACAGTGAAGCTGCAGTTTCAGGACTAAGGGTAATATTTGATTCCCTCACCTGAGAGGCAGCTGATACGAAAACTTCAAAAGAAGCCTCAGAGACTGCAGGCCTGACCTCTACCTCTGATCCTTTATTAGTGCAGTAAGCAATAGCAGGAAGGCAGCCAAGGATACAAATACATATTTACATCCATCCCAAAACCATTATCTCACTCTCTTCCTTCACCTTGAGTACATAATCCTGCCAATAAAATTATATCCTATTTTCTTTTTTTGAAAGAGGCAAAGAATCCTTCCTTTATCAAACTCAAGAATCTTTGTCCTTAACTATGTAAGTATAGTTTCAGTATAAATAGGGATACCAAATGAACAGCATATAAATAAACCCAAAATCTGAACTTTTCCACCCTGATTTTAGAAAAAATTACTGTTATTAAGTACAGCCCAATGTTGGCAGTGAGAAAATTTCCATTTCACAACAACAGTAAGAGATGGGGATATTTTTTCCAGTACAGAATAACCAACTGGAAAAAAAAAGCTGAGTACTAATTTCTTTCAGAAAAGAGTATTTGAAATTGATACATATCCTGGGAATCTGTTTGTCTTGAAAAACCTTACTTGTGAAGGACTTGACAAGAGAACTAAACAAGCAAAATAAAATCAACCACAACATTTATTATCTAAGATTTACAATTGCAAAACAATTAAAGGAAAATTGCTCAGGATGAGTCTTTCAGACATATATTCCAGTAAAATTGTATTCCACCACAAAGTGGAAAAACAGCTTCAACAATCTGCTAACATGAAATCTGTTACTGGCCCCAGAGGCAAGCATTTAAAACATTTAATTTAGTTAATACTTCATTCAACTTACACTTCAGGATCTGCAGCTGGGTGCCTCCTTTTTTATGAAGATATCCTGACTTGGTGACTCCTCCAGGCATTGTCAGAAGGTTTTGTGCTCCAATTGCCTTCATTGGGACTGGCCAGACCTGCTCCTGCGAGGCCATCGTTCTGCAATTTAGAATAATTAAAAATAGTTTAAAACTCTGATTTTTCTTTAAAGAATCAGTACTGAGAAGCAAAGCTTGTTTCCTTAAACAAGATTTCCAAACAACTAATGTGGTTCAGCACTCAAGAATGCAACATAGACAGGGTGTTCAAAGATTCCAGGAACTTTGTAATGTACAAAAAAACGTGGTGCAAAAAGCCCCGATTTATTTTTATACAGCTCTCAAAAGTGATTGACAGTTGTTGAAACAAAGGAAAAGTGCTTAGTAAATGTTACTTAAGTATTTATGTTTTTAAAATACTCCAGATAACACTGCAAGACTTAATCAGGCAGGTGACTGGAAAGAAAATTTGTTTTTCTCCCAAGTGCTACATGACACATGTATATACAGAAAATGGGATTTTCTGTACAACAAGGGAATCAGGTCAAGCTTTAGTAACTGCACTATCCAATACTACTTTACTCCTGATATTTACATGTTTTATTCTTTAACTCTTAATTCTTTAATTAAAGGATTAGTACATCATCTCATACTGGATGTTACATCTGGCAGCATCCAGTGCAAATGAAATTCCTTTCAGATCTCTGCAGGCTTCCATTTTATTTATATATCAATTATTTATGTCATGCTTCACTAAGCATCTCTGCAGTTAGCACTCTTTCTGCTGTCATCTTAAACCAAAAAGATTTATTTCTGAAGTAGTAACTTATTCTGATCTATCATGATGAGCCCTTTCTTTCTTCAACTGGTAACAGAACTAGGCTAAAAATCCTGCTGTGTCATGGAGAAAAGAAATCATGTGTGGATAGAATGGGAATTTTGACCTACACATGAAAGGGTTTGTTATCATCAGGTGTAGGGCTGGAGACCTCTGCTGGGAAAAGGCAAACTAATGAAGTTCCAGTTAATTAATTTCTGATAAAAGAATGATGGTTTAGAACTGATAGGCTTTCAGTGCAGGACTGAAATTTAATGTGCATTCTGCTTTTAGCCAAAAGGGACAGTAAGGAAGGTAGATTGTGAGGCTCAGCACAGAATCTAAGAGCCCCAGGACAACACCCTACCCAAGCACTTGCCCCTCCAACCTAAAATGGCTTTTTCCATTCTGAAAAGAATAAGGAAGTGTTTCAGATGTGTTGAGGTGCAACAGCAAAGTACATATGGGTTAGAGAAAACAGAAATGCAAGTCAAAGGGTCTTGAAGTGGGTCAGTTTAGGATTTAGATCAAACTGCATGCTGTTTGCTGATGACACTTGTGGGAAAGGGGGAAATTCCTAGCCATTTCAACCAGGAGAGTTTAAACCAAATTAAATTCTCTAGGTAGCCTGGAAGACTTAATCACAGAAATTAGGTTTTGGTTCCCAGTGTTATGAAGCAGGTACAGTTAGAGAAGATAGGATCCAAGGCCCTAAAAAGGCTCTCATAGCAGACACATCAAGACCCCATGGTATCCCAATTTTCCCTCAGGACCTCTCTGTTTACCAAAAGGTAAGTTGTTTTTGTTCTGCTCAGCTATATCCTTCCTTCTGCTGTTTCCTCCCTGTTCTTATCAAATGACTGAGATCTTTCCAAGCTGAGTTATTTCCTCCTCCTCAATGAAATTTCTAACAACAGCAATGTGTGCAAAAAGGGGCTACTCACATATTTTAAGCTTTTAAGAATAAAAATTTAAAAATAGTGAGAGAAGCTAACATTCCCTCTGACCCCCTAAATTTTTCAAATAATTTCTCCACATCCTGCAGAAAAGTTGAAGTGAGGGAATGGAGAGTGTTACCCAGCTGGCTGCTGAGGCCAAACCACATCAATACTGTTAAGAGTGATTTCCTTGAAACAAGGATTGAAAAGGCAAGTCCTGGGCTTATTCTTTTAAGAACACACACATCAAAAATTAAACATTAGAACTTAAGTTACTTCAGTCTGTTCCTAGTTATGTTCAGAAAATAGACTAAGTAAAAATGAAGCCTTTTCACTCAGATAAATATACTCTGATGTTACTTTTCCAGTGTTAGTCCCAATGGCATCCAAGAGTTTCAAGTTCATCTTAGGTCTTCCAATCCTCTGTACCTTTACTACAAAGAACAGAAGAAAAGCCTGAAGCACCCAGTGCATGGTGTGAAACTGTTTCAGGGCTCTGTTCTTTCAGTTCTGAAAACCTACCAGAAGAGGCAGAGTTAAATGTCTCAGAGAGGTTATCCAAAACAGCCAGTAAGTTGAAATTTCTAGGGAGCCAAAGTCAAACACTGGCAATAAGTATTTGCTACCCTAGGTAAATACAGAAAGCAGAAATATTTGTCTTGGCTGTGTTTGTCTTCTATAGGAGAGTGTACCAGTCAGACTACTCAGTAAAGCATGTCTGGATGGGTATTATCTCCTCTACCTGAAAAGCCAGATTCTAAGGCAGACAGGAAAGAAAAACATAATTATGGAAAAAAAAGGAGCAAGCAGGGAGAAAAAAATAATCCAGTTCTACAGTGGGATGACTGTGGGATTTAACTCACAGGAAAGGACAGCAGAATATCTGGTTCTGCTTCTCCTTTTCAGAATCATTCCTACTTTTGGCTACTTACTATGAAACAGTCCTGAAAATAGAGACCAGAACTTAGAACTTCCCCAGCCCAGCTAAGAGAATAAAAGAAGTGAGTAAAAGGAGACACAGCTGAAATCCATGCCAAGTACACATTACATGAACTAAAGAGCTCACCTAATGCACCAGGCTTTTCAACAGATTTAGAGGCAGCTAAGCCTATTATCTGGATTTCAGTGTGGCTTATAACACTCCCCATCACATCTGTACACTCCTCAAGCACTTTCATTTGCAGGCACACAGCAGACACTCAGTGAAGATGTTGGTATTCTGAGTTGAAACCTTTCAATTAGGCTGCTAAAATGCATTTAAGTACTTTGACTCCAGTCCCAGGCAGATTTTTCTTCTTTTCTCTGTAAGGACAGATGTTGCTATTTTGCATCACACTGCTGGGAGAAAGCTGTCCAAATAAATCTAACTTCTGAATCTTTATTGCAGGGATGGGATAGGAGAAGGAAAAAATGGAAGCTCAACGATTTTTTGGTGGACTTAACATCAACAGTATGGTTGCCTTTAGCTCACTGAATGGTTCCTTCAACCCTTGATATTCCTGTTGTAACTTTTTAACACATTACACCAAGAACAGGCAGATGCTGCATTACCAGGTACACACCATAGCAGCCACTGAAGCCACTGCAGAGCCTGGTAATTTTGGCATTACTGAGAACAGCGGGAGATTTCCCAGTTGTTTCTTATGCAGTTACATTCTTACACTACAAGCCAAAGCCCCCTTACACATTTTCCCCTCTGGTGCATGGGAGAGCCTCTTCCACAGGGCTGAAGTTAACAGAAAGGGCTCACCCAGGGCAGCCAAAGCTCCTTCTGACACTGGTCCTCTGTCACAAACAGCATCCCCCATGCATTGCTTGGTGAAAGTTTCTAGTAATAGCTACACACTTTATTCCTCTTCCCACTCACCAAGAACTAGAAGCATATTTTTAATCAATTTTTCCACCAAGCCCCAGACCCACTGCATGTGGCTATTGAATTCATCTTCTCCCCCACTGAATGGAACCCTTTGAACAAGAAGAGGATGGCAGCAGTCAGGGAAAGGTCTTGCATCACTTTGTTTCTCAGATGAACCCTGTGACAAGTCTATGTCTGTGAGGGAGATGAAAGGCCTTGGGGTGATGTAGGAGAAATAGAAGGACAGCAGTTTCTAGGATGTGCTTCATCATTCAAGAGTGCTTTTGGAAAGACAGAACAGGGCAATCAGCACTGGACCATGATACAGAGCTTATACAATCACTATTGTAACTACTTATATACAAACTGCTCTACCAGTTTGAAAACCAAACCAATTTGCAGTGTATTGCTAATGTATCAACAAAGTCAGCCCAAGTCTATCACATGAGTGTACTCTTCTCAAACACTGACAATGACAATGAGCCATTTTTATTTCAAAGTAGCCCGAAAGTTAAACAGCATGAAAAAAAGTGAATTTACACACTTCATCCTGTAACCAGGACAGGGCCAGTCAGATACAGAAGCATTTTCTGCATCACAGTATTGCTACCAAGCTCAAACTCTGAATGGATAGCAGACTTCTGTTATTGTGTAGCAAGTAAATATATACATTTGTGATGCAATTTTAATCTACCCTTTGCTCAGTGGGTAAAGAATAGCTAGCCTGAAGGCTAGGGCATAATTTTACAGGCTAAAAGTCCCTCCATGAGTAAAAGTAAAATTCTGCCACATTAAAAATCTGGATTACATTATAGAAGAACACTTACCCCTCTTGGCCCTGAGAGCTATTGGCATTGAGCCCCATTAGAACAAATACAAGTTGATTCAATTAAGGACTGCATCCTGGAAGAGTCCTCAGTTCTTGCTTAACTTCAGCAGAATATATGGCAGATGTGGTCATCTCCACATCTTGCAGTATATAGGCAAAAAAAATATTACCCTTGTCTCTGAGACTACAGTTGCCAATAGTTGTTTTAAAAGTTCTCACTTGTTATAATCACATTTATGATCTGGCCCCATTTGGTCGTGCTGGGAAAAAAAAAAAAAACAGCCTCCAAAGCTGCATTACAAAAAGTAAATTTAATCTGAATTTGTAACAATGCTCTCTATGCCAATTACATTTGAGAACTTTTAAAACTGTCATCTCATAACCTCTAGTCTTTACATTTTACTTGGAAGTAAAACCTATGCCAGATGCTAGTTTACTTCTGCACACAAAACTTACAAATAACATGACATATATAACATGTAATTTACAGAAATGAATGTATTTCTCAATGCAGAGGGAGACTGCAATATCAGGCTTTACCAAAAATGAGGCAGCATTGCACACCGCAGAACAGGAAGAGTTCCCCTACTAACTCAGCAGCTCTGAGTTAGAACGAGTTCTCTGATTCAATCATCTAAACATTTACCATCTGTTCTTAAAACTGCTTTCTGCAGACTTATCAGGTCTCTTGTCCATTTATTAACCATTCTCTAGTACTTCTGAAATACTTTTCCATATCTCTTCTACTTTTTTTTGGTTACACATTCCATTTCTTAATACCTCTAGCAGCCCCTTTCACAATACTCTTTCAGAAAGATTAACAGCATAGTACAAACACTGAAGAAAAAGAAATCTTACAAGACAAAGGGAACAGAGAAATAAGCCTGACTGAGCTACACTGTATAACTAAACTTACTCTTAAACTTGCTTCAACTTGCTTTTCTTTTCTGACAAGTTTTCAACCAACACCCGACCCATGTCTTCCCCCTCCAATTCTTTATCATTTCATTTTCTGCATGAGTTAAAAGTATTTTAGCCCAAATACCACATTCTACTCTTAGCTGCAGGCTGCTCTCTACCTGAAGGAGAAAAGATGCCAGAAACACAAGCCACAAAAAGCACTAACCTGGTGACCTTGTCGGATCGACACATCGTTTTTCTGCTGACAGTTTCACCGAATGATTGTTTCCTTTGGGATGACAAAGCCATTAACAACTTATGACCCCTCTCAGGCATGGCAGGAACATCTCTGCACTTCTCCCATACTCCCAGGTTGAAAGCCACAGCTGTAGCTGCTGTCTGCTCGACACACAAAAGGAAAAGAAACCCTGCCCCAACTGCTTGTGCATCTGCACTGCACTGTGGCCAAAAGTGACGCCGAGGCAATGACTTGTTTCCTTTGCTACTTCCTGTTTCCCCCACTGTTAGTGGGCAGCCCTATCTTTGTCAGATTTCCCAGCTTCCCAGAGAGGCTGCAAATCAATTCCCACACAGCTCAAACGCTGGGCAGACACGGAGCCAGAAAGCAAAGGGGATTTTCCAGCTCTCGCTTTCTTCCTGCACACCTTTCAATCAACCACTTTCCTATGGGATAAAAAGAAAGTTGTTCTTTTTTCTCTCAGTTGTAGTCCAGCTCCCACACTGGCAGAGGCACAGCTCAGAAATGCTGCCTGTGCTCCTGAAGAGCCTGTGCCTCAGGTGCTTTCACTGCACCACAGAACTGTAAGTATTCAATCTGTTTTCCCCCCACAGCCAGAGCTTGTCGTTCCCTCTTCAACCCAAGGTAATCAAAACAGCCATTCTGAAAAATTCTGCAGCATAGACATGCTTTAGAGCAAGTCTTGACAGTACGTTTGATGCTACACAAACCACAAAAGACAATAAAATTCGAATCCAAAAGGCTGACAATGCACAATTGTTCACAAGCATCACCAACTGATGATGAGTAAACACCACTGTTTTACACTTATTTTCATCTGGAATTCTTAAAAGGATTCAAGTGTTTCACTGACTTGTCTAGAGTTAACATTCCAGGCTCAAAAGTTTGAATGAGACAAAACCAATGAGCAAGTTTCAGAATGATGGACAAAACATATATAAGTATGTCAAGCAAAGTTTACTTCACACATTTTTGGGGAAACAGGATATGAATCTGTACCCCAAAATAGAAGGAAGAAGTCTCCACACAATATCTCTTTTTGTAAACTACCCAACAGTCAAAGCACAAAAGAAAGTAACATTTCAGATACTGTTCAGGCTGTATGGGGTGTAAAAACAGCTCTCTCACCACAGGGCACCCATCTGCACTCCTTCCATTGCCAGGCTCTATAGGAAGGGAAATTGAACCATAAATACCACACACCTGCTGTTAGCCAAAAGGATCAGCATATCAGAACACAAGATCCCAGTACTCCTCAATAAGGATCTTTACCCAGTTGTCTCAGTGGCTTGACAGATTTTTCACACAGAAAACAATTACAGAGGACTCAGCTCAGTGGTTTGTGAATTAAATTCCCTTGCTTTATTTGCTACAATATCAGTTACCCATTTAAGGCACACTGCTCTAAATCAACCTGTCCCCCGAGTTCTCTGTTATCTAAGCATACTTTTGTATTAGTATCTTTGGTAGCATCTTTGCAAGCTGTTCTCCAACTTTGTAAAAAAACTAGATTTAGAATGACAGGACTTGAGTATATGTAACACTGGAAAAACCCCTTCAGTTCCCCTTTCCCTTTTCTGATGTGACACACCTAACTCCTGGTTTTCCCCTCTAAACTCCACAACTTCTGGTGTCACGCTCTTTGGCTCCAACAGTCTCATTAAACCTTGCCTCCTTCATCCAACACATGTTCCTGAGGGACTGCTTGTCCTCTCTAACCTCTCTCATGCTGTCCTCTCTCTTTCTTCATTTTTGTACTCAGAAATGTGGCAGGATTTTTCATTTCAAGTTCCAAGATCCCATTTCAACTTCTCTGGTGATTTCCAGCACTATCAAGATGGTTCCAGAGGCAGAACAGAAGACATTTCACACACACACAAGTAGATATTCCTCCAAGGAACAACCAAAGTTTAGATGTTTCATGGTTTTAGGAGACTGAAAATTCGGTTTAGCTTTCTAGACCAAACATTCACCAGAAGGATTGTATTTCAAAATTTCAAGTAAGGAATCTGAAAAGACATGAAAACTTTATGGATTTGATTGACGTGTCTGCCAGGGAAGTGAAAGAGTATTAAATATATCCTCCTTCACAAAGTAAAATTCTGTTATGCCTGGACCTCGTATAAGGTTTTCAATTAATCTTCATTCACCCCCACGAGATCAGTGGTGAGAAGCAGACTTGCACCAAACTAGCCAAGGGAGAATTTCACTCCAAAAGAGATAACTTCATTTCTTTAATGTTATAAGGCATTACTCAACCTTAAAAGGAAGAACCAAAGCATCTGGAACCAACACTTGGATTTCATTCCAGCAGGGCAGCTGCCTGAGGAAGCCAGCCAGTCTTTGCCATTGTCAGGACCAGCTCTTGCTGGCAATCAAAACCAATCCTACTTATCATTAGCTAATGGGATGCAAGGGCACAAACACAACTGGCAGAACGCTGTCCTTGCTGGTATAAACTCAATTGTCTCACCACAGGGCTGAGCTGTGTCTGCAGCAGGAGCACTTCCTCTTGCTGACAAATTTACAGGAAACTGCAGGATGGACTGCAAACAAAAGCAGTGCAAGAAGAGCACAGCAACAGGCAAGGCAGAAAAATTAACAGAACACTAAAAAAAAAAAAAATAGCATGGAAAATGCTTTCTTTCAGCTGCAGCAAGTCACCCCAGTAGTTAAGTTCCACTCAGAATAATGTAAGGATCCATACATTATATATTTCCACAGAAGTCTACAGTATAATAAGATGTTAAGAAAGTAAGGAATTAACAGAATGTGTCCTAATTCTGACTTAGGACTAGATTATTAGAAATGTTATATTTTTATTAATTCTACCAAACTAGTTTAGACTCAAGTTTCTAGATGACAGTGGAAACATAGCCATTCTATTGAGAGATAATACATTTGTCAGCTGCATGGTTCACAACTGCAGATTGTGAGAGCAAATGTAAATTACTCGCCTGAATCCTCCATCTATTAAGTAAGGCAATCTCATGAAAATACAAATAACCATCAGAATTACTTCTGCTGAGAGAGCTGCATTATTATCTTTACAAAAAGAAAATATAAATCAGCAACAAGAAGAAATGAGTCCACAACTTCCAAAAATCCTCTTTCAATGTCAAAAGAACTCCTGTACTTTCAATTTCGACCATCATCCCTTCCTTCAGTTTACTTCAGAAGACAAGAAGTCCTAATAATATTTTTATTTATTTATTAGATATATTTAAAGTAGTATAGTACATAGCTGAAGTCTTGATAATATATATTCAATTGAAACCAAAGAAACACTTAAAGTCAGAAAGCTTCCAAGTTTCTACTTCTACCCCAGTGGCTCTTTGGTTCTGAACATCTATAGATGTATTGTTGGCTTGGAGCTTCAAAAACAGCCAGCCAGCACTGGTCTGCAATAAATAATACCAATTTTAAAACAAAGTTGTAACTTCTCGTGATTGTTTCATTAAATCCTAGATGAGGATATCATGATTTTGATTTTGGGATAGTTAATGTCCTATATTGCTCAAATGTCTTTAAATCAAAGTACAGTCACAAAGTACTTGCAGTATATACACAGCTTCTGAAAAATCAAATTAGATTGAGCTGGAAGACAAGAATCGTCTGCAAACTCTCGACATAAGAACATTATTATTTAGCAGATTCACTTAGACCAGTCAGCCTAGAAAAATAATGCAAGAGTTTATGTTATTGTATTGTAATGTGATGTGATGTATTTACTCACTCCCAGAAAGTGAGTGTGTGTGGAGAAGGGCATTGGAGCTGGGGAAGGGGCTGGAGCACAGGTGCTGTGAGAAGCAGCTGAGGGAGGTTGGGGGTGTTTAGCCTGGAAAAAAAGGAGGCTCACAGGAAACCTCACTGCCTCCAATCCCTTTCAGGAGCTTGTAGCCAGGTGAGGGTTGGTCTCTTCTCCCAGGTACCAATAATAGGATGGGAAGAAACAGCCCCAAGACGGGCCAGGGGAGATTTAGTTTGGATATTTGGAAAAAATTCTTCACAGAAAGGGTTGTCAAGCGTTGGAATGGGCTGCCCAGAGAAGTGGTGGAGTCATCACCCCTGGAGATATTTAAGGAATGTGGATGTGGCACTTGGGGACATGGTTTAGTGGGAACAGGTGCTGGTGCTAGGTTGAAAGTTAAGACTCAATGATCTTAGAGGTCTTCTCCACCCCAAATGGTTCTGTGAAATAAGGACTGAATTAAGATCAGTACAGCTGGTCCAGCATAATTTCCAATGTTGGCAGTTTTGTAATGTGTAGCTTTTCAAGTTTAACAGATTTCTCCTGAATCAAAAAGCCCATCAAAACTGTATAGAAGCATACACCAGAGTTAACTGGGTCTAGTCTTCTATATCAGTCAGATCACATCAGTAACATTTGCTATAAACAATCAAAGCTGATTATAGTAGAAGGTGAGTCCTGAAGATAATTTGCTGTCTTTTATTCCTTTTTCATACAAATTCAGACACATTACCAACACTCCATTTTCATTTACTATTGAAAATAGATGAACACATTCTTTGTTCCTTTTATCTGTTATTTATATATAAGGTCCTCGTACAAAAGACTGTAAATGCCAGTACATCTATGATTAACTGTTCTTCCATCAGAGCTTACTGAACAATTCAAAATAGAACATAGGTTAAAAAGAATTATGTAACTAGCAGAAGTACAAACAAGATCCTATTCCTGCAGACAGCTGCAAAGGGAGTTTCCCCAAATAGATACTGAAAGTGGGAATTTCCACAAATTATTTATTTCCCTGACAGAAACTTTCAATTCCAACAACCTTGCTAGTAGGCTGGTTTATGACTTACTGCACACAAATCTGTCATTAAGGAACTCAAAACTAGGATAAATTAGGAAGAACACTAAAATAATTTCTACTTAGAGGTCAAAACAGCTTTAAGTATTTTAGCTGACAGACTATTGAACTTTAGTAAAAGAAACATCTAACTAAATGCTTTTAGAAATGTACAGGAAAGGGTCAAATATCCATTTGTGATTTTAAAGCATATCTGACAGGTACATTTAACAGCAGACATCTTGCCATATGAAGTTAAGTCTTTTGTTAGGAAATATTTTTTCTGTTTTCTTAGAATTTTACTTACGTTGATTTAAAGTACCTTAAGTGTCCAGGGGGAAAAAAGAAGATATTTAATTTTTTCTGATACTAAGGCATTTTGGCAAGATATACAACATCCATGAGTTCATTGTATACTGTGTTTTGACAAGACTAATATAATCCAGATCTAAGACTACTATAGCTAAAAAGAATATTTTTTCTGAAGGAATATGCAAATTAACAATAAAATTACTGAATATAAGCAATTTTAAAACATTCCTGCAGTCGGATATCAAAACCAACAAAACCACATAAAGATTATGAGTGTCTATCAACAAAAAAAATGCAGTGAGTAAATTCATAAACGCACTGACCCCAATGACAAGATACTAATTGAATCCTAAAGAAATGCAGCAAGCCCTGGTTTAGAGGAAGCATTTGGTCAGGCCATCTGTGAGTCCTTCAAGCCTGTGTTTCCCTCTCCTGGTGACTGCAGGAGCAGTGTATTTAAGCAAATACACCTCCTCAAGAAAATGCTTGCAGCCAGCACCAAAGAGGAAGCTCAACTTCTGCTAGACCCCGAAAAAAACCACACAAAACAAAACAAAGATTTTCTATTTTTATTTTGCTTGTATAGAGACTTTGGATACAATTTAAAGACACAGTGTGGCCGCAAAGACTCACTCTGCACAACACAGTAGGTGGTACCAGGTTTTAAATAACTATGCAATGAAGCATCTCAGAGTTTGCTGTTCTCAGACTTGGAAACTCTGACAATGAACCAGAATATCCAAATAAGCTCATAACTATGCAAGTGTGATTTATAGAATCAGAAGGCCCAGCTGGGCTGTATTGCTGGACTGTCCCCACCTCCAGCAGCTTTGAAGTGCTCAAAGCCTCACACAAGTAGGTGCACCAGGAACACGGATTCTTTACTCCAGTTCCAGTTACTGCTCCCTTTTAAATCACAATAGGAACTTCTCCAAAAGATGTGGGAAAGCATTTTTACCACTCCCACCACACAAAACACTGGATCAAAGGACTGAAACAGGTAAGGGCATGGCTTACAGTAACCAGAATTTAAGGCTACCATGTATTTCATCACTTCGGTAAATATTACCTTTGGGTTTTGGTGGGTTTTTACTTTTTTTTGCTTTTTTTTTGTTTTTTTTTTAACAAGCACCAGATAGAAGAAACTCTGTAAGTTCATGTTTGCTTTTTACAGAAGATGAATTATATTAAAAACCACATCATGTGTAGTTGGGGATTTTAAGTGAAGATTTTAAAATTAAAACAAACGTACACTGCAAAGCTGCTCCAGAAAGACAGCAGTAAACAGTTTTAATCTGGAGGACATGAGAGGGAACAGCCAACTCATATCACATAAAATAACCACAAAAATGTATAATCTCATGCAATGGGCTTCTTTTACAAGACAATTTGGACAATGGCCTTTTCTATTATAATTTCTTTATGGAAATCACTACTTCTTTCAGAAGGATGACTAAAAAGAAAGAAATTCATTCCCCCTAAAGCTTGTTTAAATGAATTCCAACAGCAAGGATTAGCCTGACATTGACTCAAATCTCCAGAGCTGTAGAACTGCATTCAAAAATGAGTTCACACAGGGCTATTTTCAAGCACAGAAGACATTCAAATGCAACATTTCATAAGACATGAACAGCAACAGTCACATTTTACACCACAAATCAGTTTACCTAATCAAATATAATACTTCCAGAAGTTTGCAGCAAGGCTTCTAAACAGGTACAAAGCCCAAGCATAATATTATGAAAATAACAAACACCTGACAGTGAGACAGACCAAAGGCAAGGGGCTAAAACACAAATTCTGGATTCCTCCTCCCATCTGACCTCGATGCCAAGTAGCTCTTCTCAAATCAGCTCCTTTCCTGAGCTGTCCTGTTTGTCAAGACACAACCCCTATAAAGGTGTTTATAAGGTGAATATAACTCATTCATTCTGGAGAAAGGACTTCAGAACACTACAGATAATGGGAATGGATGTAATGGTACTGCACAGGTGAATCAAAACCTTTCCTAAATCGGTGATCAATAATACTTCAGAGGAGGAAAACAAAGAGAAAAAAATAATCAACAAAAAAATCCCCCAAAAAACCAAAAAATCTGTAATACAACTCACTTAAAGCACAGTGATTATAAAACTGGGAATACAGAAATCCATCTCAGATTCTAAGACCTCGGTTTCTGGCACTTATTACTCCAATAAGCCCCTGAGATGCAAATTCTTAGGCTGGAAGAATATTCTCTATCTGTGCCAAGTTCTTACACTTTTCTGCAAGCTCTCCTTGGATCACACTCCATACAGCTATTCGTATTGTCCCATCAAGTGAGATAAAAAAATAGTTTGTAAAAGGGAACACCCATTTTAAAAGATACTTCTACTTCCTTCTCATCAACACTTTTAAAATTTATTACAGACAAAGTTTGAATCTAGAAGGAGCCTGGAATATTTTACATTCATTCTACAGTCTAGTTAAAATAATCCCTCTCCTTTTTTTAATTTGAAGAAACTTCTGGGCTTCAAATGAACCTATCCTATCATAGAGAACTTGCTTATTTCCAAATCCCTTCTCAAACATCTTATAGCACTGCCTTTTCTTTTCATTCTTGTGGTCACAAAGATGGTCCAAAGGTCATTTGTCTGATCTCTGACCTCATTGACTTTTCACCACTGATGCTTTCCTTTATTACAGCCTAAAAAGAAACATGTATACACACACACATATAGAAATACATATATATACAGTTCCTAAAGAAATGGTGTATGTTATAAATGTCAGCAGTCTTCTATTCTTGGCAGGATGAGCTACAAAGAATACATTGCCTTTGTGCACCATTCTTTTCTACAGTTTCCTTGAAAAGCTCTTTCAAAACAGTGCAGCCAGACTCTTTACAGAGGTGACCTGGTCATGACAGAAGGGCTCCTCTTCCACAACCTCCAAAATTTATGCACTGCCTGGAACTAACAGCCATTATGTCCAAGGAGTCTCTATAGCATTCTTTCATTTCCAGGTTTTGGTTCTACACAGAATTTATATGGAGTATGTAACATTTCCAGCAAAAGCTTTTACAAGACTCACAGAATCTCCTCCTGTTACACAAATCCTAGAATGCCATAAAAATCTATAATACAAATTCAGAATGCCTATTCTTAAGGCACTCTAAATATGAATCAGTTCTCGTACACAATGGAGATCTGAAGCTGGATTTCACTTGCACAAAGGAAATTCAGAAATTTAGGTCAATGGGATTGGTTTTGTTTCAACCTAAGTAATCAAACCTGACATCTCTGTATAGTAAACAGAAGAGTTCATCCAGACCCAAGCCAAACAACATCAGATGCATTGATTCAACTGTGAGAATTACTGTTACCACAAAAGAAAATATCTACAAAAGCTGAACTTTACAGGAGGAAAATACTCCTTCTGCACATTTAAAAAAATATTTAATGCTATTTGTGCAGCAGTATTTAGTACATGAAATCATCAAGAATGATCCACTTGACATCCTCTAAAAAAACTGCTCATAGTAACTGTATGAGAGTTGTTAATTTTTTATCTCTACAGCCATAGAAAGAACTCTCAGCTTTGGAGGTGTTAAAAAAAAAGCATTAAAAGTACATTACACTCTGTCCAAAAAGCCTACTCTTCTTCTAGAAACTGTAACAATTTTTCATGCATTCTGGTCACTAATTTTTAAATAGTAAGCCACTACATCAATGAAATACATTTCCAGTATACAACATAGCTAATTTCCAATTTCTGTCAGCTACATCTCCAACAGATCAAAACCTAACAACCCCAACACTTCAATCTACAATTATCCCACTACACGCTTGAAAAAATTTTGTCTATAGAATTTAATGAAAAATTTCTAAATTTGGCACCATCACAGATTAGCAAAGATTGATATAATCACAAAATCATTGTGGGTCACATCCATTGCTCCAGTGCCACTTCCTCTCCTGTGCAGTACCAGCAGCTGGCACAGTGCAGAGTGCAAAGGCTGCACCAGTTACAGTTTAACTGGATGGGGAAAAAATCCTCTAGTCAGCAAGGACAGGAGAATTTTTGAAGAGTTCTTCCTATGTACTGTATACCTTGGAATTTTAAAACTCAGGTTTTTTGCTCCTTTGGAATGCTGTATTTTTTTTCTTTATTATTTTTCAGTCCACTTTGCTGGAGATTAAATTGTTCATTAGAAATCACATGGAATCTGTTCCCCAAGACTTGTTTCATTTGGCATTCTGGCTGTTCTACAGAATGCTATCATCAACCCTTTTCATGCTAATACAAGCTCCCTCTCTTTCTAGACCATTTTTCTGAAATATGCAACATAAACCCATCAGACCCTGGGTCACCAGGGTTAAATAGTCAATAGTGATACAGTTTATCTCCTTAACACAGGACTATTAGCAACACATCAGGTTTATATTTGCTTTTTATGTGGACTAACACCAGGCCAAGTTCATATTTGGTCTTTACTTCTGAGTTGTTCAAAACCCTAAAATTCCAACAAGAAACCAAAGAAAAGGAAGTCTGCCCAATGCCATAGCTACAACTACTCAGGACTGTGGGCACACAGCTTTCTCACAACTTTTATTTCTGTAAGAATGACATTTGACACTCCTGATCCATGTGCCAGGTGTGTTTCTTCCACATGCCTTCTCAATTAGCACAGACCAGCAAGCACATTTAGAGCAGAATTCTGGTAAGGCCAAGCACTTCATCTCCTAAGGGCTATAAAAATTACAGGGCAAGAATAGCATGTGGCAGGCAAATTACTCAGTATGTTGACTAGAAAGAAAGAAATCACACAGACACAGAAACAAAGATTAATTAGAAGCATCTAATTAGTATGTTTTCTGCTATCTAAAATGGAAGAGAACACTCCAGGAAGGAAGAGAATTGTGTAAAGTTGCCAAACTAAGTGTTTCAATCAAAAAGGCTTCTGTTTGCTAGATTTCACAGCAAAGCCACTGCTGCAAATCCCTGCTGCTTGTCTTTCCCCCAATAAACAAAGCTTGTCAATCAAGTGATTGACACATTCTGGGGAACAAGACCTCCAATCAGAAGAAGAGACACAACTCCCAGTTCAACTGTCCAGCAGAGAGCTTCTTACTACCAAGTAATTATTAAATACCATGACATTGCTGTAGCCCATTAGAACATCATTCAGTACATCCTCAGTAATTAACAGATTTGTCACTAAGCCCTTGCCACCTGCCAACCCAAATCCCCGAGTGCAAGTGCACAGGTGGCATCAGCAGCACTGTGACACCCTTCTCCCCCACCATCACATCTTTCTACTCCTGGCAGTCCTCTCATTCCTCTAGGGCCAGTGAAAGAAGCAGAGGAGCCACCAGCCAGCAGGGAGGAGGACAAACACGACAGCTCTCCACTGAAGGAACGGGGATGCTGAGCAGCCATGGAGAAACAGGCTGGCAGCAGAGGCACAGCAGGCACTGTGCCAACATGACAGACAGCTTCCAGACTTAATCACTTTGGTATCACCCAGCACTGTGCACATTTGGAAACATGGCATTCCATCTTATCAGCGTTGTTTCCATCTTTATGAGAAAGCTTATCTGAACCTCAAAGCAAAGTGAGATTCAACACATCCACACATCCCTCTGACCATGCTTCAACTGGCCCCTTCAGACACTTGCACCAGTGGCATTCTGAACTACAACCTTCTTCACAACAGCTGTGGCATTGCCCAGGCACAGAAATAAGGGCTTTTTCTTATATTTTTTTCTTTTTTGGAGTGGGGGAGAAGAAGACAGGACATTGATGACTCACTGAGGCTTTGAGTACTTAAGGAAAAAGGAATTTCACTGTGAGTTCTTCCCATAACAGTTTCCCACAAATACAGTAATTTCCTCTATGTGGCTAGAGAATAGTTTGGCTATCCAACTCTGTTCTCCTAGTTTAAACATGAAGAGTACATTTTAAATATTCCTCTTTCACTTCCAAATTTCCCATCCTCCCCCACTGCACAGTCACACAGCAAGTATTTATCTAGCATAATCCCAGCAGTCTGCCATGCTTAATTTACTCTTGAGCAAGAGTACCCACACAAGCTTATGGATGGAGAGAGTGGAATACATTTGTGCCAGACTATGCATCATCTTATTATTTGTTTGGGTTCACCTAAACCCGGGATGACAACTCTGTTGTATATAACCCCTATTTTTTTTTCAAGGTGGTTTTCTACTTCCAGCTCTTCAAGAGGAAGAAAACTACTAATCTTGTAGCAAGACTTGTGTGTCCCTCTTGCAATGGGTGTTTTGTCTTTTCAGAAAAGCCTTTCTGGTTAGCATTCTGATGAGTATATTCACTTATATCCACCTAGTCCTAATGCAAGTCTCCAGTTACATACTGAAGGTAAGGATTCTTTCCCAGCCACCAAACTCAGATTGCAGAGGATTGTCCTGTGCTCCTGTATGTACACCTACTTTGACAGCAGAAATTGTATTTCCCCATGCAGCACGTACAAAAGTCTGTATAAACAAATCCCACTTCACTCACTTAAAACACACAGTGCTTTGGAAACATGCCTACCTGGCATCACAGTGGAGTCTGATTAACTGACTGCAAAATTACAGTGGAAAGCTTGAATGTTTAAGCCTGACTGATTAAAGGCAATTAACAGCTGCAGATGCTCAGCAGCTGTGTGAGTCAGGTCACTTTTTCACCCAAACATAGTTCAAAGTGCCTTATTTTGATTAGTCAAGCTTACAGATCAGTTTTGAATTAGCTAATTATAAGCCTTTCATCTGCCTGTAGGACCTGTAGGTTCATAGCCCAGGTTTCTTTGTGCTAAATTTTTCTTTATATCATTATCAGAAAAAAAAAAAAAATCCTAATCCTTCCAGGAATAGAAGAACAGAAAGAAAGATGGATAACTCTTACAGGAGCTTATGTGTCTAAAGTGTACAGCTTTATCAGTACAAGGAGATACCAGAAGCTGACTTCAGTACATGTGCTTGGTGAAAACAGTGTGACTACAGGTCCCTGTAAAAGGTTTAAGAGACAATATAACTTTATATAATGCAAACCCAATGTTCAGTCATACCACAGTGCTCTGAGATAAGAGATGCTCCACTTGAGGAAAGGTCTGTCCTGCACACATTGAAGAGAAGTCTCTTCAGAGTCCCAGCTCGGTCTAGGAGAAACAATGATGTGATATGTTGTAACAGAATGACTGTTAAGCAACACCAAGGTAACCATTTACTCTTTTCAGTAGGGCTGTCACAAGATTAGAGACTAATAATTTGAGCCTGTGCTGCTTGGTTGCAGAACTAGCTCTGAAGGGTGACTATGGTCTGGTTTGAACACCAAGCTCAGCACTTGGATGCATGCAGCTTCTGAGGAACTTAAGGGGAACTCGGCAGACTTGGAGGTGGAATTTGTAAGGACGTGGAATCTAAATCAAAACTTTTTACTTCATAGTAGAGTTTTAACAAGTTTTACAAATACACCAATAGAGAGATTGTCAGTCACTCAAGCCGATGTTTAGAAGTATGGTAAGTCCAGTAGAATCATATAAGAGCTAATAAAACATAAAGGACCGTTTCAAAGTGTTTTTGACTTGCAATAAGATGAACATGAAGATATTGAAAGAAATCACAAGCAAAAAAATCTAACTGCTAATTCTGAGTATTTAAAAAAAATCTAAATTTGTAAAAACGACTGTTTTCAGAATGATGATTAATGTCTACCACTACAGTAGCTGAAGTTAAAATTAGAACAAGGAAACAAAGCTTCCTACAAAACCACTGTGTTTTTGTCTTAACAGATATGTCTCACTGGACAAGACCGAGGTATTCACAACATTCTACTTCCACCTCTCTTCTTCCTTTTTCATTACTAAGCCATTAAAATGAAAATTAATAAAACATGTGCTTACACTTACTAAAATGTTTCAGGATCTGAGATGTTGCCCTGAAGTGCTGCATTAGTAAAGACAAAGTCATCTCAGTGACTGATTTCAGCAGAGTAAAGCTCTGCTGGAGAGTAGGAAGCTCATTTGTCTGGAGAAGAACTGAACATGGAAGTGGGAACTGACATGTTAAGTAAGATCTCCCTCCTACAAGGGTTCCTGTTTTTTTTTATTTTGCATATCTTCAAATGAAAAATTCAATTATAATAAAAGACGAAGCTGTCATTTCAGTTGAAGAGCATTTAGAATTAAGCTTTGCTTTTGTTTAACAATTTATTATTAAATTGCACAGCACAGGTTCATGGTTCACCTAAGCAGGAATACTACCAGCTAAACTAGACCTGGCCTTATTTCTATCTGTTACAGCAGAATTACACCAAAAGATGCAATTCAGCTGGCAGTTCCAGGTTGGCTAACCTGAACAATGACAAAATATATTTACACTGAATAAAAATGGAGTTCAGTGCACTGAAGTCCAATCTAAATTCACATTCTTGCCCTTTCAGAGAGAGAACCCATTCATGCAGCCTCTACTTCCACCATCCAGTATGGTTTTGTTTCATTTTCTTGACCATGCAAGTACTAAGCCTAGGGATAATAAATTCTCCTACTTCCTTCTACAATTTGCTCTCCTCTCGTTCACTTGGCTGCAGTTCAAAATGAGAAATCTTTTGCCTTCAGTCATGTCTGTTATGCACAAATCACCTTTCATGATGAGTCTTGCAGCACGCTTCCCATCCTCTCTCTTTTGTCAACACTTGGACAAAGAAAGCTCTCTGAGGTAACGACAGTTCCAGACATGCACACTGGTGCCACTGCCTCCCAGTCCTTTCTTTCCAAGCACTGCCAGCAGCAAGAATGATGAATATCATTCAAACTCCAAAATGCAGGTTGTTTTCCCACAGCAAGTTGGGACTAATCACTTAACTGGAACTTGGTAACTTAAGCCAGGTGCTGAAAAATGGCAAATCAGTAAAGACAGGACATGAATCAGATCATAAAATACTAACAGCCAACTCTAAGAACTGTATATTTAAGTAAATTTTTGGTGTACATATTACTGCTTCTCCTCTGCTTCTTTTAAGGCCCTAGCTACTATGATGATGGATTTTAGATTCTGGTTTTTTAAAGTTACATGCTATCCTTCCCATTAGAGGAAAGGCTTAAATATTCAGTACAGGCACACTGGACAAAAAAAGAATAATAAATGCTCACTTTAAATACAGACATTTTCTTCCTAGGGATCTCATTCATGACCTTTGCATACTTGTGCAGTGCTTATGCCAGAAATATTTGAATTCTAAAATTTCAGGGGTTTTGTTCTCCCCGAAAGAGGTTAAATAGTATGCAGCATTGCTACCAGATTTTTAAAAAAATTAAGATTGATACTTCACTCAGTTGTTAGTCCCATATGAGCTCAAATAGAAATCCCTTTTTTGTATTTAGAGGAAAACATCTGACATGAAAGATTTCCTGTTTGGAGAGTCCTTGCAAGTGGAGAGTTCATGATTAAGGGTATAAATCTGACTTTCTCCTAGCACTCATTTATTTAGCAAAACTGAAGGGAAAATGAAATAAGACTCTTGGTTCAGTAATTTTAAATAACATGTTCAATAATTTTCCTATTTGGGGATTGCAATATGAAACAATCAAGAAAATCAAAGAAGAGTTTTACCAAGTCATTTGTGCATGCACACATCAAGATATTGTAATAATTAACAAAGTTTAGTTGTGATGTCACTATAACAAGCAACAAAAACCATAATCTGTTTACATGGACCACTCTGAAGGCTTCATGAAGGGATCTTGAATGTATGTGCAGGTACTAACTTTTCTAATAAGAGTGAAAGTCTCTGCAGGCACCTAAATCCACTTTCAGTAATGAGGAATAATCAGGAATTAACAAAGTCATCCTTAAGTACTCACACACTACTATATATAGTAGCATCACCTACACAAATTAGTCAGCCAAAATAAAAAGAACCCCAAACTCCTGTATTCCTGCCCTAAGATATCCAAGTGTCCTGGTTTAGGGAAGTGGTCTACCATGACCAAAACAAATTTTGTGCTTTTCTAAGCTACCACAGAGTGGTTGCATTTAACTAAGAGCAAAGTGTTTACCTTTTAAGATTGTAAGGGTATAAAGCTAGTTTGAATGGGAAGTTCCTTCTTTGCCAAATTAATACTAGAACAGCTGGATTGGAATTAGAGACATCTGCATTTTCTAGAAGACAGATCTAATGATTCAAACATACCTACTGGTCAATTAGGTCAATTGATCATACGTGATTAATGATGTACACTTTGTCAGCTGATGTTATAACGTAGCATAAAGAAAATAAAAATCCAGCAAGCTTTAACCATAACCAGCTGATTAGTGAGAATTTTCAAACACTGAGAAGAAGAAAACAAGCATTCCCTGGACTACTTGAAGTTTTACCTGTGGCTTTTCCAAAAAGAAAAGATTGCAAGGAAGCAAAGGTGTACTTTTTCTACCTCAGGGCAGCTACAGACATGAAAGTCAATGCAGCAACAAAATTCAGCCAGCAGCTATCCCTAAATTTAGCCACACTTATTTATTTCACACCATCTATCTAGTTCAGTTCTTTACAGCAGTTTTAGGAGACAGATGCAGAACGTCCACTTTCCATGAAGTTAAGATTTTTTTAGAAGTACTTTAGAAAGAGCCCTAGCTACACATTAGGTGTCCCTGAATTAGTCTGGTTAAACCAGCCTGTGACTACAGCAAAAAGACACAAGAGGAATCCTCTCAATAAGCATGCAAGCTCTGCTCCTAAGATCACAGTCTGCAGGAGCTGAAGGCACAATATTGCCAAGGTCTGATTTCTGAGTGGTTGTAATTCTTTGTCTGCATTGTACATCATCCTGAAGTATCTTTCTGCCAAAGATATTCAGATATGCATAACTACTGCAATAACACCACCTTGGAAGAGATAAGAACTCAGTCATTATAGGAAATGAGCTGGCACACTAACAAAATAAATAGATTATTTCAGTTATGCTGGTATGCTGCAATAAAGAGAGAACAACATTTAGGTTTGTTTCCATAGGAATTCATATCCCTGCATTCTCCCCTAACTATTGCCTTGCTTAAAATTTAATCCCTTATCTCAAGAAAAATTGTTTTCAAATTCCTGCATGTGTGAGATGAAATGTAGACTCTTCAATTCCCTTTCTTTGTAAGGAAATATAAAGAAATTCAACATGGAAGCATGTGGAAAAGATGTAAGATTGAAAAATCTTCAAACAGATCTTGGAGAAATACTGAAGACACTATATTGCTCTTAAAAAGCACAGTGTGGAAAAATTCTGCTATGTGCTCTAATCTAGCCATCTAAAGGAAGCAAATCAGAGATACATATATTTATAATACAATAAGTAATTCCTAAAGTTTACAACCATAGCCAGTGCAGTTATAATGATCAAAACTTCAGTGCCTTCAATTCTCTCCTCAGCATACCACAAAAGGCATAACTCATTTAGTCATTCCAGCATAAAGCAAGAAGTGTTGATAAGAGGAGAGGGGTGTTGATTAACAAGAGTTAGCAATGGTTCATAAATTTTGGAGGAACAGACAGTGACATATGCACATGTGATAACAATATAAGAAATACACATTTCCTTTAGTACTGTATTTAAAGAAATGAGTAAGCCCCAGATTACCTTTGGGGCTGCCTTAAAGTCCCCTGATTTCTACACTCTCAAACTTCATTCCCAACACTGTTCCACTACAGTACAGATTCCAAGGCAATTGTGAATAAATGTTATGAGGAAATGCCTTCATGGAGTAAGTTTTCCTTAAAAAAAGGGCCAGAAGAATGCTTAGCTACACAAGAGGGGAATAACCATCCAAAAGGTTCTTCTCTCCCTTCCATAAAAAAATCCCTATTAGAAGACAAAACACATCATGGAAGAATCATTGTATCAACTAATATTTTTAAATCTAAATAAAACAAATTTATTCTGGCTGTTCCTGTAGCTGTTAGGAGTCCTCACCATTCCTTACAGAGCTATTAATCAATGCTACTGAGAGTCTGAGCATCTATGAATTTTCCTCCAAGGTCCAGTAGAAGTAGCAAACAAGCCAAGATCCTGATCCTTCAGTAATACAAACTAAAAGTTTACAAATAGTAGAGTTACTTACATCTGCAAGTACTTTGAAGATCAGGGCTTAAGCCAGAAACAATTAATGGACACAATGCTTGCAGGGCTTCACATTCCAAACAACTTATGAAACTGGGATAGCCTGACAAAAGCATAAGCTACCCATTGCCTAAAATCCCATGCCAAACACACTGGAAGATGCACCAACACAAGGTCAATGTTGTCAGGTTAAAACACACACCTCTCCACCCCTGCAATCTTGTAATGCAGAGCAGAAAGTGCACCAGCAGCCAAAGGGCTGTGGGACAAAGAGCAACACTGCAACCACCCGGTTTGAGTGTCAGAGGCACTTTTCCTACAGGGAAAATGACAAATATGTATGTGCCTTTTGGTCATCCATGTTTGTGTTTCAGTGCAGTAAAGAACAAGTTAACATTTCTTAAGGCATTTCCATTTCTACTTAGTGCTCATTACCAAAGTGCTGCCACGTTTGGTTTCTGTCAAATTTCTGGATTCACATCCACTTAAGAAATTACAGGAGACTTTTCATGCCCCCTATTTTGCATTTTTTAGGCAAGCTAAATTTTTTTAGCAACAATATTAGATTGGATATCTGGTCTTTGAAGTACAGGGGGCTCATCTGCCTGCAGGAGCTTACAGACTCACAGATTTACCTCAAACACAGGAATTCTCACTCGGACTCCCTGCCCGAGGTTTCTGCAGGAATTTATCTTGGTGTGTTCATTCTTACTGCTCTGATAACTTCAAACCCTTTAACCCTTTCCAGAACTGTCATCTCTGCATCTCCCTCCTTTATAGCTTTTTCTAAAAAGTTCTTTATTTTCAGGACCTCTTAGCATTGTCATGCTTTGTGGAAGTTGTCATGTTTTGTGGAAAAGTTTATGGAAAGCTGAGAGATTTTAAAACAAAAAAATTACAAACAGGAAGCAGTATTTAACCCACCACTAAGCTGACCCAGTACTGACTCCTCAGTAATGGAATATTGGCAAGGGGTATCTATTAATCAGCTGTCCTGCAACAGCAGGATGGCTTTAAAATACTGCAACAGGAAGGGAAAGAAATGTGTTATGTCTAAAAGAAAAACAGCAAGTTAATTCTGCTTTTGTGTAAAGCATGAAAGAGGTGCACGAAGGAGATAAACTGCCTAGGTTTCAGCTCTACATTTCCTATACAAACACAACCAAAAATAAACAGAAGAGGTGTATAATTACTCAGATCTAAATTTATTTCAGAAACTGTGACACACTAACCCTCAGAGTAGAGAGAAGGTGGAAAAATGCAGTAAAAACCATACCAGTTTAATGCAACTAATTTCTGAGAGGAAACTTCAATGCACAGCCAGACCAAGCACAGACATCAGGAGGAGACTGTGACAGGTACTCAGGAGCTGCTGCACCTGGAATGATGAATTTAGACACAGCACAAGGCTGGTTCAGTCCCACTGCTGACCTCTGTTTTGTCAGCATCAAGACTCCAGAAAATGGCCTCAGCAGACAGGCCTTCCCTGTAGAAGGGGAAACATTTATCCACCATCCCAATTCATCTGGGATAGCAGCATCCAATCTGCACTGGTCACTGGGGATAAAGCTGACAAATGAAATTAGCACCTGCCAGGTGTCCTCGCTCTCTGCTGCTCCCAGAGGCGCAGCTCTACGCCCGCAGATGGGCTCCGTTCCTGGACTGAAGCGACAGATGGGACCAAGAGGGAGCATCCAACAGTAAAGTAGATAGTAACAATAAAGAAAATGCTGCACAATGCATTTGTAGCCTACGTTTCACTGCTGTGTTTCAACTCTGAAAAGCTCTGCCTCGTCCTTTCACATATATATATATTATCACTGGAAATAAACATCCTAGGAAATTATTTCTGACGCTCCCAACTCAACACCAAAGCCACAGATCAACACAAGTGGACAACACAGTTCTTTCACTCTTCCTTTTCCAAAGGAAAGCAACTACACCTTGTTTCTGCCTCCAGAAGAGCCTTTCCTTTCCCCACCAGCGGACTCACCCCAAAGACTTTACTCCATCCCACCTCCCACCTGCAGGTGAGCAAAGCGGCCCCGGACTGAAGGCGTCAATCCATGGAATAGAAAGAAGACGCGAGGCGCCTCCCCGCTGTTTTACCGGGAGCCGCGGGAAGCGCACCTTCCCCAGGGACCCCGGGGGCCGCCAGCCCCGCGGCTTTCCCCGCTGGGCTCTGGGGCTCCGCGGGGCCGGCCCGGCGCCTCCCGTCACTCACCCGAGGAGTTTCCCGGCGCCCTCCGGCAGCGCCGCGGCGGGAACAGGCCCGGGAGAGGCGGGCACGGGGAGCCCTTCCCGCCACGCCGCCGGGCCAGGGGCTCGCCTCAGCCTCAGCCCGGCTCAGCTCCGCGGGCCGCCGCCGCCGCTCCGGCCCCCAGCCCGGCCCGGCCCGGCCACCGCTCGGCTCTGCCAGGGCTGCGTGTGCTGAGCGCTGCCTCGGCTCTGTCTGCACCTGGCACAGCATCACTGGATCCACATCGGCCGGTGTCAAAGCTGTGACCGAGCGCCACCGCCTCAACCAGACCGTGGCACTGAGTGCCGCGCAGTCTTCCCTCAAACACCTCAGGGACCGTGACTCCCCCGCCTCCAGAAGCTGCAGCCCCGCAGGACGTGACCTGGGGAGCGGGATTTAAGTGACCGGCAGCANGCGGGCCCTGCCCCGCGTGTCCTGTGTCCACCTGTGTCCATTTGGAAGCCATGCAGGCACTTCCCCCGCTGTCCTGTATCCACCTGTGTCCATGGGAAAGCCATGGAGACACTGCCCTGGCTGTCCTGTGTCCATAGGGAAGCCATGCTGGCACTGCCCTGGCTGTCCTGTATCCACCTGTGTCCATTTGGAAGCCATGCAGTCACTGTCCCCGCTGTCCTGTGTCCACCTGTGTCCATCTGGAAGCCCAGGCAGTCACTCCCCAATTGCCCTGTGTCCATTTGGAAGCCCATGCAGTCACTGTCCCCGCTGTCCTGTGTCCACCTGTGTCCATTTGGAAGCCCAGGCAGTCACTCCCCAATTGCCCTGTGTCCATTTGGAAGCCCAGGCAGTCACTGTCCCCACTGTCCTGTGTCCATCTGTGTCCATTTGGAAGCCATACAGACACTGCCCCGCGTGTCCTCTGTCCACCTGTGTCCATGGGGAAGCCATACAGACACTGCCCCGCGTGTCCTGTGTCCACCTGTGTCCATTTGGAAGCCATGCAGGCACTGTCCCCGCTGTCCTGTGTCCACCTGTGTCCATCTGGAAGCCCAAGCAGGTGCTGTCCCCGCTGTCCTGTGTCCACCTGTGTCCATCTGGAAGCCCAGGCAGGCGCTGTCCCAGGCCTGGCGCTCTGCAGGCACTCGGCGGGGCTCCACGGACACAGGCGGGCTCTCCGTGCCCCAGTGCCCGGCTTCTTGCCCCAGGGGCACTGCCGAGGTGCCCGGGGCGGAGCAGCCGCGTTCCCACATCCACGGAGCCGTGCTGGATCCAGGCTGGCTGCACACAGAGCCTCGCACTGCCTCTGCAATCAGCTCTCCTTTTATCCATGCTTTCCCCACATCCTGGCTGGCTAGACCCCATTACTCTGCAGCCAAAAGATGTTACACAGTTGGAAAGGTATTTTTAAGTCCTCTGCATATGGACATTTAGAGTGTGATAAGATGAATTTTGCTTCATTCTCACATGTTAAATGTTAATTTTAAGATATACTTCTATTTCATTCAAGATTTTGAACTTTATTGGGCTTTTGTTTGTTATTCCATTTGCCTTTTATTACTTCCCAGAAGTTTGGACAGGGGTGGAGGGAAGGTGTTGCAGGTAAAAAAGGGAGGGTTTTGAGGTTGGTTTTTAAATTTTATGTATTTTTTTAGTCATAAAAATTAAAACATTTTAGTGTCAGGGGAGGTTTACGTTAGATATTAGAAAAAGACTATTCACCCAGAGGGTGGTTGGACACTGGAACAGGCTCCCCAGGGAAGTGGTCACAGCCCCAAGCCTGGCAGAGTTTAAGAACCATTCAAACAATGCTCTCAAGGACATGGTGTGACCCTTGGGGATGGTCCTGTGCAGGGCCAGGGGCTGCACTCAATGATTCTTGCAGGTCCCTTCCAAGTCAGCTTATTCCATGATAGGAGCAGAGGTGTGAAAAATCAAAATTGCATTTAAAAATATGCAGCAGTAAAAAAAGAAAGAATATGAAAAACCTATTTAGAAATATTCAGCAACATAAAATGTGGTTTTTGTCTTGTAAAAATTATTACTATTAAATAATTACTATTCTTAGAGGAACAAAGTGGTCAGTTTTAACTGCATTCACTTTTGTAACAAGAATGCACCTGAAAAGAGAGGACTCAATACAGCAGCATTACTAAAACATTGATCTGTATATCATTCTGAGGTTTGTTTGAATAAAAAGCAGCAGATTTCTTTAGTGATTATGCAGCTTATACTTCAACCTTGTTTTAAAGCTTTTGACCTTTATGGTGGTACCAGAGTAGTTTCTGTGGTCAGAAAATAAGGTGGTGTGCAATATTTCCGGGCAATGCTATTTATTACTATTTCTCTTTGTCATTCACAGAACTTTGTAGTATGAAGCAGAAAAGATAATCCCTCTTCTGAATACAAAAGAGGGGGGTCTTGGTCTGTGAAATGAAAATCCCTGTGTTTAAAGTACAACAGAGACTGACTAAAGCTGGAAATGGGTTTTGGTGATGACCTTTGATTGATTTGTAACATAAACACAGTTTATGTTAACACCTGCTCTTGGATGTGAAGGAGTCTCTATGTAAACAGAAGGATCATTTCTGAATATGAAGAAGGTTATTGTGCTGGCAGGGCCTAAGGAAAATGAAGTTTCTCAAGCTTTCTCACAGACAGAGCCAGCAGCAGCCTCAGGTTTCTGTTGCACAAAGATTGAGAGCTGTGTACAGCCATGGGCAGGCTGGGTAACACAAATCCCATCTCAAGACCACAGCCAGGAAAGCTGTTTGAATGCAGCTCTGCCACCAATTCTAGTGTAAGTTCTGTGTCAGAATGTCCTGACTGTTGGTGGAAATTACAGCATTTATTTTCCTGCCTGACTAAACCCAGAACTTTCAGTCTCCAGAGAGGGCAGATTAGTGCATTAAGCTGGAGCAGGTGTGGGGAACCTTCACTTTGTTGGCTCAATGTGCCCTGTGATTTCATTTTATAGGGTACAGCCCGTGATTAAAATTACTGTGTTGTTATTACTGGATAGCAGAGTGTGTTAGCGGGTGGGCTGCCAAACGTGTTGGAAAGGCACCCTTGGTCCTCAGCAAGGAAAATATTCCCCACCCCAAAACAAGTCTTAGACATGATACAGTGTTACAGGGTAACAGGCGCTTCTCCATCCCTCTTCTAAGCTGATTTTTGCTTCTGTACAAGCTAAGCTTTCTATGTGACCTAATTTGCATGCAGTGATCCAGCTGGGAGGACTTGGAGGCTTGCTCATTCCTTTTGGAAAAGCTCTGCCCTGTACTTTTTAGGATCATTCTTGTGTAACATCAGGAAATCATAGTTATTTTATGAGCTTGCTCTTTCTCAATTGTCTCAAACTAATAAACTCATTACTTCAATATGAAGCTTTTATCAGTTCACATAATACATACTCTTGAAATTATAGAAACAAAGAATATCCTGAGTTGGAAGGGACTCAGACAAGAGTCATGGAGTGCAACTCCTGGCTCTGCACAGGAATACCCCAAAAATCACACCATGAGCTTGTCAGCATTGTTTGAATGCTTCCTAAATTCTGGCAGGCTTGGTGGTCATCGAAGACATCCAATTATTTTGAATTACAGTAATTGCTGTTGTAAGGAAACATTCCAACCTAATTTTATCAGTAAATAGCATCTATAATGCTCTTATCAAAGAGAATGGTCAGGTTAGCCTGACATGGTCTACTTCAGGGGAAAAAAATCTGGTTTATCTCATTTAACTCCACATCTTTGTAATCTTTTTTTCTTCAGATTTGCATATGGCAAATCAGATTGAAGGAACTATAGTTCTGATATTGCTTTTCACCTCCGTTCTTCTAGAATACAGAATTTGCATAACCCTCATTATGAAAAATAGGATGTAATTTTTAGCTGGACTGGACTCTAAATCTAACAGACTTATGAAAATATTTATTTGTGCATTTGTTAACCAGCTCACCTAGAATTCTGAGAAAGACACTGTCCCTCAATGCCTTGTGGCTCTGTTTCCTCCTTCCTGGTTCTCTTTTTTTTAATGTGCTTGCAAAGCCTTGGTATATTTGTTATAATTGCCTTCCCATGTCTAATTTGTCTGACACTTGGCCTTGTGTCATTTCCTGGCCTTGAGACACAGCTTACCTCTGCCCATCAGCCTGTATCTTGCACAATCTCTGCTTAGACCTGATTTCCCCTTTGTGATGGCTCACTATACACTTTGAGCTCAAGCTGCAAAAGGTAACTTTCTTTCCTGGGTTTTTATTCAGTCATGTGGCCCAAGGAGTCGTAAGGAGCCCAGTGTAACCAAATCAGGCACTATCCAAAGTGTAAACCTGGTGTAAGAATAAGAATAGGCTGCTTGGGGAAAAAAAGCACAAAAACATGCTCAGTCTCAAGGAATGAAATCATTTGTGTCAAATTTCAGATACTTGTACTGTGCTTGAAGAGCATCAGAGAGTGATATATCTACAGAGATACAGAAGTGATAGATGAAAAACTGGTACTGTGATACCAACAGGAGTCCTGGCTGTGGGATTCAGGACTGGGTTGCCTGTTTAAATGTGCAACACACCAAAGCCTTTAAATACACTCAGGCATTTCTCATTCTGTTGTTCACCCCAAGAATCGTGCTCACTGTGGATTTTGCTTGCTGCTCTCCCATGGGAATGAGATGAGTCTGGCCCCAGAGACTCTATCAAGGGGCCCTAATGGGGCCTCTCAATAACAGGGCAGTACACATCAATAATGGCATGTTTCCTCCTTGCTCCAAGAGGTAAAAGGATTCTGATCCTTCTCCTCAACAGGCATGCATTAAAATGACAGTATATTTAGGTACAAAGAGGGTACTTTTCTTTCTTTTTTCACTAGAATTGCCAGAGAAACTTGAAAAACATTTAAATTCCTAAGATAAAGAGAAGTGAAAAAGAGCAAATGTTTTCATTAGCAATATTCTGTTGTGTTTATAGGACTTTTACCAAAACTTCGGTAAAAATCCAACATCCTTCTTGCCTTTTTTTGTTGTTGTTTTTTAATGCTGACAAATACTGCAATTAATTTGTTACATAACCAGTTCCAGGGCCCAACTGTATCCCTGTAGAGACAGAACAATCCATTATGGACAGAGGAAACATGCCAGAAAAAGCAAGGCTTCGTGAAGGCATTTTGCCTATTTCTGTCACGCTTTCCGGCTGAAGCTTTAAGGAAATAAACTCACTAATACTTCTCCAGCATATTTGGCTGACAGCTTGTGCATCCCTCCTTGTCTTCAACATTACAGAGCTGCTGATGTGCAGGACAAGGGTAAAGTGATCTGTCTGTGGTTGTTACTGTCACTGGCATCACAGATGATTCCATTTCTTTTTTGCTGTGCTGCATTTGCAAAAGCAGATTGTATCACTCCTCTCTACAGCAAGCAACACTCCCTCCTGCCTGCTTCTCAGTGTGCCTCTGTGGAAGCAGCTACAATCTGGGTTTGGCATCCACACTACTGAGGTCTGTAATGGGAAACTCAGGGATGTCCATTTGGCTAACGTGTTTTGCAGTTGCATGAAATTATCTAGAAAGAACATGAACAGTATTTGAAAAACAGGGTTTCATAAAAATTCCAAGAAAGTAATCTGTCACCTACCTCGTTTTCAGTGGAGCTAACCACACTGTGGGTAGCTGGGATTTTCGATCTTCATGATTATACTTATTAAGTGAGGAGAAGGCCATTATTGAGACTAGAAGAATGTATTTTACTTAACTTGCCTGCCCTTGTTAGCACGAAGTATCAACTTTTCCCACATGACCTCATCTGCTAACCTGTGTTCTGGCAAGCCCAGTGAGAAACATCAGTTTCCATCATAAGTTCCAATGGAATATTTCCTTAAAATCCAGAATGTAACCAGTTTTACACTAACATATAATAAAAATGACAGTAAACACCAAATTTTTAGTGAAACACATCTCAAGGTAAAGTACTGTTTTTTTTTCTTTTGAAACAGAGCAAACAAAAGATAGGCTTAGCTGCAGGGGCAGAGAATCCTGAATAACCCACTGCTAAACCTCCAACATACAACTCATGGTTTGAGTGCTCTGTGCTGTGATCTCCTCCTACTCCTTCCAGTCTGCTGCAGCAAACTGCACAGTAAAGGAAATCATCAGAACAATTCCAGCCTGCTGCTAGTGACTAACAACATTTTCATCTTGTCAAAGTGCTATAACTTACATGGCTGTGAAGTTTCCAGAAGGAAAATACTACTCTCATAACTACAGCCTTTTTAAAAATGGCTCACACCAAGAAGAGTGAAGGGCAAGACATAAAATCCAGCCAAGCAATACGACCTTCCAGAGCTCTTCAGCTGCAGACATGCTCATGAAGGCAAGAACGCCAGCAGGCTTGGTGGCTACAGGTTTCAGTACCATGTGGGAGGATTTAGATATGAAATCATCATTAGAAGATGTGAAAGCAGGCATGTCTCAGGAGCAGGCTTTATTTTGGGCACAGCAAAAGGAGCAGCATCCCCGGGTTGAAGGCTGCAGCAGCACAAAAACCCTTTCAGTGTGAGGAAGTGTGGAGCTCTTGCAGACATCTGCCTGGTGGAGGGAGCTGAAGTTTCTGGTGTGGGTGGCAAGTACTGCTAGGGAAACCAGGCAGTTTCCAGCCTTGCTCCCTAACAACAGGACTCTGACTAACCCTCATCCTGCCCTTTGACCCTGATGATATCCTCATGCCCTTTCTCAAATCCTTCTTCATGTGCGGGCTATGTTTGCCCTATTGCTCCCATAGTTACCTTTAAACACTTATTAACATGAAGACTTTAACTCTCTTTAGCACTGCTTTTAGCATCTTCCTGGCAGGCATCCTCACGGCAATCCTCCTTTTGAACTGAGCAAACCTGAGCAGGTATTTTACATGCTGCAAGGATGTGGAATCTATCACAGTGTCTTTTAAAACCCAGTGCATATGCAAATACATACATAATAATGAATTTTAAAAGCTTAAAAGCAAAGTAAAACAGGCCAGAACTGTTGTTTAAAAGCAACTTGCAAGAAGTATAAAAATTGATAGTAAATCCTTTTTCAAATGTATCAAGTGCAGGAAGCAAACCAGGGAATCAGTAGAGTCAATGTGTGACTAAAGTTTAAAGTTAGCCTCAGAGAAGATAAGATCATAGGAAAGCGTTACAGAAAAGCTGAATAAATATCTTACTTCTCTAAGAGAGTTAGGGAAGTTCCCATGCAGGGCCCTTCACCTGAACAAAACTGTATTCTCCCAGGAGTTCTAAGTGCAGCCAAACTGCAGTGAATAACCTTTGGCTTAAAAGCAGTGTTTCTTCTGGAAAGAGAAAGGCAATAACTGTGATTGTGATTTTCCTTTAACTGTTCCAAAAGTCAGGGTTCTACAGGTGTGGCATCTGGACCAGAGTGAATTTATAAAAGTGTAGTAAAACAATTAGGAGAGGCAGTAATGTGTTATGAAGGAGTCAGCATAGTTCTTAGAAAGAAGACTTATGCCACACAAGTAAATCTGCTGGAGTTCCCTGGAGGAGGCACTGGGCATGTGAAAAGGGAGATCCAGCACATACAGCCCACTCAGATTTCCAAAACACCTTCAGTGCTGTTACTTTTCAAGACTTTTCAAGAAACTGACTGCCAATGTCCAAAAAATGGCAAAAAGAAGGTAAAAAGAAGGCAAGATTTAAACAGAGTTTTCACTGTGAGGAAAGGCATTTTCCTTCCTTGGGGCCTGGCATGGCATTAAAGCTGTTCAACATAGTCATAAACAACTGAATAAAAGTGCTATAATGCAAAACTTGCTGGAAGAAGGGACATGAAAAAATGTGCTGATATTGAGTTACTTGGGGTAGTAAAGATAAATGCTGGGTGTGGGGAAAGACTTAATAATACTGAGCAACAGAGCAAGCTGAAATGCAAAGCACATAATTGCAAAAATATTCCTAGCAGCAAATAAAATGGGCCCTGAGCTGGTTGTTACCACTGAAAAATGAAAACTTGAGTTGTAAGACTTCCAAAAATCTGGCAGTTCAACACTCAGCAATAGTAAAACTGCAAACAGAGCATTTAGTGACTACCGGCAAGGGAACCAAGAACAAATCTGAGAACAGCTTCATGCCATAGTACAAATGCATCAAACTTCACAGCCTGGAAACCTTTCAGTGCAAGATACCCCAGTGCAAAAAAGGGATAGGAAAAAGCCACAAAATGTGGTGATTTTGTGATTAGGCTGTAGATCTCCTCGCTCCAGGATTCTGTGGATATTAGGAGTTCAGTCAGGTTTCAAGTGACCTAGAAAAACCTGAAGCACAAAAACTCATCATTAATTAAAAAAATATAACACTTCTCCCTCCAGAACATTCACCACTTTGAAGGTTTTGGAGAAAGCAAGTACTGGGCTAGAGGGACCTTACATAGAACCAATAAAAATATTCTTATATTGTCATCACTGCTCTTAAAATATTTTATACAAATTGTTTCTTTGTCATTATGGGAATGCCTCAGCTGATTTCTCTGTAGCCACCTGATGAACAGTAGGTTGCCTCTTAGTTCCTGAGTCATTGTGTCATATTTCATCAGGCTCAATCCATTGCCTGGTACATTCACCATGAATTTTACTGGGACTTCCTGCAAGACTCAGGTAAAGCTAGCAGAAACAGTAAAAATTCAGCAGAGGTAGCACCTCTGAATTTTGGAGTTTTTACCTCTTCTGCAATGGTTAAATAAGAAATATCCATGGATTTTTTATAACTGAATTATTGTGACACAGCAATGATGTCAGGATAAGAGAGATCAGAATGTCTATGCAGAAAATTGTCTCACCCTTCAGAAAGGTGGTGGAGAGGACAGCTATTTCTCAACAGGGCACAGACAATGAAAAGGGAGCTGAAAGCTCCTTAGAAACCAAACCTAACAACCAGAAGACCCAAAAACAGTCTTGTGATTGTGACCGCTGTGGACATCTGTCCAACAACTGTGCCAAGAATTCAGCTAATAAGCCAAGAACACAGCCAGAACTGCACAAAGGAGTGCTGTCTCCTTGGGGAAGCTGTCTGGTACCCTGCAGTCTGGCTCTGAAGAGCACACACTGTGTGACAGACTCAATACAGAGGACTCCAACACTCCACTTTAGATTGAAGAACATATCCAAAATGCAGCATTTTCAAGAGAAGTTTAAACATCAAACTGTATCAGACCTAATGAAAAAATGTGAACCTTAAACTGAGAATAAGGAAACAGGAGAGACAGGGGTGGCATTGTCTGTGACTCAGCTCTTGATAATTTTACTATTCATAAATTAACATGATGGTTAATTTATGAATTAAGAAACAAAGTTATTTAAACAATAAATTATATCCTTGCCCCACATAATCTTAAGGGAGAAATAGATATGTGTAGGAAGGATCAGTACAAGGAAGCACAAGAGATGCCATGGAGTTACAGAGCAGAGCTGATGCCAGGACCCTGCAAACATTGCAGTTTGTAGTAGGAATGCAGGAGGAATTACAGCAATCTGATCTTTGAAGCCTGTCAGTCACCTCTATTATAACATTTATCTGCATATCAAGAACAGATAATGAGAAGAAAAATGGTAGTCACAAAGCACACAGCTAACTGAAAAACTGGAAGTCTATAAGAAGACTTTTAGAAAACACGTGTGTGTTGCCCAATCACCAGTGAAAAAAGGTACCAAAAGTTTCAGTGCAGAATAAAATTGTCTTTGCCTGCAAGTTCTCATTCTTGCTGCCAAAAATCTGAAGAGCTTGAACTGTTCTAATCTCTAATTTGTAAACAGTCAGTGTTTATTTTGTTTCTCTCTCTATTTTTTTAATATTATGGTTATTTCTGCTCTTAGTACAATGATAAAGCAGCTCATTTATTTTTCCAAGCCCTATATTTTTCGAAATTGAGCCAACCACATATTTTCAGCATATGAATTTTCACCTTGCTTTACATCACCAAGTGTTATGAAAGTTACTTTCTATCTATTTGTAAAGCAATTTGAAATCTTCTCCTGATAGATGTAATATATCCAAATAATTATTCACCCCCATTCATAGCTGAATCTTCTCCAGTGCATCAGGGCAGAATTATTTGATGACATGTTGAATGGCTGAGAAAAAGAAGGAATTTCTCCTCTGTTTCTGCTCACACAAAACTCACTGGCGCCAACAAAACATTTCCAGGGATTTTCTCCTCCAGGAAAGTGGAGAGAATTTTGCCTTGATCAGAACTGATGTGCTTGCAGAAGTAGAACGACTCTATTTCTGACATGAACAGACTGGTGCCTGAGAAAGTCTTTGCAATTTCCTCTTTCTCCTCTTGCAAAACATCTTTTCACACTAGGAATAAAGCACAGCAAAAGAGAGGCAGCAGAAGCTGTAATTTATAAGGGGCAATCATACAGTGCTGCAGCTCCTTTCTGTCATGATTTCAGCGTGCCCCCTTCACTTCAGTGTGCATTGCTAGCTATGCTAAACCTCTCCTCTTCCTGTGGTCACTAATGTGCACAAATTATGTAAAGACACTGTAGGTCTCAATGGTGCAAAGGACAGAAAAGTGCTGGTACATTCTGCTTTTACAAATAGAGCAACTGAGCCTCAGATGTATCCTGCACAAATTAAAAATAAACCACATTAATAGTGTGGCCACAGCAGCTGCATTTAACGTGCAGTCTAGGAATGTTACCTTTCCAAACAAACTAAGCACAATGTTAAGCTTGGAAATAACAACTATTTCAACATATCTGAGTCCTGCATTTAAAACAACAAGAGAGATTCAGCTCCAGATTAATATACCAAAACTGAAATGTCTCTGTGTGAGCTCGCTGAGTAATGTTCCTTTGTAGTGGAGTCCTAGGGCTTCATTTTGGCTTTCCTGTTGCACACATAAATGCTAAGATTATTTAAGATGCTGCATCAGTGACATCTGCACAGGGAAGGCAGGTATAACACAGGCCCTGCACCCCAGGAGCAGCAGCCAGGGGCCAGGTGAGGTACTTGAGCAGCCAAAACGTGCCTCTGTCCTATGCCTGGTCAATATTTCAAAAGAGCTACTCAGCTTACCCAAATGCACCTCCCTATTCTTTATCAAATTACTAGGTTGCATTCCCTAGATTTCCATTGGTTATGAAGGAAGCTTTATTTGCAAATAAAGTATCTCCACTTAACTTCCTCAATTATGGTGTATTAATCTGACTCTTACTCAATGGGCTTAATTCAAATACCTAACAATTTGAATTTTTTTTGCCATTTGGGATGCCTTAAGGTATCCTGAGCTTTCCCAAGGAGCTGACAGCTATGAAATAGGAGCTGCACAAGGCACCCCTGTCCTTGCAGCTGCAGACATGGCCCCACTGCTCAGAGCACCTCCAGTGGCACTTGGTACTCATACTTAGGCAGCCAGAAGCTCCACGTGTCCATGTGCTCTCTCTCTTTTCCCCTCTACTGAAAATCAGTATACTTGATTTATAAGAATCAGGTTCTGCTTCTGTGCTGAAGGCAGGGTGTTCTAGCCATTTCCTCCTCTTTGTATCTCTGTGGCCTGTGCAAAAAGCCCTTCCTCTGCCTTCTCCACAGACACAGTGGCCACAGAGACTGGTTTATGTCACGTTCTCAGGATCTGTAGGGCTCACACAAACCCACAGCCTGACCTCAAGGCTTTCTGGACATCACAGGCTTGGTTACCTCCTTGCTGAAGACATCCTCAGCTTGCCAGGGGATCAGTCAGTGCACTAGCAGCACCCACAGGGAGCTCACTCCTCACTCACATAGATACCCTAAACTTCATAAATTCCCTCAGCCCAAACATGCTCTGCTTATCACAGAAATGATTCCCACCACAGCTCTAGCCCTCCATACATGTACAGAGATTAATAGCAAACAATTACTGAACCCTGGCGCCTTCTGGGTTGCAGGTAGCTCAGGTCCTGCTATGTGTGAGTGGCCTTTTTTCCAGGAAGCCCTTTCCTGAGAGGATTGTTGTGTAGCTGTCAGAGACAGGTTTTCATAACAGGCTGCCACGGGGTGGGCGACTGCCAGCGTAGGGCAGAAATCTGTTAAAAGAAGAGGCTGGGAGTGAAGTTAAGATAGCAAGCAGAAAATTTTAGACGTGTTAAGAACAAAATAAACCCTAGCTAACACAAAAGGCCCGTTAGTCAAAGGAAATTATACATCTGCTGATAACAATGCAGAAAATGCAGAAGTACTAAGAGTTTTAGTTTATATTTGGAGGAAGGAATATGATATTCCCAAATCACATGAAGATGACAAACTGTGGTCAAGTTAGCAAATAAGTCAGATGATGATAAAAGGCATCCCTTGGGATACTGTTACATAAGCCAACCTGCATTATCTGTACCCAGGAATTGTGAAGAAGCAGGCTGTGGAGTACTTCTGGCCTTCTTGATAGATTTTGGCATTACCAACATTAAATACAGGTAGTGTGAAATTCTAAAAGGCTGGAGGAGTGCACCTGTTGTGCCTACATTAAAAACATTCAAATATATTGGGGGAAGACCTGTGCAAAAAAAAGAGCTTTCCACCTCAGGTAAAATAGAAAAAGAATCTGCTGAAAGAACAAGCATGTATTCAGTATTTCAGCCTTGACATCCTGATAGAGATGTGGTGATAAAAAATACAAATAGCCCAAACAGTGCACAGATTCAGAAATAGCTGAAACTTTTCAACAAGTCCCCAGTGAGCCTCATCACTGATTGGTATGGAAGCAAAAAGAAAATAACCATGGAAAAATTTTCAGGTGACACAAAGATGGAATCCTAAATAAAGGTGAACCCAAGATATTGTTATTAGTGATGTGGACCCCCAATATATTAAGAGTGGAACAAACTAGCTAAAGAAACAAAAATTCTCCTTCTGTGGATATTGGGAGATTAAGACTGGTTGCCATTCTGGCAACGATGCCTGAGGTAAGCACAAAATATGCTACACTTCACTAGCACCAATTATATTTTAAACAAATACAAGTTTTGCTTACACGCCTTTCTGACTGAGTGCTGACATTTGCATGAACATTTGCACAGCATTACAGCTATGATTGAAAAGCCTGAACAACTTCTCTAGAACATGTTCTCTTTCCTGCCCTCCAGTATTTGTTATCCTTTGTGTGGCACTCGAGGACTTGAGAATTTCTCTGAGAATTTCCTTGCATAAGACTAAGCCTGTTATCACCTCTCAGGCAGTTTGCTACAAATTGCTAGAGATTTCTCTAAACCAGATTAGGTGTCATGGTAACAAGGCTTTGGCACCAGCAGATCCTTTTTCCCTCTGGATCTGAGTCTAGTGCTTCCATCTGGTGAACAGCCTGCTGTCAGCACAGCCTTGCATCCTGACTCTGGTGAGGATACAGCACCACTGGCAAATAAACACCCAAAAGGACACATCCCCTATTTCCTGCAAAGGCTTCCCTTCTCCCACATGAATATCCTCTTCTTTGAAGTTTCTCCACTACTGCTCCTTTAGGCTTCAAGTTTACAAACATTTACACTTATTCATAAAGATTTCAGCTCAATTTGATATACTTTATTCTTTTCCCCAAAATTTTTTTATGCATTTTCATTCCTGTGCTCCACAATCTAAGTCATATTTTATGTTTTTAAAGGACATCTAGAAGTCAAAAGAAGGAGAATTATTCATTAGTACTCATCCTTGTTCAATCCTCACATACATGATCATAGCCTTGATGAACAGCATTGTGTTTTCTTTCCTTTAAGTTTTATATCCATGTGAAGATAATCCACTTAGAGATGTCTTTCTTAAGCCTTTATAGTCTGCTTTTTCCTCTGCTGTCTACAGTGGTTAATCTTTCCACTGGAATATATGTTTGCCAACACTGGCAGCTACATTAGAAGCAATACACAAAATACTTTTCAATGCTGTTATTGCAAAATAAAATCCATCTCTGTGCAGCATTAAGTAATTCTAACATTAGAAGACATTAAATACATGACAAATAGATTATCTAGGGTAGGAAGTATGTACTCTACCAGTAAATAATATAGGAAATATTTGGCCCTTTTCACTTGTTTATCCTATACTAGGGGTCTGCAGGACACATAAAGATATGGGTTAGCAATGGCACGTGCAAGCAGTGAGGGCTGCAGAGTGATTTTATGGGCAGCATGGAGAATATACTCACACAGACAATGTGCTACTGTCAAACTGGCTCAGAAAGCACATTCAGTGACTGCACCAGTATTGCTTTCCACTTGGGCTAATTAGCCCAGATAACACACAGGCCAAATCAGCTGGCAGAGCTCTAGCACTCTTCACATGGGTTTGTTCCTCAGCCTGCTCTCTGGGAGCCAGCTCTGATTGTGCTCTTTGAAAATCCATTGTGCCACAAAAGCCTGCATTTGCTGCTGCACAGCAAGTGCCTGAGAGGTTTATAGAGTGGCTATAAACACTTTTATTGGGGGGAATGCAGCCTGGAGGCCACAGGGGGATGGTGTGTTTTATATGCAGTGTCATACAATGAGGTGTGTGGAGAATCCCACGGCCAGGAACTGCAATCTGAGTGTCTGGTTCTTCTTCCCAGCATCTCCTGTCATGAACAGTTCACAACAGGGGGTTGTACCACCCCAGACACACAAAAAAAAAGACTTGAACCTGGATTTCTCACAGTGTCTCTGCAAACACTGCCACCACCACTGGAGGAACAGAAAATACTGGGAATAAAGCTGTCAGAATCCTGTCCAACATGGAAGAAGCTGTGTCCCACTAATACTGACTGGTGCCCAAGGACAGCTGTGTTTCAGGACCTTGGCTACCATGAGCAATTCATGTACTCCCAGAGTTGTGAACTTATTCCTTGCAATCAGAGCAGTGCTGAGTTTGCCAGTGAAAGTATTTCCCTACAATGTGGCATTGGGCAATGCTTTGCCTCAGGCTGGCATTTCCAATCTTACAATATCACCTAGACTGTCCCTGAAAGCTGACAACTGCTTCACAGGGACACCTGGGGTTCAGGTGAGGTTTGTCCTCACCTTGTCACATGCCAGCCAGCTTCCTCATTGCCATTAGCCACTGGGACATGCTGCTGCTTCTGCTGATTTCCACAGCACCAGCTTTCAAACTGGCCTGTGCAGTTCCTGTGGACAGCATTCTCTTACCCTCTGGGCATCTCCATCCAGCTGAAAACTTGCTTGAGGTGTTCTGGTGTTAAGGATAACCACTTCTTTAAAATTAAAATCAGGAAGCTACTTTGAAACCAGCCCTGACTCCAGAAACATCAACTAAAAATATATATACTTAGAAAATTCAAGCCAGACAACAAAATTAAAAAATGCTGACAAAACATAAAACTTGCCTCAGGTTTATGAATTATCCTCATCCACTTAAACCTAGATTTTGTATCTATGTGTAACTTAAGAAACAATACAAACATATGAATGGAATTGAAGTACCTGCTAATTATTGGCTTTTTTCTTCCTGAGACCAGCCCAAATGATAGTCTGATGTTCTGCAACAATAATGAGTAGAGGGAACCATTTCCCGAGATTTGCCTTTAAGGGGCTTTGGAAGAATTTTGGAAGAACTCATTACATGCAGGCATCTTTGATTTCATCCAGAAGAGAACATCACAAATAAGGTACGAAGAAGTATTTCTATCAGGAAGAAATCAGCCCTTGAAGATTTTGATAGTCTTCTGTCAGTTGAAAATACCACAAAACAAGATGCAGGCCATTGAGGCCAGGACATACCCTCATATCTGAGACAAGCAGTTGCAAATCTGTGTTTTCTTATAGGACAGGAGATAACATAGCTGCTGTACCAAGAAGAGTGTGTGTCCCCTGCATGGAAGATTCTGCCTTGACAGAAACCATTAAATATTTCTCTCGGCACTCCCTTTCCTGTCCACTGGAACTGTCATGCTGCCACCCTGCCCCATGTGTGCTATCCAGTGACACCAGTGCTGTGCTGAGGTGTGACACAGCCAGCTCACATCCTGCAGAGCTGGAGCCCAGCTGGAACCAAGACCCCTTGAAAACCAAAAGACAGAAAATCTGAGTAAAAGCGTGAAGAAAACCTGTAGGAGAGAATTCAGAACTTAATGTTGGTGACAAGGCATGACTAATGCACCTGGTGAGCAGGTATGAGACATATTCACAGGATATTAAGATGAGCAGGTATGAGACATATTCACAGTTTGTTAAGAGCCATGTCTTGACCACACAAATCCAAATTAACCAGACTGCATGAAATGCAATTGTACCTGAAATGACCAGCATTACGACCATGGTATAAGGGAAAATTACTCAGTCTGCTGTCAGTTTATCTAAAAGAATAAGACATTGGGAAATGCTTTAAACAGACTTAGAGGGGAGAAAAAAAAAATGGTGAAGGAGTCTGGGGACAAATTGGTCTTTGTTGTAGCTGCTTCGGGCCAGAGCTTGGGTAGCTTTAAAGAGTGAATTATCCTCAACTCCTAACAAATGATCCCTTCAAGTTCTGCTTCCACAACATCATCTGGGCAGTGTTTCAGTATGTGCTCTTTGATGTCCAGTGTCATCCAGTGAAGGCTTTTCAGAAGGCACTGCTATAATTACAAGAAATGCGTTAAAGTAAAAAAAACCACCATAAAACCCCTTCACACACAAGAACAGGAAAGCCTAGCTAAAACCACATCTCATAAAATCATTTACAGTAACTGAGACTGAGGCCAGGGGAGTTATTCCACACTTCTACCATCACAGCTGTGATAGGAGTTCAGCCTTCAGACTTTGGAGAGTTGAAACAGCATCTTGATCAAAGGGAAATCCCTGAAACTCAAGCTGTAGGGTTTTGTATCTTGATGCAGATAGAAAGGCCAAGCAAAACAAACATTGGAAAAGATCCTGAGAGTCAGCAGAAACTACATGATATCTTTCCCTTATTAATTCATGTTTATTTTAACTGTCTTTCTTCCTGACTTTTTTCCTAGACAAAAAGGCTTATAACTAGGGACTCAGACCAGCAGATTTTACTCTTACTTCTGTTTCAGTTCCAGCTAAGGCCAGCAATAATCCCTAATTATTAAGTGGTCTTGAACTTCTTCCCAGATAATACACACAAGCCTTAAAACTGGAAAGTCTTGGCTAAAAAACCTTTCTTAAATATTCAACCTAAACCTCCCCTGACACAGCTTGAGGCCATTCCCTCAGGTCCTGCCACTGTCACCAGAGATAAGAGATCAATGTCTGCCCCTCTTCCCCTCTCAAGGAATTTGTAACTGCTCTGAGATCTCCCCTCAGTCTCCTCCAGGCTGAACACACCAAGTGCCCTCAGTCTCTCCTCACACAGCTTCCTCTCAAGGCCTTTCATTATCTTTGTTCTCCTCCTTTGGACACTCTCTAATATTTTAATGTCTTTCTTATATTGTGGTGCCCAAAACTGCACACAATATTCAAGGTGAGGCTGCCAGTTGTGTGTGTCTGCAGCAAACAAACACCAACAGAAGAGAACACTCATGGGCTCAGGTGAAAGACCACACAAATGATGCCACAGCCACAAGCATGGATATGCAGTGGGATGGACAGTGGGAAACCGAGTCTGAGGGGTCTGACAGGCTTTAGGGGCAGTGCTGGTAGAAGCTGTCAGCCACTCACCCCCACCACAGGAGCCTCAGCCTCTTCCTGCTAGAAACAGCTAGAGCTCACTTCATGCAAGGGCTAAAAGGCCCTGTGCCAGAAAGGTCCCTGCCCAGGGGCTGTGGAGCTGTGTGGCACCGTGGTGCAGGGACAGGGACTGCTGCAAATGGGACAAGTCCTGCAAGGAGAGAAAGATGAGGACAGAAGGGAGGAAGATGCAGTGACACAGCAGCTTTGCTGGACCTGGCAGGCAGCACTGGCTGCTCCACTCTCCATGTAAGGGTAGAGGTGTCCTCATGGGGAATGAATGCAGGTAAAGAACAGACTGTAATTTGACCCCTTAATTTACCATGTACTAACTGACCATCATAACTAGTCCTTCTTGCTATCCAAAAATATATGCCATGCTAAACCACATTTTAAACAAGTGATTAAGACAAAGGGACTAGATTCTTCTTTGGCATCTCAGATTAAGCACCCAACATACTCTCTAAAAATTATACAATGTGGGTGTACAGTAAGTAAGTTTTACTAATACGTTCCATACAATTGTTATTATGAAAAAGGAAATTATCAACAGCTAACACACTTTTCATTTGTTTCCCATATTGTTCTTCCTTCTCAAAAGTGGCCTGCTCAAATAATCATCACAGCCCACGCATTCACCTTTCAAAAAAATAACAAAGCACCAGCCCAGGTTTGACTTATTTGCCTCACTTCTACTATTTGTAGTGACAGTCCTTTTATTTTTGGATTGTGGCTTTTAAATTTGAAACTAAGAATGGCAGCCACCCCCAGAGTACCATTTGCGTAGGGGGAATGTTTAGTACACAGAACTGTCTGTGACCCTTCCTCCTATCACTCACTCCGCCTACACCTCTCATCCTCCAAGTCACTTTTCTGTGAGCCATACAAAGCAGAAGCCCAGCTCTTGGTTAGCAGTGTTAGTATGAGGAAGTTTGGTCAGGCGTGTTAACTTGTGACTCCTCGTTTCATGCTGCAAACAACAGGATGCTGCTTCACAGCAGACAGCTCCTGTCCTAGAAATAGGTGTGCAAGGGAACAGTTTATTAATTTCAATAATATTATCTAAATCAAAGAACTTATAGTTACATGGGAACGTCCTGACTAGAGCATATGAAATATTTCACTGGTTTCCCTAGCAGTGCTCAATGTTGGAAGAATTGTGAAGAAGGCACAATAAAACATTGGATGGAAAATTGGAAAATAACTTCCCTATAAGTGAGACTTTGCTAGATACTTCTTTCCCACCCTGAAGTATTTGTGTGTCTCTTATCCCATCTAATATCCTGGGATTTGTTTTTGTGGACTCTGAGCACTGTCTCCTGCTGCACTTTTGGCCTCGGTGAAGTCCCAAGGTTTGTGTGAGCACAGAAATCTGAGAACACACCTGTCCCACATCGTGTCACTGTGCACACCACCCTGTGACTAACCACTTCCATTGCCTGCTTTAGAGCTCCCTTTGTGGCTTAGATTCTTTAGACATGAGTACAGCTACAATAACATGCCATTCCTTTGTCTGTGGCACTGTATCTTCCAGTCCTTTATCCAGCCAAGGATTTAGGTAGTTCTTCTGGCTGGTGCTCCACAGCATTGTCCAAAGTCAACATGGGGAAATATTTGGGGTTGAGTAGTAAGGGGTGACAAGGAGTACAAGAACTAATGGGATAAATTAATTGTTTAAGTTATTTCTTTCCCTTTTATAACCTGAGTATTTCTTTGTCTATTGCATAGCTCTCTCACCCCAAAGAGCTGGGTTCCTCCACGGTTCTTCCCAATACTCAAAATCCTGTTAAATGTGAGCTATACATTTTTGGTTTACTTAATGTTTCTTCTCTTAAGCTGTCAGAAAAAAGAAGGTTAAAGATCCCCATCAATCTGAGCTTTGCTTAGTGTAATGTTGACCAGGAGGCACCAAGAGGACCTTGCCTACTCTCCTTAATGATCTCCCAAGACACCTGAAATGTGGGAGTGTCCTGTTTTATCCACTGGGGAAGCATCTCCTAACTGACAAGAGATATTAGCTAAGTGCCTCAGAAAGTTTCTCCACTAAAGGAGAATCCCAGGACAGCCCTTCTGATCTGGCAGAGAGGAGATAAGGAGATATTTCAGTAACAGCTCATTTTTCTAATATGTGTTTTAAATTTTTAGCCACATCTCTTGCTCATGAAGGATATGGATTATTGGAAGAACAGAACTAACACATTTTAATCTTGAGAAAAATAATGCAACTTGACTAATTTTCTAATGAAAGCTTCCATTGTCAGCTCAAAATAAATGCTATTTTGAAAAAGAGCATGTGAGCCATATATCGAAACGCCCACGGTTGTCATACACAAACACTGCACTTGCACATTAAACAGCACTTTTTCTGGCAGTGGAAATAAGACCCACTTTGTTTCTAAACTTGTTTGTTTTAAATTTTTGAGATGTGAAGGCTCTCAGCTGGAGTTTCAAGAGTTGGGCTGGCAAGAGTCACAGCTAGGAAATTACAGGGGTTTAAGGCTCAGGTTGACAAGGGCTGTGATGTAGGGTTAAGGTTTTATTTACTGAGGTGGGGCCTGTGCCAATATGAAATCTCTTTCTAATTTTAGGACTTCACCTTACAGAAGTTTTGATATCAAGATTAATCAGGATTTTTGTTGGGAAGAACCTTAGGCCAGCAGGGGCTGATGAAGAAAGATCAGCACTGGACTGAGAAAAAGCCCTTGCTAAATTTAGAGCTGGTGCCAAGAGCAGCATTAATCCAATACCAGTGCAAATCCTTGCTTAGTTTAACACAGTGAGTCCTTCCAGCCTTATAAAAACCAAAGAGACCACACCTCTGATCAAACCTTGCAACCCTTAATGACTAAAACTCTCTGACTTTGCTTGCCTGTGCCCTTTTCCATCACCTAAACCTTAAGGCCAGCTGTCTTCCAGGAGACCCAGATACCTTCAGTTACTCTTAAATCCAAATCTAATTCAGTCTGGGTGGCAAATTTAACTCCAGGACATTTTTTTATCCCATCCTGTATCACAGTCACTCTTGTAACCCAAAAATTTAAATTAATATTAAATTTAATCTTACTGGTTCCCGCCTGCCCCAGATCCCAGAGTTAAGTGGGGTTGATATGACACACTTCACATGGTGGCTGAAAGCAGCTGATAAACTAATTTAGGGTTGGTGTTAAGGCCAGTTTTAGTCTGCAGGGACCATGGATTTCAGTTTGTGGCTGTCTCCAGCAGAAATCTGCCTGGCTTCAGCCCAGCCCACATCACTCATTTCAGATCCAGGGCTAGAAAAGGTCAAGAGATTCCAATAAGTTGGAGAGTCTACAACTGCCAGAGCATCTCCTCTACCAAAATCAGGAAACAAGCCCAGGAACCATGAGTCTAAATGTTTCTGGCCATGATCACTAAAGGCCTCTTATGTGGTGTTTGGTATGCACAACTCTATAAACAAACTTCACCATGAGACAACTTAGGAATAAAATCTAAGTGGCAAAAAAATCTGTCATTTTTATTAAATACAATAGTATTTTTAAAATGACTTAGAAAAATACAAAGATGATGAAGTCTAAGCCTCAAAAATGGGGGAATATAAATAAATGTAATTAATTAAATTCCTTAAGTGCACACATGCAAGTGCATTGTAATTCAGCCTTTAATTGCATGACAGCATAATGGTTTTGCTTGTGTTATTGAATGCACTTAGTGAATAATCCTCCTCAGCATAAGGAGAAATGTATCAGGGATGGGTAGCTAAAAATGGTATAATTATTAAGGTTCTTAACTTCCAAGCTAAAAAATTGTAAAATGTCTAGTAAGTGGGGAAAATTATTCCAGAAAGGAGAAAAATACCCATCACAATTGAAGAAAATAGAGAACCTGAACATGCAAAACTCAACTAAAATCATCAAATCATTAAAATGTTGATCATCTGACACTTAATATGTCCAGATCAGAGACACTAGCTGTAAGTGTGAGATAACAGCACTGCCTAAAATCACGAGAGTATTGTGAAGATAATTTATTTTGACTGGTGAATGCATGTAATTGAGGTATCATAAAGACACAAGCACAAGAATGCCTGCAAAGAAATACATCAATACTGAGATGGATATACAAAAAATGTGTTTGCAAGAGGAATATTAAGGAAATACTGACAAAGTACACTCTCATCTGATGGGGGAAAATAGCACACAGGAAAAGAATTTAAAACTCCCACCTACGTGCCTTTGTGCAGGTATTCTGATATCTCATTTTTAAAAAAAAAGAAAACATAAGATCATTTCAGGAAACATGTAAAGAATATTAAAACAAATTTAGATGTCAAAGTTAGTAACCAGTCACTCAAGCTCAACCAGGAAAAAGAAAATCAAAACTAAAAATAAAGCTTTGAGACTATCTGCGTGCTTAAAAAAAAAGACAGGCTCATTTTCTGTGCTGAATTTGGAGCTGAATAAGAACTCAGTGGAAATAACAGAATCTGTGGCACATTTTCACACCACAGTGACATCAGCACCTTCATGGATGAGCTGCTTCAGTGCCCGGCACTCGTAGCTTGATGTGCCTCACTTAACCCAACGTGTTGAGGCCAGGCCAACACACTCAAGAAACCATGAGAACTCTTGGTCACTGTCCTTTCCAAAGTCATTGTCTTTGCAAAAAGATCAAACAGGCACTTCAGACATTCATATGGCCACGTTGCATCAGTAATACCTTTGAGATAATGACATTTAACTTCTCTGCCTCATTGTGAGGAAAATGAGACATTCATGGTCCCTACTCTTGAAAAGTGGTTGTTGTAATTATTGTGATTATTGTGTGCCATATAATTCTGCTAAGACTGAGAAAATTGCTTAATAAAACTGAATTCCTGAGTGGCTTATTACTATCATTTACTCAGGACTTCCATTAAATAATAACAAAATCTACAGAATATGTTGGATATTAAAGCAGGTTTCAAGGACAGGGTCTACAAAGTACAGAATTGAGCATGGACAGTGTTTGTGAGAAATGTAGAGAGGCACAGCTTTCCAGCTGGACCTGGAAACTGGAGCAGTTGAGAGTGTATCAGGAATTTTTACTTTCTATTACAAAGAAAAACAAACTGATAACGTCCATAAATATTGAATGTATCAATGAGGAAAAAAATGTTTTGCTACTGTGATAAAAAATGTCATAGACCAAGGCAGCTTCTTCATCCTCCAACTGACTGTAAGGATGAGAGTTGTGCACAGTCCATGGAAAATTCTTCTATAAACTTCACAGAGCTAGCTCCAGACTCTCATACACAAAATACTCTGGCAATTCTGACATGTGGGAATGTTCTCAGGCAAAAAACAATAGAAGTTTAGCATAGGGAAAAATTTAGTAATTTTTTTCCTCTGGAGTAACTGGAGTTTCTTGAGTCCTACCTAAGAATAAAGGTCCACAGAAGCTGATTTTAGCCATGGGATGATGGTGGTGGTGTCTCCCTCCTGCCCCCAGGCTGGTCTGTGATGTGAGAAATGCTCAGAATCTTGGGTGCTTCCTTCTCCTTTAGGATGGGTTGTCACCCTAATACACAGAGTTGGTAGCTCTGACTCCAAAAACTGGAAATAACTTTCAGCAACAACCCCACACTAATATGTTCAAACATCAGCTTCTTGAACTCAATGTACTTGGTTGACTTCTAACTGAAAACCCAGCATGGGTGACCAGCAAATCCTGTAATACTTTAGTAGTCATTAATACAAGTATTGCAATGAACCCCAAAGAACTTAATTTTTAAACTCAGACATAATTATTCTTGATGCTATACATAATTATTCTTGATGCTATACAATGAAAAATATTGATTCCTGTGTCGAAGAGTTTCATGTGCAAGTTCAACATGGAACACAGAATGACAAAGAACAGAAGTATGAGAAAATAAATAGGTAATTGGTGTGACAGCATCAGCAGGCCAGCACAGGGACTGGTCTGCTTCTGGGGGGAGGCAGCACAGCAAAGGAATGTTAATGAGCAACCAGCAGCAAGATGGTGATGAATCTTGGGAAGTAATTACAAGATGGAAAAAGGGCAGACCAGACAAAAGCCACTCAGAAATCTAATGAGTAGGCAAAGGAAGCATCACAGGTCACTTGAAAGCAAGAGTCAGTTAATAATTTTTCCCTGCCTTGAGCTTGTGTGGCTTCAGACCAAGCACATGGTCAGGATTTCCAGAAGCAGCTTCAGCAGCTCATTCTTTAGATGTTTAGTCTGAGATCCTTTAGAAGCACCTGACCTTCAAAGAGAACATATCTCACCTGCTCTGGAAAATCAGCTCTGGGGCTCATGCTGGACACCAACAGACTCAGCTATTCACCCCCAATTCTCAAGTCACTTCTGATATTCTTGGCTTATATAACATCTCCATATTCTTATCCCTTTAAAGGAAACAAAAATGCTTACCTGAGTTGATTGTTTCTGAATTACTGAATGGGATGGATGAAGGGATACAAAAAAGTGAACAATTATGAGCATGCATTAACCACTGACTGCAAAAGGCTGGTGTACACCTCTGAACAGGTCACTGGGAAAGGTGAGTGATATATGGTAAGGCTGCATAGCACATATAGATACATGTAAATAAGGCCAAGTGCCAGCTAGAACATTAAGGACAAATGAAAGTGAGCCCAAAAATTACACATATTAAACTTTCCAGCTGTATGTGATATTTTGGATCTGTTTATTCCATAAAGTAAAACACATTATTTCCCAGGGAAAGAGAAGAATAGAACTGCAATTTTCCAGTCACGTCAGGATACCAGTACAGGTGAGAGAAAATTCATGTTTTATAGATTGCTCCATTCAAGGGAGTCAGTGCCCTGTGAATATCAAAGAAACTTCCTTCCATGTTATTTCTTCATCCTGATTTTAAACTAAGCACTAAAGAAGATTGCTGCACATTAATTATGTTTCTTGTATGAGTAATAAAGAAATTATCATACACATTTACAACATTAGCAAAGCAATTGAAGCTAAATTACAAGCAAAGTCTATTTTATTAATGACTATGACTCAGAACAATTCCATAATCTCTTCTGCTTACAAAGTCCAACAAATGAGCACCCTATACTCTGCTTTTATGAAACCCCACCTGGAGGAATGTGTTCAGCTCTGGGGTCCCCAAAATAAGGACATGGAGCCTACAGCTGGCATTTTGGCCATGGAGCTCTGTGGTGGAGCACATCCAGAGGAGGGAGATGGAGATGCTCTGAGAGCTGGAGCAACTCTCCTATGGAGGGAGGCTGAGAGGGATTGGGGCTGTTCAGCCCAGAGAAGGCTCTGAAGGAACCTTTCATCACCTTCCAGTACCTAAAGGGAACCTATAAGAGAGCCAGAGAGGCACTTTTGACAAGGACATCAAAAGGGGATGGTAATAAAATGAGGGGGAATGGCTGTCCATTGGAATAGGGTAGATTTAGGTTAAATATAAATTTAGAGATGAAATTCTTCAGTGAGGATAGTGAGGCACTGGAAGGTGGTGCTCAGAGAAGTTGTGGCTGATCCTTCCCTGGAGGTGTTCAAGGCCATGTTGGATGAGACTCTGAGCAAACTGGTCTGGGGGAAATTGTCTCTGCCCATGGCAAGGGTTTGGAACTAAATGACCCTTAAAGTCCCTTCCAACTCAAACCATTGTAGGATTCTATGCTCTCATTACATAAAAGAGAATATTGCTGCCTCCCATGTTCCCTGTGACATTACTCAGTACCTTGCTTTACAAGATCAAGCAATTCTTGGGGTTGTAAGAATTGTTTCACCTTTTTTGAGATCCACAGGGAGTTTTCCAAAAAAATTGACAAGATTTATAAAACATGCATTTTCATTTAACACTTGCACTTCTTCACTGGCACAGATTCTAATCTTTCTACAACATTGGGGAATGCATTTTCACAATGAACAATGCTTGTAGAAAAAGATTGGTAAAAAGGGAAAAGAAGAATTAAAAAGTTGTTGAACTATGCTCCATGAACTTGTTGCTTTTCTATCTCAGGAATTTCCTCAGCTTGCACCTCGGGTGACATTTACTTGAATTGTCTTAAAGAGGGCGAGGAGCTGATGCATCAAATTGGTGATTGGCTCACAAAGCAACTGTGATTCAGTAAAAGATCAGCTTTATACCATACATAGGCAGCAAAAAGGCTTCATCCTACTGTTAATGAAGTCAACATCAAAAGTCCCATGGACTTCAAAGTGCCAGGGAGGAACTTCTTACTCCAGGACGTTTAGCAACATCTCATGAGATATCCAGACAGCAGCTCACCCACTGAAAGACAGTTCTGCCATAGCTGTTAATAATACAGACTGCTTATAATGTAATTCTACTGCAAGCCTATAGCTGCTGACATTTTGGCCATGGAGCTGCATGTGGTGGAACATAACAGCAGCTTCAAAAGGCCCTGGAATTCCAGAGAAGGAACAACAAAACGCCAAAAACAATGAAACAATTGTATCAACTCACTTTATTTCATAGTAGTGTAGCACATTGAAAAAAAAAGGGGGGGGAATTAAAAGATTTGGAAAGAACACTGTGTAACATGAATTTTTTATTTCTTTAGCTATTTTTGTCTCTTTCTGCTGCTTGTGTAACATATTGCATGAATCTGTGTGCAGACTCTGCTTGCATCCCTCAGGCTGAATTGACTTGATCATTATCTACAGGAGGAGACGTCTGTACAGATTATTAAGTCTGACTGCAGGGTCTGAAATTGTTAGTTAAAATGAAGATGAGATAAAGGAAAACACCAGCAGTTACATCCCCGTCTCCAGGAAGGATGGCTTTGCTCTGCGTGCTTCGAGCTGGGGATGCACCGCACTGATCAAAGGGTCAGGAAGCATTTAGGATGACACCAAGGTTAGGGCGGCTCTCTCACCCGTTCTGCCGCCAGAGCAGCGCTGAGGGGAGGATATTTCGGCGGCTGTGGCTGAGCCATGCCGAGCCCTGTCCCCGGAGCCCCGGCTGGCGTTTCCCGAGGCAATTGCTCCACCTGCAGCCCGCGCTCCGAGCCGCCGCCGCTCCCCGGCCCTGCGAGCTCTCCTGGGGCCGCTCCTCTGCTCCTGGTCCCTTCAGCCCTGCCGGACACAGCTCCCCGCTTTTCTATTCCGCCCTGGATAATACTTCCTTCGTGTTTTTGCTCTTCTCACTCAGTTTTTTCCCAACCCTGGTGCCCGCCCCTCCCCATCCCGTTCATCCCGATGCCTTTATCCACCCCGATGCCTTTATCCACCCCGATGCCTTTATCCACCCCGATGCCTTTATCCATCCCGATGCCTTTATCCTTCCTCCTGCACAGCTGTCCCTGCTCCTCCCCGCCGGGCAGCCGGGGCACATTGTTCCCCCTGGGCTTCCCTGCACTTTGTACCTCTCACTGCCTCAAAAGGGTCAGGACACCCCCTTCAGGGAAACACCACTTTTCAGTTTAGCTAATTTAAAAATTAGTATTGTTTGCTGATCCAATAGATAGCAAATTGATGATTGATTAACAGCTGTAAACTGGTGACTGATAATTAGATTATTAGATTAAATAATTACATTGAGTGCTCTCAACCCATCAGCTGGGCATGCCCACACTCAGGATAAAGCCTTTCTGTGTGGAAAATCAATTTCCCACTTTAGGACTCTGCAAGAGGAGATCAAGCCTTGCTTTACCCAGCTGGCTCCCATATTCTCAAGGCACTTTTGCCTACAGTATTTATTTACCACTGCTTCTTTTAAGGAATGCAAATGCTGCTCTTTCTTTCCTTTTGAAAAGGTGTCTACCACAAGGTTTACTGCGAGCAGGATTGTACATTGCATTTGAGTATCTGAGGGAGGTGAGCTAAGGGGAACACATGAACATGAGTGATTTTTTCTCCTTTTTTGAGAACATTAGTCCTTGAGGTTTTTTGATGTAAGGAGTGAAACTGTTACCAAAAAATTGATGTGATGTCTGTACTACACACCCCACTTGCTGCTATGTTTGCTCTCTTGTCCTGGCCAGAGCAAGGCTGGCCTTAGCTCCCCTCTTCTTCCTCCAGCCCACAGATATTTCTTCCATCTTTCCTTTAGGAAGAACTGAGCAATAAATGACGCTTCTTGGTTTTCAGTTGATTCCAACAAGCAGAAATCCTTTAAACTGACAGAAGATCTTTATATACAAAAGTTCTGGAAGGAAAAAAGAAGGTGTGGTCTGACTGTTCCTATTGTGTCATTAATACCAAAATAAAACAGGATGAGGCTAAACAGCCACCAGCATCTGGACTTGTTGCCAGACAAACCATTACCAGTTACCAGAAGAAAGGAATTCCTTGGAAACAACAACTTTAGAAGCCAGAAGGAAGTTGCACAACCCTCAGCAGTGAAGGCAGCAGTTCTCATAACACAGCAATAGGCTAAAGATGTGTCCTGAGTAAAAACAGCTCATCAAGATGTGGCTGAAACCCTTGTTATAATAGACCCTGGTAACCAGTCAAGCCCTCCAGGCTGCAGACAGTCAAACCACATAGCTTCTAAGAATGCCATCACAGGGTATTTTTTTCTTTTTATAGTGCTAAAAAATCCTTTAAAGGGATTAAGAACCCTACGAGGGGAGTAATAACTATTTTCTCTACTTGACAAACCAGGAAAATGAGATCTGGAAACTTTAACTGACATATGCAAAATGCTCCATGTTATAATTAAGAGATCAGAGCTCCTGCCTTTGGGGTCAAGCTGCTGAATTACTTTATGTTTATACATTATGTAAATTGGATTATTTAAAAGAAGGTTTAGAATGAGTCTTCTAAATTTCCCTTCTGGTTCTGTCACTCATCTCTTTAACAACATGCAAAAGGCATATGTAAACCAAGCCACACCTGTTTCACACTTGCAGCCTTTAATCTGCTGATGACTAGGAAGCTTTCTGATGCCTACAATGAAAATATTTAACAGCAAATATCACTGCCATTATATACACTTTTGTATTTATACAGAAGTATGAACATCAAGAATTGGGAAGTTTACTCAGGAGTGACAAAGCAGAAGGAAATGGACAAGGGACTTTACAGAGTTTCTCACTCTACTGAGACATGGTAAATGTGAGAGATGCATTTCTGGGTTTGCCTGGAAACAAAGCTCATCCTACTCCCTACACCTATTGCACTACACGATTTGAAGCAACATTGCTGCACATTCTGTTCTATGAACAGCAAGAGTTTTGGTTACTACATGCAGGGGAAAAAGATTTGTGCTGTTCTAAACCCCATTACACTCATATGATAATGTGGAATTTTTGTTCTCTTGTTCTCTATTAAGTTTAGTATTGTTGTCTCCTCTAAGACCGTGAAAAATATCTGCCCTTTTGTAATGTGTTTTTTTCATCTTCCTTAAAAGAACAAAGTTAATTATGAGCCAACATATTCAGGACAGCTGTGAGATAAATTGCTGTCAGATGGTTCTAATTCTGAATGCATGATACAGGGATCAACAGCTTCTTCACAGACAGACACGAATTCTGTACCAGTACATTTTTCAAATCCACCATGCAATTAATCAGGCTGATGCAGTCTATCAGCACCTGTACATGTTACCTATTGATGCAATGAAAAATGTACAGTCCATAATTTTCATGATCTAGAGCTCATGTATGTTCACACATCCGATGATCTGAGAACTTCTACAGAAACTCCAGGCTCTGTGCACTTACATCACTGTCAGCCCTGGGAAGATTGGAAAAACAATCCACGGGCAGCAGCCATGCTCCCAAAAGGAAAAGCATTCCTCAGGCAGGCCTGGGGAGAGCTGTGCATCATCAGAGACAGGGTGAAACTTGTGGGACTGGGACAAGCGCAGCCTGTGGGCTTGTTGCAAATCTGACATGCAGAATCACATTAGCAGATGCTGAGATGAGTCCCAGGATTTTACAGCATTGGCAAGTGATTACTGTAAAAGGAAATATTGGCTAACACAGGGCTGTGTGCCCACGACCCTTTGGACTCTGGCATTTCAGTATCTCCACGGACAAAGACACACGGAATGACCTGCAAGGAGCTCTGTGCCCGGGAGATTACTGCTCACCAAACACCAAGACAAGGGTGAAGGGACACTGTGGTCTAAGAAATGGACACCATAAATAACTGCAGGGTTTGTGGTAATGACTCCTGTGGCCACAGTCGGGGTGGGAAGAGCTGTACTGATGATTATTACTCATCAGGAACTGCAAATCTATTCGTGTGAGTTAGCTTAATGATAATGCAAAAGTAAACAGTCTGAACAATTAGAAAGGCAACAAAAAGATTTTTATGTAAGGTGTGATCAGCATTATAAGAAGGAATTCAAGGTGATCAGCATGACTGTGATCAGCACTATAAGAAGGAATTCAAAGTGCTACAGACAAGGAATTATTCTTAGCAGAATAAAGCATGAAATATTTTGTAAGGTTTTTTCCTGCCCTGTACATTATCTGCAATTAAAATGTAAGGACCAAGGGCCTTACAATATTTGTGGGTTAATTTTCTATTGAAAGAGCCTCTAAATTGAGTTGCAATCCCCTCTCCTAGCACAAAAGACATGAGCAGCTTTTGGGTGGCATCCATTCTGGTGGGACAGAAACACCCGGTGCTGGATGCCTTACTCCTGCCAAAGTTGGACTCTGCCTCATTTAGCAGACAATCAGCCTCACTCACCAGCAGAGTAGAGCAGCTCACCACTGCTCAGCAACAACACAGTTATTTCATCCTGAATTTACCCTTAGAGCTCCGTGGCCAGGAAGCACAGCCAGGGCCCCAGCTCCTGTCTCTGACAGGACATGTGGCACAGCTACCAGAGGAGCGTGGCTGTCCATGGTTACCTGTCACCTAAAAGCAGAAGACACAGGAAAATCCAGTGAGCATGAGACGACTCCTTCATCATACAAAATAAAATCTGCAAACAACAAAAAGTTTGTCTTAAACTGGGGGCTGTGGTTTGTAAGACACAGAAAGCAGCCCCAGGGCTGGCGTAGGTGTAGTGGTGAAAAACTGCCACCTAAATCAGGGGTAAAGGTGGCAATAGTTCAGAAATTCAGATAACATTGTTATCTGAATTTATCATAACAGCATTTTTTGACTCCTGTGATTATCACTTGCTTCTACCCGGGCTCTTATGAGTGTGCTGGGAAAATTTTATTTGTGAAGCATTCCTAAGGGAGGTGAGAGGATAATGGGAATTTCAATCACAGCTGGTCTCAGCAACTCACCTGTATCAGCCAGCACAACGGAATTCTTAACAGTGAAGTCATTCCATTATTTATTATTTCAGCAAGAATATTGTAAATATTTACACATAACAAAACAGGTTGTCCTCCAAACAAAAAAAAAAATCCCTCCTAAAGAGCTAATAAATTAATGACACTTTATAAACTTAATAAATTAAGTTTATAAAACTTAATAAAAAATCGTATTACAAAATATTGTTGGGGATGAACACTAAAGAAGCGCAGAGGGTTAACGGTACATGTTTGTTCAAGGATTTTTACTTTTATATTCCTCGCTGCCCTGCCGGAGGAGTGTCGCTGTGCTGCCTCCCGCTCCCGCCTTGTCACTAGAGGGCAACGAAGGCTCCCAGAGCAGAGGCTCCCTGCAAAGCCTCGGCTTCCCCGGAACGAAATCTTTTCTCTTTTAGCGTGAGTCAGGCAGGACGGTGAGATAGACACTGGTTTCACCCCTGAATTCTCACGTTGCGAAATGGGCCAGGCAGAGCCCGCGGGGGAGTGGCGCTTTGGCAGCGGGAGGCTGTGAGAGCAGCATCCCTCCATCATCTCCATCATCTCCATCATCTCCATCATCTCCATCATCTCCATCATCTCCATCATCTCCATCATCTCCATCATCTCCATCATCTCCATCATCTCCATCATCTCCATCATCTCCATGTCCATCTCCATCTCCATCTCCCTTTTGTGTATAGACAATCACCAAACCCTGTTCGTTTGGGCTTTTAGCCCGCAGGGGCACAGCCTCAGCCCTCCCCAGCAGCTCTTGCAATGCTGCTGCTGCACAGCAGCGTGGCAATGCTGATTAGGACAAGTCTGGGTTTTGCTGGAAGGGAACAGGGAAGCGATATCCCTGCCGCTGGGTGTGATGCACACAGCTGGGAGGGGGCAGCTGTGCTCTGTAAGACCAGGGAAATGGCACGAATGGGATGTCCCTTGCTCTAAAACCCCGTGCACAGACACAAGGCAGCTGCCAACCTGTGACTGCTGCCAGGGCTTGGCTGGAACTGGAGTGGCAGGGGAGCATGGGGGTGGGCCAAAAACACTCCCATGTGCAGCCAGCACAGCGCCTCAGCATGCAATCCATGAAACACAAGGCTGCAGGTGCACCTCTTGCCTCCCCTCCTCTTTCCCTGTCTCCCTGCTGTGAGAAGAATTAATTCCTTCCTTCCTTCCTTCCTTCCTTCCTTCCTTCCTTCCTTCCTTCCTTCCTTCCTATCCTATC